>OY986438.1:187472387-187977387 GCA_963920525.1 Dichetophora obliterata
TTTCAGACTCTTTTTTTTTTAAATAATGCGAACTTGCAACGGACTCGTTTGACGCATTTAGCTACAGATGTTAAAAATATAGGTTCTCTTAACAAGTTTGACGCAAAAAAAAATATTTTGTAATCAAATTTATAAGAGAGTAGTGGAGGCTAGTTTAAATGGTAAAAAAATAATTCAAAATATCAAATAAACGAGTACAAAAGATACGAATCCGTTTCAGACTCTTTTGGCGGATTTGTAACGGGTTCGTAACGGGTCCGTCGAAACATTAGAAAGCGTAGTGCGTACTGACGGACTCGTAACGGGTTCGTAACGGATCCGCATCCGTTTTTGTGCACATTGGGTCGTCACGAAAAATTTTCGTTATGTAAAACATTTCGATTCTCGTCACGTTTTTGGGTACGCGAGCAATGTTATAGGAGAATATAATATTAAAAACATTTCTGTGTAAGCAGTGGAATTTGAACCCCTTGTACCCCTTCGATTGGTAGTTCTACATGCTACCCATTCTACACGATACCCAAAATCCTTTGTGATGTAGGTTGGTTTATTCAATATAACTCTTAACTGTAGTGATTTAAACATATACTGTCCTTCTGTTCATCCTGCACCTGAAAGTATGCACATCTTATTACATGAAAAGTAAGCCTGCTGTTCCGCACCTAATATTGCTCAAACTGTGCTTTTACAACATATACTGTCCTTAAAAATGTTCAGCCTGAAAGTATGCACAAACTTACAAATCACTTTTATGCTATACACGAACAGGTTCCATTCAACTAGGTGAACGTTATCACAAGATGCCGCAGTATTTGCTAGATATATCGATGACACTACATCTATAATATACGTTTGATATTTTAGATATCAAAAACCAATAATTTCATTAATAAATTTCCATAATTATAACAATTGAAAACATTTACAAAAATAATTCAAAATTAATGTAACATGAAATTAAATAAAATAATAATGTGATGTAATAAAATGTACTGATGTGAATATTATATTTTGTGTTAAATTAAAAATAAACAAAGTATTACCAATTGAAGAAACAACCAATGACAGTGCATATATTAAATACACAGAATATATTTTATGAAAATTTTGTATTGTATTTCTTTTGAAATACCCTCTCTCTCTCTCTCTCTGTCTCTTTCACAAAAATCGATTTTATTCTTAATTATAAGAAGTTTCACTTCTGTACTGTATACACGCAGTACTATATTTTTTCTAGATTCAAGACTAATATATGCTCTAAGTGAGAAAATTTTGTTTGATTCAAATAAACAATTTTCTTAACACTAGAATATTTTTATTGATATAAGAAACATAATTTTTTTATTAAGAGCAGAATATGCTTGATACGGGTAAACAATCTGTTGAAAACGAGAATAATTTGCTCAATTTGAAAATTTTGTGTTTGTGTTTTAAAATTGAGAAGAATTTTTTTCATTCAAATAAACAATTTTCTCAATAAAAGAAAGTTTAGATTTTTTTTCTTATTTCTTCAAACAAAACAGAAGAATTTGCATTAAAATGAGGAATTTTATTTGAAAATAGTAAATAGCTTGCTACATTGTGTTTGTAAATTAAGCAAAAACTTGTAATTTTTTAAAAATTAAATTAAATTATATTTTTTATTAATTTTATAAAATTACTAGCTGAAACCCGGCGCGTTGCTGCCTCGTCCCGTTTCCAAAAACCCATCAAATGGTAACATTGAACATAGCATGTTTAAATTGTGGTTAAATACTAAATCTGTGCTACCTATAATTCCAAAGCTATTCGATAAATCATAAAGTAACTTAATCATAAAAGCCATTACTTTTGATTGGAAAGAGATATTGGGGTAATTTTTTCACATAAATTATTTTTAAGACTTGGATTTTTTGTAAAAAATATAAAAACAACATTTTGGAAAAAATAAATTTCGCCAAAAAAATCAAAGGGTGTACCTTGTTGTTTTGATGACAAAAACATTAAAATAATTTTTGCGCTTATCTGGAAGAATTTTTGCAAAAAAATGCTATGTCATATGAAAGTTAGTCAGATGTGCAATTTTTAATTGATTTCATTTTTACAACAAAAACAATTTTTGAGTCATTTTTTGAGTAAAAAGTCAATATTTTGGACCTTTTTTGACATAATTATAAAACATAGTTTCACTGACTAAAAGGTACAGTTCAACCCATTTTTGTAAAGTATATTTATTGAACTTTTGAACAAAAAAAATTTGAATCAAATATATTAATGGACAGCAGAGATATTTGCATCCAAAGACCAAACTTTGATTTTCATGGCGTTTTTTTTCTCATTCTTTGGTAACGATGTTTTTTGAAAAAGTCGTTGTACTGAAAATTTCTACAATTTTGAGTGTATGTGAGTGTTTTTGATGCCAAAATAACAGAAATTTTTTAAATTAAAAACAAAAAACTTCGATAAAAAATTATTATAATAACAAAATTGCCGTTAGTTGGAAAAGTTCGGAGGGGGCGTGGCAAAAAATTAGTATGTAACATTTTAAGTTAGAATAAATATAATATGTGCACCTAGTTTGAGCAAAATCCGTTGGGCCGTTTAGATTTGTATAAAGGCCAAACAAACAAACAAACAGAAAATTATTTTTATTACTATAGATTGTCAATTGTATGAAAAAATAGATTTTTAATCACAAATTTTGATTATTTGAGATATAGGCTTTGGCAGCAAATGTTGTAAATTTGATTGGAAAGAGATATTGGGGTAATTTTTCACATAAATTATTTTTGACTTTTTGTAAAAAATATAAAAACAACATTTTGGAACAGTAAAATAATTTTTGCGCTTAGCTGGAAGAATTTTTGCAAATAAATGCTATGTCATATGAAAGGAACGCCGATTTGCAATTTTTAATTGATTTCATTGTATGATGCCAGGCATAGTACCCTAAAATTTTCGTTTAAATCGGTCGACCCGCTTTTGCAGTTAGTGTTTACATCAAGAGTGGTTACATAAGACTTGTATTCCTCGGCAGACGTTGTTCGGCCCCAGACCGCCTTAATGCCATATACGAAAATGTCAAGAAATGCCAAAAATATTCACCATTTTCAGTATAACTGCCATAAGTAACCATATGAATTAAATAGCCAAATTTTAGTCAAATACAATCAAAACTGTTTGAAATATAGAATTTTTGTTGTTTTGTAAGCGGTAAAAAGGGGTGCGGCAAAATTATTTCCCTTAAACCATCTCGTACACGAAACAAATCGACTGCCAAAATTTTAGCTCAATTTAGCTAAAGCCTGGCGCACTTTGCTTCACTTTACGTTGACCCCCCGAAAAGTCAGTTTAACTAAAGTGGGACAGGCCTATTTTTAGTGCTCTTGCCGAGAGTAACCATATGAGCTAAATTACAAAATTTTTGTCTAATACGACCCAAACCGTTGAAATAAAACGTTTTCATTGGTTTGTGGGCGGTAAAAGGGGGCGTGGAAACCAATTTTTAGTACAGTTGCTGACAGTAACCGTGCAAACTAAGCCAACATTTAAGCTCAATCGACCAGTAGTAAATTTTAATGATTTCTCAAAAATTGGGTGTGGCTATATATCGATTACGCCCCTTTTTAGTACAGTTGCCGAAAGTAACCATACAAACTTAGGTATCACATGTTAGTCTCATACGGCCAAAACTGCTTAAAATATAGTATTTACACTGATATGTGGGCGCAAAAAGTGGGCGTGGAAACCAATTTTTCGTACAGTTACTGCCAGTAACTACACAAACCAAAGTACCAAATTTAAGTCTTATACGACCAAAACCGTCTGAAATAAAGCATTTTCATTTCTTTGTGGGCGGTAAAAGGGGGCGTGGAAATCCATTTTAAGTACAGTTATCGACAGTAACCGTACATACTAAATTACAAAATTTTAGCCTTATACGATCCAAACTGACTGAAATATAACATTTTTATTGATTTGGGGGCGGTAAAAGGTGGGTGTGGCACATTTTTTCCCCTCAACCATCTCGTACCTGAAACAAATCGGCTGCCAAAATTTCAGGTCAATCGGTTTAGTAGTTTTGGAGTCTATAGACATCACACAGCCAGACACACATCGTTTTGCTTTTTATATATACAGACATTGATTTGTGGGCGGTAAAAGTGGGCGTGAAAACATTTATTTATAGTGACCGCCTCTTGGAGCACCTATACAGTAAGTTTCACTGAAAAAGTGTATAGAACTCTGGAATTGCCATGATTTCGAAAAAGTGGGCGTATTTATTTTACGACCACGCCCATTTTTTGTACAGTTACCGACAGTAACCATCTGAACAAAATTACCAAATCTTAGTTTTTTACGATTGAAACCGCCTGATATATAACCTTTTTTTGGTTTGTGATCGATGGAGCAAATTTGGCTTGTATGGGAGGTACCACGCCCCCTTCTCCAATCGTTACCAAACCTCACAGGAACACTCTCAAGATGTAGTTTTATTTTCCCTGAAAATTTCATAAAGATCGGTTCAGCGGTTTTGGAGTCTATACGTGATATAGCCACATACCCACCCACATACCCACCCACATACCCACATACCCACATACCCACATACATACATCCATTTTTATATATAAGATATTATAAATATCTTTTTTAAAAGGATTTTCTGATATCTTGTGATAAATTAAAACATTGAAGCAAAAAATTCAAGTAAGCTTAAAGCAAAAAATTTCATTCTTTTAAAATAAAAAATGTCCATAACTCTTAATATCCTTTTCAGTCCGTGATGAATCAATTGTGCGGGTGACTTTTAGTCTAAATATTTTTACTGCTATTTCAAGAATATTTATCAATTTCACATGTATCAATTGCGCAGGTAATTGTTTATGTTTGCCTTTCGTATTGTTTAGCTGTTAGTTTTGTCGTTTCTTAAACTTTCACGAAATTCTTGCGTCACATTTATTTTTTTTTTTAAAAGAGTCGTAGAAGTTAGTTGTTTTTTTCATATACTAAGATACTAATAGCGCAATTTTAGTGAAGTTGATACATTTTAAGTTGATACTTACATTTTTAGGATAAGTTGATACATACTAGTAGCGCAATTTTCGTAAAGTTGATACATTTTAACTAAAAAAATAATATATTTTAAAATCTCAAATAATTTGATGCAAAAAAAATATTTTCAGTACAAACTTTCGTTTATTGAAAATCCTTGAAGAATATGAAAATATCAAAATTTAGGCACTGAATATGTTTTCTTATCATATAATGACCATTTACTCCAAAAAATCATAAGAAAAATTCTCAGTAGCCTAGCGTCAGGTCTGAAAGGGATATTAAAAGCAATTAAAAAGGCTATCGAATTCAAGTTGACATAGTTTGAGGGTAAAATATTATTTAGACTTAATTATTGTCAATCAAGTATCTCATATAATTTATTAGACTTAAATATAAAATGCAAGTTCTTAAAATTAGTTCATTTGTAGTTAATTTTATTTGTAATTCGTTAGAATTTGAAATCATGAGTTGACAAACCGCTAAGACAAAATAATTTATTGATTCATGTCTTGTTCTAGTTTCTAGAATCAAGTATTTAATTCTTGAAATAAATGCTCATTATAAAATTGGCTTTCTAATTTTAGTTTTTAATGCAAAATATTTGCTTAACCCATTTCAGTCGGATGGTGTGAAATTTCAACCCTTTAAAGGTATTTTTTCTTTTGACATTTTTTGAAGAAAGAGAAAATGAATGGGGGCTTTAATTTATGAAATTTTGGTATCAATCGGAGTATTAACCTACATATTATGAATGCTTTACCTGAAGTTTTTGAAATTTTATCCCATCATTATTTGTGGTGTTCAAACAGGCATTTTTTTCTTTATATTTCGAATCAAGAGAGACTGAAATGCAGTGTTAGCTATGGCTTATATGTAGCTTATCGTGATAATTATATATTTTGAAAGAATCTTGAGAAACTACAACATATATGACCAGTTATGATACCTCAAGCAGTAATCATAATTGACTCTATCATTAGTTTAGATTAGATGAGAACAGACATAGTACAGTTATAGGCCATTTTGTCTATGTTTTATCGCTACTGAATTAGTATTTTCAATATGGTTTTTTCGCCTTATTCTCGCTCCTTCAAAGTCCAACAGTATTTTGGCCATTAAACATTTGACCGGGCTTCTTCGGCTGGACAAAACCCGTTTGTGACTCAGCGTAGTAAGAATATTTTCTGGTTTTGTTTCATCTCTATCACTTTTTAAATTGTTTATTTGGTTCCAATACATCCACTAAGCTATCTTTCTTTACCGCTTTCATTTCTAAAATCATTTCAGACAAAGTGTTTCTTCATAATTTAAAGTAATAACTAGTTATTATTTATAATTCTAACGAGTTAGCAGAAGAAATAAATTATCACTGAAAAGGACACTGAAGAAACTTCAAATATTTCACTAGAGAACATTGCATTAAAACATTAACTTCGGCGTATTCTAAACGATTTTAGTTATATTATTATTAAAACTTAAATAAAATTTATGCAAACAAACAAAACTTCTTCAATTAAAAATAATTGCGCTGAAGCAAAACTTATTTCGTCACTCGTCCAGCCATCCATCAGTAATTGTCGGCATCGCTTTGCCTGCTTTTCATAGTTACAGCGGACCTGTTTCTTTGTCTTTTTCTTCTTAAGACTTGAAGAGCACAACTGCTGCTACTAGTGCTGAATTTTCTTATACAAACAACAATGAGAAAGGATCTTTTCATAAATTCAAGGAAAATGAGAGTTGTAAAGAATACAAGTTGGATTAAAAAAAAAAAGAAAGAAAGATTATTAAGTGTAACGCACTGCAGCAGAAGTAAAAGCAACAACTATCTTACCACTTATTCAAGGACCTGCAGTTATCCTTGCGCCGGAAGTAGAAAGATGACTTCCACTTAACCAGCCGGTAGTTATTCAAACTGTAGTTCATTCGTTCAACTATTTTAGAAATTTCCAAGAACACTTCACAAAACTTTGTTCAAGATGATGAAGGTGAAGCTGCTTGGACTGCAGTAGCAGTTGTTGCATCCGTTTATATCCTTCTGCTGCTGCTGCTATATCATTATGTTTTGACGTTAGCTCGTCTTGTCTTTTGACATCTTCTCTATAACAAAGCAGGCTACTTCGTTATTCACGTTACCTACTCAGTCACCGATGCTGCTGCACCAATGATGATGATGATGATGATGATGATGCGCTGATGTTAGGCAGTCAGTCAGTTCGACTCGGATATCAGCGACCGGATATGTCTTTAGCCAAGATGTACGGATGTCAGACTACAGTATAGTTTTTAATAAAGCAAATAAGCCGGAAGTATGTCAGTTGCAGAAAGTTGTCATTTTATTTTTTTTGTTCTAGTTGGCATCGGTTAAAGCTGCTTATGCTTGAGAAGAGATAAAAAACAACAGATTAACTTGCTAAATCCCTGAAAGAGGCTTTTCATTAGCGGCGTTGACGTTTGAAATTTGAGCTGTACAACAACAAAAACAACCACAACAACAATAACAACAAGTTTCCAAAGATGTTGAAAAGTTGGTCAAGTAGTTATGGATGAGCCTTTTACCAGAGAATAGTGAAAGCAACTCAACTTGGACAAGTGGAATTAAGTAAGAAATATCTGTTTCTTCGGCAAAAGTTTATTCTATGGTCTGCATTAGCATTCTGTGTAAAATTATTTTTTCCACTCAATACAAGATAGATGATTCGAATTCAATTAGTGATCCAGCGTTATAAAGTTGAGCTAAGTCAAGTTGAGCAAAATTGTTTATCTCAAGTTTCTTGATTGGGAGTCTTCGAGAGATGCTAAAGATTTGTTAAGGTAATGGTTTTGTACAAAATAAGTGTCTTCATTAATTTTATGCATTTATTTATAAATCTTCTTTATACGTACCAAAAAAAGAGACTGCCGTCCGTGTGTGCACTTATAACTCGAAAACGGATCGTTCGATTTTTACGATTTTGGGCTTGATGAATTCGTATTGGCCCAAGGAAAGACACTATCTATGGAGCAAAACCCTGAAAAATTTCAAGGAAACTTTTAAATTCGGGAAAATCTGGTTTTTATTACATCACTTCGAAAACAAATGGCGCTGCACATCGACTTTGATATTAGTTAGTAATACGAAAAACAGCCATTAGCGTGGTTGATCCACTTGCCATTGCGCAATAAGACAGGTGTTCTTTTAGTTTCATCATTCCATTTGAATTGGACTTGTTATTGCGTGCGGTCAGATAAAATAAAATTTTATTAATTTGTTCACAATTTTCATTTTGTTCAAAGTATTTGTAATCGATTATTTCAAGTTTATCAAGAGAGCTTCATTGAGATTTCCATTAATTTTCTTTAATTTCTCTATTTAAAAATTGTATTGCGAAAAGTGAGGTACACTAACAGCTTTTGATTTCGCTCCAGTGTAATTGGATTTGGGTAATTTGTGAATCCGTGAAAATTTTACTGATTTTTGTGAGTTAAACGAAACCAACTGATATTTTGAATGCTTTAATTTATATTTTTTTTTTGTTATGGATATTAGAGTGACCAGAAAAAAACGAAGTTTTAATTTTGAGGAAAGTATTTGAGAAAAAGCTTCGAAAAATAAGTTCCTGAAACTTTTATTGAAAAATATTAATGTTTAGAGGTCCCTTTAACTCGTTTTTTACACATCCACATACCATTTTTTTATGTCAACCTTACAACCGGAATGAAAATGTATTTTTGACTCCATAACTTATTTTAAAGGTCATTCTCTATGTTAGGTGAGTGCTTTAACTCGAAATTTACATTATTTTTTGGCTACGGGAATTGGTTTTCAAGATATAAGCGAATCAATATAAAAAAATTTAAAATATTTCAGAAATTTTATTTTTAAGAGGTCATATAAAAAGAACGCAAATTATCACAAAAAATTTTTGTAAGCAGTTTTGTTATGTAATATTTTCTGATGGAAAAGTAGAAAACAATGTTGTATTAAGTCAAAAAATTTACGAATTATGATCCCAACTCGAAAGAACTAATTTTCGAAAAAATTATATTAAGCTTATGTAGCTGCAACATAGATACCAACAAGTTTTATATCACTTTCTCAATGTTTTTGGCCACCTTTATTTCACCCTCCTTTTAATTGTTAAAAAAATCTTTTGACATATGGTTCAAAGATTAAGTCAGCCAAATATTATTACAAAAATATCAAGGGATAGCATTAAAAATATTGAAATCTATGACTTAATAACATCAAACATAAATAATTTTTTCAAATTAAGCAATATATCCTCAGAATTTTTTCAAAAAGATCCTTCCCTTTGAAACGATGATAAAAACTACACTGAAGCATTAAAAATAATTGAAGAAATTATAATTACAAATGACGTTGCAGAACGGTTCGTTGCCTTAGCAGACAACTTTAATGGAAAAATTACAAGAAATGAAGAACAATATCAAGCCTTACTCCAAGGAGTTAAGTACAATAGAAAACATTTTCCATCGTGTACAAAGAAGAATATTTCCGAAAGTTTTCAAAAATTTTAACGATGATTTTATCTACAGTAGCTTATATATCTCAAGTTTTGTTCTTTTTTGTCTATATTTATTAAAACTAATCAATACACTTTATCCATAGTAGTTTATATATTTGATGATTTGTTCTTTTTTTTGTCTATATTAATTAAAACTTATCAATACATACTCTTTTTACATTAATCGTGTTTCTTTTTCCTTTATTTTTCTGAAGAAGAATACCTTCTATCAGAAATATGTCAAAAGATTTTTTCGAAATCTTTCAATAAAAAAAATATATAAATTTCGAGTTAAACCACTCATTTAACATAGAAAATGACCTTTAAAATAAGCTATGGAGTCAAAAATACATTTTCATTCCGGTTTTAAAGTTGACATAAAAAAATAGTATGTGGAAGTGTGAAAAACGAGTTGGAGGGACCTTTAAACATTAATATTTTTCAATAAAATTTTCAGGAACTTATTTTTAGACATTATCGAAGCTATTTCTCAAATACTTTCCCCAAAAATTAAAACTTCGTTTTTTTCTGGTCACTCTAATGGATATGGATAAGAATATGAATATGGATATGGATATGGATGTGGATATGGATATGGATATGGATTTTGGATATGGATATGGATATGGATATGGATAAGGATATGGATATGGATATGGATATGGGTATGGATATGGATATGGATATGGATATGGATATGGATATGGATATGGATATGGATATGGATATGGATATGGATATGGATATGGATATGGATATGGATATGGATATGGATATGGATATGGATATGGATATGGATATGGATATGGATATGGATATGGATATGGATATGGATATGGATATGGATATGGATATGGATATGGATATGGATATGGATATGGATATGGATATGGATATGGATATGGATATGGATATGGATATGGATATGGATATGGATATGGATATGGATATGGATATGGATATGGATATGGATATGGATATGGATATGGATATGGATATGGATATGGATATGGATATGGATATGGATATGGATATGGATATGGATATGGATATGGATATGGATATGGATATGGATATGGATATGGATATGGATATGGATATGGATATGGATATGGATATGGATATGGATATGGATATGGATATGGATATGGATATGGATATGGATATGGATATGGATATGGATA
Source organism: Dichetophora obliterata (assembly GCA_963920525.1). Classification (NCBI taxonomy): domain Eukaryota; kingdom Metazoa; phylum Arthropoda; class Insecta; order Diptera; family Sciomyzidae; genus Dichetophora; species Dichetophora obliterata. The sequence continues at coordinate 187,483,114 of OY986438.1, forward strand.
TGGATATGGATATGGATATGGATATGGATATGGATATGGATATGGATATGGATATGGATATGGATATGGATATGGATATGGATATGGATATGGATATGGATATGGATATGGATATGGATATGGATATGGATATGGATATGGATATGGATATGGATATGGATATGGATATGGATATGGATATGGATATGGATATGGATATGGATATGGATATGGATATGGATATGGATATGGATATGGATATGGATATGGATATGGATATGGATATGGATATGGATATGGATATGGATATGGATATGGATATGGATATGGATATGGATATGGATATGGATATGGATATGGATATGGATATGGATATGGATATGGATATGGATATGGATATGGATATGGATATGGATATGGATATGGATATGGATATGGATATGGATATGGATATGGATATGGATATGGATATGGATATGGATATGGATATGGATATGGATATGGATATGGATATGGATATGGATATGGATATGTATTAATTTTTGTGCTAAACAAAATTAAAATACACATTTTACGAAGCTTAAAACTTTATTTTAGTAATGAATTTAGCTGATTTTATCGATATCTAGCTTCGATTTCGAATTATTGACGAAAAACATGTTGATCCCAAATAATGAGCTCCGTTTCGTTCTATCTTTTATGTTTGAGAAGTAAGAGGTAAATAAAAGTAAAATGTTACTTTGACTTTAATTATTAAATAAAAATTTAACATCAGACTTAACGTCAAAAATAACTTTTTTGAGAGAAGACAGATTTTTTTTTATTGAAAATCGTTTTTTTATTTTTAGATATACTCTCCTTAACTATTAACACATTTTTGCATGTGTTCGAAACATTTGCAATAACATTTACTCAAAGTCGCTTGAAACACCTGAAAATCATAGTTTTTGAACGCATCAACGCACAAAGTGTAAAATGACCGTATTTTCTGGCTAAAATATAAAATTTTAAGTTTTCTAAATGACAACACTTTTACGTTTTTTACAGTGTGCATACACCAAATATCACTTGTTAATAATTGTTTTTGTTTTATAACGGTATATCGCTGAACTGTTTGCTTTTGATCTTGCTATTTCTGTTTTAGGTTTATTTTGTCTTTACTAAGACTTGCTGTAGGTGACAGTTGAAATCAAAAGTTGAAAAAAATCATATTCTGGGAGCTGGACTCAAGTAGGTCGTAAATCGAAAAGGATATCGAAATCGGTGTAACCGTTTTTCAGCGGTTTTGATTTAAAAAAATCACTTTTTCGCCAAAAATCACCGATTTTTTTGCCATATGTTTTTATCAATCAAAAATAACTACCTAAAAGTTGGGTGCAAATGAAAGGTATCTAGAACCCCAAAGTTGTAAATAGCAAGATTGTTAGATTCTAGAAATATTTTAATGCAACAGTGTTCAGAATTCGGTAAAAATTTTGGGTATTTTTCACAAAAATCGATTTAAATTTGCCATTTTCCAGTAAATTTAGGAAAATTAAGTATTCTAAAAAAAGACTTGCTATAAGCTACTGATTCAGAAAAAAAAATCAAAATAGTGATTTTTTTTAGTTTTTATTGAAAAGTATTTTTGAAAAAATGTAAAAGACATTATTTTAACGAGTTTATCAAATATTTCGGAGTTTCGATGCCTTTCGGAAAATACCGAAAGTCTGGTGCACCTTGTAAGCCATTCGTGTGGAACTGTAACAGAAGAGCAACGTCTCGGTCACATTATGTGTATATTGGGCTCACGAGGACGCTACAATGTGATTGAATCACGAAAAGATTTCAGTTCAATGACTTTTCAATGAAAATTAATTAAGAAAAATAAATTCCACTATTTCGAATTTTTTACATAACAATGAATTACATCAAGTCTTTACTTACAATACTTAATTTTCTAAAATTTACTGAAAATTAGTGAATTTATAGCGATTTTTGTGAAAAATACCCTTTCAAAAATACTTTTCAATAAAAAGTAAAAAAAATTCCACAATTTTTTTTTTATATACATCAATAGATTACAGCAAGTCTCTTTTAACAATAACTACTTAAATTTTTCAAAATTTTACTGAAAAATGCCAAATTTTTAGCGATTTTTGTGAAAAATACCCAAAATTTTTACCGAATCCTGAACACTGTTGCACTAAACAATTTCTCGAATTTAACAATCTTCCTATTTACAGCTTTGGGGTCCCAAATACCTTTCATTTGCACCCAATTTTTAGATAGTTATATTAGATTGATAAAAACTAACGGCGTAAAAACCAGTGATTTTTTGAGAAAAAGTGATTTTTTTTAAATCAAAACCGTAACCGTTGGATGACGGTTCCACCGATTTCGATATCCTTTTGAATTTAAGATCTACTTGAATACAGCTCCCAGAATTTGAGTATCGAAAAAAGTGTTTTTTAACCCTGAACAAAACGATCCAACTTAACCCGAAACACCCTGTCGTTGCCATATGGCAACGCTAACACAAACACTTAAAATGAGCTAATTTTAGTTTAAACTATTTTATATTTGCGTTAACAGGTCATTCTGAAAATTTTAAAAAAAATGTACTCAGGATGATTCGGGTTAATATGACAAATTGGAAAAAAATTTCGATATGGCAAAATGTGTAATAGTAAGTAAAAAGAAAATGCATTCAATAACATTTCTTTAACTTAGTTAAATTGAGAGGGCAAAATACTAGAAATCAATATATGATAGTCTATATAAAAAATTCAACTAAAATTCACTTAATAAGGCAAAAATTTTTTGTTTAAATATTCGATTCATAACAGAAATAGGTTTTTTGATCTGCGTTTCTCTCCCGCCCTTAAACAATTTCTTTGTTTTTTTAGATGACCAATAACTTGCACTGTCCACAAAGTGTTGATTCATTCGAAGCAAATAATGGAAAATACTGTGCTTCCAGTGGGAGAAGATGCTGCAGAATCGAGGCATGGATTGTATACATCGGATCGACTTAATCACGCAAGGAATACAAAACAAGCAGATAATTTCACAGATGATTTTACTAAAGCCTTAAATACCTCAGTACCTTTATTGCCTAGCATTGGCCTTAAGAAACGCATACAGCAAAGACCGCGCTTAGAGCCTCCAGCTGAAATGGAGTGCTTATTACACGGTGAAGCTGCCGAAGACATATCTAGCACAGACACCGAATCAGATTTAGATGCCAATAACAGTGAAGATGAAAATAATAACTACACTCAAAAATATTTGTGTGTAAATATTTCTAATAACTGCGACCATTCTACGAATTTTATTCGTAGTTTTCAGCCACGAATAGGATTCGTAAAATCGACGTATATTAGTACATATTACAAATACTTTATTCGTATTCGTAATAAAACAAATGTATATTGTAAGAAAACATTTGTTACATTTACGAATGATCATAATATTTTATAACGATAAAAAAATATTCTGCCTAAGCTGGGATTTGAACCTCGGCTCTTTAGCTTACGGGCCACGCATTTACCAGTAGACTACAGTCACTTTACAATCAAACAGTTCCTTATGTTTTGTAGATGTTCGACAAACAAGGCTGAACGATTTCGGTTTTCAATTTTTGAAACTCTACTAATAATTCGCACATTCTACTGATAATTCGTACGATCAACTTACGAATGAATTGTTTCTAATAATATTATTTTTCATTCGTAAATATTACGAAAGCATTAGTAAATACTAAGAATGCAATAAAAGAAAGAACGAAGTTACTCGTACGAGAAATTTACGAATATTATTATTTATATGTACACAATCATTCGTTCAATGCACTGATACGAATTGATTTATTTTTGTTTACGAAATCATTAGTATATAAAACAAATACATTCGTAGATAGTACATCAGATTTAGAAAAATTTTATGAACGAATTCGTAAAGATATCACAATACAAATACTTTGTATATTGTACGAATATTTGTAGAATGTACGAATACTTTGTTTACTAAAATCATTTTTAGAAATTTGACCAATAAATTTTTTTAGCGTACTCGTACTAGGTTCTATATATTCTTTTATGCTTAGCAACTGCACCTATAAATTCACAAATGAGTATTTTCGATATTATTTATATTTTTAGCAATTAGGTTTTTTCTTATTGAATTTCTTGAGTTGATTTACCTTATATTTAAAATTAATAACATACATTTCCAAAATCACAAAATTCGTATAAAATTATTTACATATAGAAATGGGGTGAGGTCAAATTTCATAATGGTTAAATTTTGTACTATATTATGTCCCAGATTTTAATAAAAATGTGGTATTTTATCTTTTTGAGGTTTTGGTCAAATTTTTGATGGTGCGTCATCGCTAAAAGTCGAATTGAGTTAATCGATGCACTCTTTTCAAATAATTCACGAAAATGCTTGCGTGTTAATTTAATTGTTTTGCTCAAATACACTTTTAAAAACGCTGTTAACAAGACAAAATAAGCGCAAGTTGTGAGTACCCATAAGCTTAAAAATTAAAAACTTTCCAATGGAAACGTCAGTTTGACTGGACTGACAATAGCATTGCCAGATGCCGAAATATATGTAACAGCCTGCGTAGATTATTGTCAAATTTAAATTAAGCTTTGCCATGACCAGGGCTCGGATTTTGATGACCTACAAAACTGCAAAAAAATTACCTAAAAAAATGACAAAAATGACTTAACCCTGCATTACTAACCTTAAATCATGTCGCATGGTTACTAACCATGGGTCTCATCGACCCTCAATTGTATTATCCACTGAAATCGTCTCAACTTATAAATTGATAAAACGTATTCTTTTTTTGGTAGATTTTAGTCTTTTATTGTTAAATTTTAATAAACAATGGTGTGTCAAACAATTTATATATTTAAATTGAAATTAAGTTTGAATTCATTACAACATAGCTAAAAAAAAGTGAAAAAAAAGTAATCCAGCCGAATTGCTCATAAAATAATGAGTTTATAGATATTGACGTCAAATAAAATGCATTTGAAACCTGAAATATAAGAGTAAAATGTTAGAAAGAAAAATTGCTATAGCTAAAGCAAAAATTTTTCAGTTTTGTTCTGTAAATGTTACCTTTTATTCGGAATTTTCATCCAACATATCGTCATAAATGTCTTCCTCTTGTGCAGAAGCAATGCATTTGAGCACAATATACAACAGTGCTTCTGGCAAATATATTTTCCACATTTAGAGCACGTGGTTTTGGTTTTGCGATCTTGTTTGTAATCACAAATCTGGCAGCGGCTTCTTTTCAATTGTTTCGAAGGCAGCTCTTTTTCCTCCTCCTCCAATGGCTTCGCAAATTTTGAGCAGCTTGCTTTCAGATTTTTTGGTAACGTTAATATTTTATTACGTTTCTGAATATTTGCCTGTACAAGATCCATTGCCAAATCCTTTATAAAAACCGATCGTTTTTTGTACTTTACTGGTGCGTTTTGAGTACAGAGTAAAATAACTCTAGCATTTATAGCAGCCATATTCATAAGTGAATAAAATATTACTAAAGGCCAACGCCGACAGTTTCTGGCTACGCTATAACCAGCACCCAATTGATCTGTAACATCCACTCCTCCTTTCGTACGATTGTAGAAATCTATAATTTCTGGCAAGCACTTAGGGCCATCTAATACCTTACCGGTCTTGTGAAACGTTGAGAGGAGAAGAACGCACTTATTTTTTTTTTTGGTTTTTAAGAGAGAATTGTAGATTTTTTGGTAAAGCCAAAGATTGTTGAATGCACTTCGCGATTTTTAGCGTTTGAAAATATGGGTGGCAAGAATCTTTTGTTTTTTCGGATAGTCCCAACTAAGGTGCTTTTCTTTGATAGCAAATACTCTGCTAATGAATAGGTTGTGAACCAGTTATCTATTGTAACATTACGCCCAGCGTCTTGTAGATGATTTGTTATTCTCTTAACCACCTCTTCTGGCTTATTCGAAAAATTAAATGGGCCAAGTGCTTGCTGTCCGCAATAGACTTCTAATTTAGATGTGTAGTAAGTTTCCGAATCAACTGCTGCAAAAATTTTTATGCCATATTTTGCTGGCTTACTTGGTATGTATTGCCTAAAACTACATCTTCCGCGGAAGCTTTCCAATTTCTCATCCACTGTTATTAAACTGCCACAGTTGTACAATTTCATGCAATTGTTATTGAAAATGTCGAAGATTTCGCGAATTGGAGCTATTTTGTCGATGTTGCGCCTCTCTTCACGATTTTCAATATTTTCGAACCGAATGCATCGTAATAAGAACTGGAAACGATTGTAACTCATTGTGGCTGGGAATATTTCAAGACCTGTTCCATCCGTGGACCATATGTCTCGGACATTAACGTGAGACGATTTGTGTAGTCCAGCTAAATACAATAGTCCGAAAAGTGCGTTCAATTCATCGATATCAGCTAAACGAGCATGTTTTAAATCTCTGTATTTCTGTTGAATTTTTGTTTTATAGATGTTTGTGTATTCTAAAATACTATCCACAAATGAAAAAAATAAATCCCAACTCTCACGTGGTGTTTTAACATGTTTCGAAAACTCCGTTAATCTACTAGTTGAAGTGAACATATTTTCTATAGGCGTTTGAGTTGATTTATATGCTCTTGCATTCCAGATTGTTCCATCTTTTCCAATATATTTGTCTGTTGTGCTTTGAAAAGCATTGCTATCGTTTTCATCTAGTTCTTGCTCTGTTTCCGAATCATGATTACTAAAAAGTTCATCATCACTATCAGTATTACTACAACAATCATCAGATATATCTTCGTCGTTTGGTACGCCAGCTAAAAGTGCGAGCAGTCGCTCTTGTTCTCTTTCATAAGAATTCATTTAAAAATTTTGCACAAGCACTAATGATGATCTTATATTTTCGACAAATAACCGCGAACTGTTAACAAAAATGTACAACGAGCGACTACTTCAATAAAAATCCGTAACACAATTGAAAATGAACACAGTTAATTAATACCGTTTATAATCATGCCAATCGCGAAAGTTCTCAGAGAACAAATTTCCCTTTCCACAACCAATTCCCAACAACAAAGCACATTTTTTATACTGTGCTTTGCTATGGGAAATTTCGCGATTGGCATGAATATATTTTGTGTTTGTTATAGTTGCAGATTGCGACAAAGAATTACGTCTTAATTTCGAGTGCCTCGCTCAAAAAACAACAACAAAGGATAGTTTATTGAAGAACCAATTCAACTGCACTAATGATAATCTTATATTTTCGACAAATAACCGTAAACTGACAACAAAAATGTACAACGCTCGACTACTTCAATAAAATTCCGAAAAACAATGGACATATATGTTTTTGTGTAACGGTATGACTAACCTGGGTCTAATCGACCCATAATCTTTGTTACATCATTGCTAACTATGGGTCTAGTCGACCCAGGCTGTTTTTTTAAATGATTTTATATGCATAATATCATAAATATTCCTTATTCTTATTGTTTAAAAACGTTTAAATATAATCAAATTTAGATTACACATATATCTTGAGTTAAAATATCGTCTTGTTTTTTTTTAAATATAAAAAGTTTGCGTGTCTGGGTCGATTCGACCCAGAGGTTAGTAATGCAGGGTTAAAAACTGCAGAAAATGACCTTAAAACTGACAAAAATTACCTAAAAAACGCAAACAATTGCATTAAAATTAAACAAAAAATTTACCCTTAAAAAAAAATTACTAAATTAAAATTTATTTTATACCTAGCATCTCGAGTTTTTATATAACACTTGTTTCATTTTCTACATACCCTTTCGTCAGTTTCACCACTCGCCGAGCTTTTTTTTTTCATCGAAGTCTATAAATATAGCTATTCCTTTGTCGAAAGGCAATGTTTTTGATTGAAGGGACTCTAGTGTTAAAGGAATATGTTTAAAAATTTGCATTTTGACATTTTTTAGTACGAAAAAAAAAAAAAAAAAATTATTTAAAAATTACACTAATATGACCTAAAAAACCGAAAAATGCTTTAACAATTAAAAACGTCCAAAAATGATAATAAAATAACTTAAAAATCTCTAAAAATGACCAAAAAATGCCCTAAATCTAGTAAAAATGACCAGAAAACTAAAAACGATGAAAAATGACGAAAAATGTCCTAGAAACTTTTCATATTTGAAATTTAGCAAACATAAATGGACGTTTTAAATAAGCAGGAAATTTCTTAGAAGCAGGTGAAAAAAGATGACATGTCATCGAAATCCTAGCCCTGGTCATGACTTTCAGCGAAAAAATAAAAATTGAATTTCCTATACATACTTATCATGCATTATTTTTGGCGCAAAAAGACATCACCGAGACCAAGGAAATTGTTGGTTATACTAAAATACGATGGGGACTTTGCACCATCACTTTCAATGGTTTAGAAGTTGTTTACTGAATTCCGTTTCGGTCGTACCAGCACAAGTGACGCTGAATGTTCAGGTCGCCCAATAGAGGTCGTCACGCCAGCAATCATTGGTAAGTCCATGGAATAATATTGGACGATAGAAAAATGAAAGTGCGTGAGGCAGCTCTGGCTGTAGGTATCTTAACTGGGTGGGTACATCACATTTGACATGAATACTTGGACATGAAATGCAGCCATTCACATCGGTTACCTTAAAAAGGGTAAAACGAACGCAAACAAATATTATTCACAGCTGCTGCACAGATTTTAATTTGATTTGAAGCAAAAAAGATAGCATTTGGCCCCATAACAACGCATTAGCGCATACGTCTGTAGTCATCATGGCCAAAATCTATAACATGGGCAATGAACTGCTACCCCAGCCATCATATAATCTCAATTTAGCCCCTTAACCCATTTCCAGCTATTGGTGCATTTTTGCATCAGTAACTTTAGAATTTTCTCCAGGTGAGCGCGAAAGTGATATTACCTGGCACTGCAGAGATTATGTTAGTATGGATCTTTGACATCATACATTATTTTTGGTTTGAGTCGATTCGGTCGTTAACTTGGATTTCACGCCCACGGCGCGTCGCAATATATGGGTTTTTTTTCCCTTTGAAAACTCCAGAAAAATTTCAAATCGCAATATCGAAAATTGCTTTCCAATTGTAATTATTATAAGTTTTAAATTTTATGTTAAAATAAATTTAGAGCCCGTTTGTTGTTTTAAAATGGGCAGGTACGGCTGTGAAGGTATGTGATGCAGCTAGTGGTGCAAAAATGCATCAGGCCGCCCAGCCCTTACCTGTGGCGGTAAAAATTTTAAGTTTTCACATAAATTTTAGGGCCATATATAGACTCTGGACGAAGTTTCATCGATTTTGGCCCGGTAGTTAAGGAGCCGCCAGAAATGGGTTAAGGCAATTGCGACTATTTGCTATTTGTTTCATTAATGGAACAAAAGCCTATTTTGAGTACTTTGATAAAATCTTTTATTTGGAAGGAATAAAAAAAATTCCAAAAATGCTAAAATAAATGCATTTATCTAATAGAAGACTCTGTTAAGAAATAAAATTCTTCTTTGATGAAAAAATACCTTTTATTCAAAAAGTCACTGACTTATCAAATTGTCTTCGTTGTATTCTATCTTTCAACTCAGCCATAGTGCGATTTTTTTCTAGCACTGTATTCTCACCGACTTGAAGAACACATACAAGAACGTTTGCAGTCGCAAAATCCTCTTAATATCCCGTTTGTCCCGTAGCACCCCAACGGCCATCTATTCTCATTAGTGTAGCATACTTTTCCAATATAGACATTAACAAAATCGCGATATGCAATGCAATCTAATTAAAAATTGTTTCGCAACTTTGCTTGAAAGCAATATGGCGTTGACTATTAGATTTTAATGTTGTTTTTGTTGTTGCTGTTTTTGTTACTGCTGCTATGCCACATTACCAACAGAGCATGCCTTCTGAATACCATTAAATTTTATGTTTACATTCGAAAAAAATCAATTTGAACTACATAATTATTGAATCACCATTTTTTTCGCTTATGTTCTTTTGCAAATTGCTTTTCAATGTGGTTAACCAAATATAAGTTTTACTGCGCAAATTGAAATTGTTTTTATTTTTGTCCCTGCAATCAATGTTGCTCTATTATTAGTTTTCAGCTTTGCAATATTCGTTGCAAAAAAGTAACAGTTCGAATGGTGAAAGTTTGCTTTAATTTCAATAAAATTTTTGTATTCAATTAGTTCTGCTTCTATTTTTTTTTTTTGCCAAAATAGTGCAAACAAAGCATGAATAATTAGCTATAAATGTGTTCAATAGAAGAAACTTTTGGGATTTATGTCAAATAAATTGGGGGCAAGCAGTCTTTTCAATGGTATTATTTGGTACAATAACAACACATTCAAGTGCTGCTAATTAATGCTTAACTCAGTAAGGACTCGTGTTTGGCACAGCATAAAATAATCATAATTGTATAAGAGGTTCAACTGTCAAAGTTAGTTCGAACATGTTTTGAGTGATTGCATTTTGGGGAATAATTTTCGGTTTCTCCAGGTTGATGGTGGTGCAAAGTTTTTGCCTGGCTCTCAGCGGCTTTAGAAATTAACTTTTTAGATTTAATTCACCATTGAAATGAGCAATGAGGGGAAAAGTAAGGAACTTATTCATTTGCATTAAATAATTTTTTATTTACAGATGCCATTTTATATTTTTTAAAAATATGTTAGCTTTTTAATTAAAGCATTTGTATCATTTGAAGTTCGATTACTAAATAATGGCTTGAAAAAAGAATAAAATGTTATTATTAAAAATCTCTGGAATTCCTCCTAAGGTTTGCGAATTCAACGCAAATCTTTAAAGACTTCAATTAAACACAAAGGTTCCTTTTGTTCGCTACCGGTACCACTAAGGACCAGAATTGGTCTATATGAGCCTTCACGAAGGCATCCGAATTAACCTAACCTAACCTATCATTAAAAATATCCTGAAAAATGAACAAAATACAAATGTTTCAGTGAAAAATTTTCCACAATGTCCTTATTTCCTGTCTATAAGCACTTATATATCATTAAAAACCTGAAAATATTTATTTGTATAGTAAAAGTACTCTCTTAAAGCACACTTAAAGTCCTATTGAGTTGACTGTACTTTTTTGTTAGGCTTTAGGTCCTTACTCTACTTTGCATATTTTACATAGAATTTAAAATTTTCATTGACATTTTCTTCACTTCTCTGTGGTACCTATCTACCTACTCACGAGTTCTCCATGAAAAGCAAAGAAAATTAATTTTCTTCATTTTTGCCTAGGAGCGCCTTGGCGCGACAGTCTGTTTAGTTGCTGTTTTTGTTGTTGTGCTTTCCAATATGACGCCGCTAACCTCAACACTAGAGTGTCCAATTATCACGTCTGGAAAATGCCAAGCCGCAAAGTACTCGTTTCTTTGCGGAAAAAAGGAAGAAAAAAACAGCCTTGCGTATAAACAAGGAAATTATAAAATGTATGCAAAATTAACATCAACATTTACATGATTTCTTTAGCCAAATTGATAAGTCACAAAGGTATTTAAGGTGAGTATTAATAAAGAAATTCTGCTATCAAAAATTTTTGATTAAGTTATCTTTTAGAAGAGATTGGAATTGAATACTGTGAAAGGCAATCTTCGTGAGAGATTTTAATTTAAATAATATGAGAAAATTACATGTTCATAAGACTTGATTTACTAAAGTGACTGCAATTACTTTCTTATCCTGCAGTTCTTTTCATCAAGGAGGAATGGTAAATCTGTTTTCACTATGTAATGGCCCCAAATAAGACGCACCAAAAGCCTCAAAACAGCTATTTGGCTGACTACAACCTTGACAGCCTTCAGCATTTTCTCTACCTCAAACAGGCTTTTGGCATTGTAATATTTTTCGTTCAACACTCCAATTAGCGAATCATTTTCCAGTACAAGACTGAAATTTGCATTTTGATAACGTAAAATGTCATGGATTACTCTGAAGCGGAAATTGTAGCTAAACGATTTTTCAGTTTAATGAGATATTCGAAGCAATCCATGTCGCGAAGTTTATTTGATTTTATATTAAATATACTCTAACTCGTAATAAACGCTCAGTGTCAGGTAAATAGGTTCATTTTATGTGCGTTTTTTTTACATATTTCTTTGCATTTACATTGCGAGAACTCAACTTTTTTATTTACATATCTGTTGTGGAATCGTTAGATAATAGTTACTCAAATTGAGAAAAGAATCAAATTCAAATGTTTACCTGACAATTAAGGGCCAATTTTTCAGTGCGAGTTTAAACTCTAGTCAAATTAAACCGAGCTTAACTCACCCAAATTGGACGTTTAAACTCGGTTTATGCAAAAATGAAACACATTAAACGATAATTTAAGTCAATTTAACTCTAACGAATGCTAAAATATTTAGTTAAACCGAGTTTAAACGTCAAATTTTGGTGAGTTAAGCTTTGTTTAATTTGACTAGAGTTTAAACTCGCACTGAAAAATTGGCCCAAAATGTAATTGAATTAATATTTTGATAAGAGTGCGAAGTTTTCGGTCCACTAGACTAGTTTCAGTGGTCTAGTTTAACCCGTGCTAAAAAATGTACACATTACGTAACCATATACAGTTGCGGTCAAAATAATAGCAGTGATCTTATATTCAGACATGTTTGGATAGATAATACTAGTCTACAAATTTTCGATCCGGTAAACGGATTATCATTCCTAGATGTACTTTCAATACTCGTTCCAAATTTGTACACAGTTTTCTCCGATATTGTAACATTTTCAAGATACAGGGTGTTTTACGATTTTGGCACGTGTTTAGTATTATTTATATATAATCTAAACTACTAACCATAAAATAAAAAAGAATATTTTCTATTTTAGAAGAAATATCAACTTTTCCATCATTCTATCAACCATTTTCGTATTATGTGCTGTAGTGGAGCTAACATTTTCAGATTACCCAACGAGATATCAACAAATTTTGTATCTTTTATTTTAGCAGAGCTGTTATCATCCAAAGTTAGAATTTAGAAAAAACCTGTTGATTAAGTGTATTTTTACATGAAAAATAGACATTTTAAATTTGGACGATTACAGCTCCGCTAAAACAAAAGATACAAAATTTGTTGATATTTCGTTTGATAATCTCAAAATTTTAGTTCTGCTACAGCACATGACACGACAGTGGTTGATGTATTGCTGGAAAATTTGATAATTTTTCTAAAATACAAAATATTATTTTTTATTTTATGGTGAGTAGTTAAGATTCAAAATCAATAATACTAAACAATTGCCAAAAACGTAAAACACCCTGTATCTGGAAAATTTGACAATATAGGAGGAAACTGATGACAGGTTTTGAGCCAGCGATAAAAGTACATATAGGAACGATAATGGGTTTACCGGATCCAAAATTTGTAGACAAGTACTGTTTATACAAACATGTGTGAATAAAAGAGTACTGCTATTATTTTGACTACAGCTGTATTTCTTAAATACAATGTAGCTGCGAGGCTTCCAAATCCTGTATACAAGTCTGGATTACATTTTTTTGGGCATGGCCGGTAAAAACTGATGGCATCTATGTACCTTACACTGTAAGCGACGATGGGAGTAGGTGTGCTGCTTCTGACGTAAAAGACAGGAGAGAACAAAAACAAAATTGAACAAGAATCCTCTCTACGCCTAAAACACAACCCAGTGGTAAATGGACACATGACGTAACTAATTATTTCTTAAATACAATGTAGCTGCGAGGCCTCCAATGCCTCTATACAATTCTAAATTACATTTGTTCGCTCATGCCGCTAAAACTCTGATGAAATCCACCTTAAAAAGTAAGTGACAATGGGAGTAGGTATGCACAAGATAGGAGAGAACAAAATAATGACACACAAAAATGGAGAGAACAAAAAAAAAATTGAACGAAAATCCTCCTCAGTAAAAAAACATGCGATCGCTCCTATGAGGAGCAACAACAGAGCGCTCTTTTGCTGTTTTATTCTATCAAAAAGTGAGCAATTGTGCTCTTATGCTCCTTTACTGTTTTAAAAAATCAATAGGCGAGCAATCAATGAAAAAAAGCACATAAAGTTAGGCATGTGCTTTGTTAGGAACTCGACAATTATTTGCTGTGAAAAATCGGCCGTTGTAGTCTAGTGGAGAGTGCGCTAGACTAACAATCCAGAGGTCCCTGGTTCGACTCCGGGTTCGGGCATGGTTCTTTTCATTTTCTTTGTTCTTTCCTACATTTAAGAATTATGGAAAACTAAAAATCCACAACTAAATTGTGGGAAAATGTGGAATTAAAGGACAGGAACAACTTACTTACTAACTTAGTTGGCGCTACAACCGTATGTCGGTATTGGCCTCATCTAAGAATTTGCGCCAGCCATTTCTGTCTTTCGCTTGCTGGCGCCAGTTGGAAATTCCAAGCTTCGTCAGGTTGTCCTCTTCTTGGTCTTTCTAACGAAGATGCGGTCGTCCTCTTCTGCGTTGACCGCCGCTGGGTACCGAATCGAATGTTTTCTTCACTGGAGCATCGTCTTTCATGCGCTGAACATGACCAAGCCAGCGAAGCCGCTCGATTTTAATGCGCTTGACTATGTCGATGTCAGCGTACAGCTCATACAGTTCATCATTCCACCGTAATCGGTACTCGCCATTGACGCAGATTGGTCCGTAGATCTTACGAAGAATCTTTCTCTCGAATGCTCCTAAAGTCTTTTCATCTAAACTGCTCAGCGTCCAGGTTTGTGATGCGTAGGACGGGCATGATGAGCGATTTATAGAGCGTGATTTTCGTCCGTCGAGAGAGGGCTCTGCTTCTCAATTGCCTACTGAGCCCAAAGTAACACCTGTTGGCAAGAGTTATTCTTCGTTTGATCTCAATGCTAATGTCGTTGGTTGAATTAATGCTGGATCCCAGATAAACGAAGTTCTTCACAACCTCGAAGGAGGTATTGTCAACGGTAACGTGGGTTCCAAGACGCTGGGACTGTTTGTTTGTTGACACTAAGTATTTCGTCTTATCTGCATTCACTGACAGACCCATTCGACTTGACTCTCTTTCTAATCTGGAAAATGCTGCACTGACTTCGCGCGTATTATGGCCAATGATATTTATATCATCAGCATACGCAAGCAGCATAACACTCTTGTAGAATATTGTGCCACTACGTCTCAGATCAGCAGCTCGGATGATCTTTTCCATCATTAGGTTGAAAAAGTCGCACGATAAGGAATCACCTTGTCTGAAACAGGTCAGGAACCAATAAGGGCTGAAAATGCTTGCCGATGTTAAGGCATAGCACTAGCCTCGGTTAAAAGCGATTGAAAGAATTGTCTTTCTGTTTCTGTCTGTTTCGTCTAATCAATAATTCACGTATGGTTCCAATCAATTCCTCTAGCTAATCTATTCCTTTCCTTTCACTTTAAAGACCGAACCTTGTTTGTATAAGGCGCATGTTGGTTCTTTGATCTTTTAAAAAAAACAAAAAAAAATATTTCCTTTGCTGATATAAAATGTTCCTTTGCTGATCCATTTGGATCAGTTATTGATCGCTCCTTTTGAGCTCTTCTAGGATGTTAAAGGGAGCGCTACCCTTCCTAGGACATGTAATGTTAAAAGATAACACAAAATACACCTAGCTTGGATCAATAAGGAGCACTCCACTGCTCCTCAGGGAGCACTCCCAGATCGCTCATAGGATGATCCACTTTTCTGCTGGGTCTCTACTCCAAAAACACAACAAAAATGAAAGAGAACACATCAAAAAGAAGTAAACAAAAGCAAATAATGCCACAAATTATTTTGACAATAATTTTTACAATTTAGTGAACGAATTTATACCATTTTATAAAGCATTTCAGAATTAATGTTTAATAACACTTAGTTATTTTATACACAAAACTTTATTCTGGTTTAAAATAAAGATTAATAATTTTCTTGTAATTGATGATATAAAAAGTTGTGAAAGTTTGCACAAGTGCATGAAAAAAAAAATTTTTTTTTTTAATATTTTCATATGCAATTCCGTTTGGAATAAGGAAACAGTTAAGATTTTTTTGTTTTTTAAAATATGAAAATACTACAAATCTTGCTGGGAAAATTTAAAAATAAAAATTTTATCCCCCTGAGTTATTCCACTAATTTAAGTTGAATACCCTTATTAAAATGAGAATTTTTTGGAAAAAACAAAAAAATCTTAAGTGAAATCGTTCAATGACATTAACCTCAAAAACTAGTGATGCTAGATAAAAAGTAATAATAGTTTTGAAATACGCACCAAGATTAGTCAAAAATAATGCAAATATTGCTGGGAAAATCCAAAAATAAAATTTTTTTCTCCCTGAGTTATTCAAGTAATTTGAGGTGAATAGCCGTATTAAACTGAAAAATAAAAAAATCTTAACTGTTTCCTTATTCCAAATGGAATTTCTAATGAAAATTAAAAAATTTTTTTTTTTCTTTCATGCACTTGTGCAAACCTTAAGCCGTGTGCGTACGGGCTTATATGCATCCGATCTAAGTAAAATTTTACACAAATTTTTCTTTCATCCATTACCACAGTTTGAGCCCTTGCGTCGCTCCATGAAACGCTTGGAAATTTTCCCCATATATATAAGGTGCATTCTATTGCTACACAGACGAATAAAGTCAAACTGACGTTTGAACACTGAAAAGAAAATAATGTAAAATAAAAGAAAATGCACAGACATAATTTTGTTTTCGCTTACAGTTCTGCATTGCAATGTCACCACTAACAAATTTTTACAAGCGGGAACGAAAACTGAAACACACGAAATAAAATGTTGCCACAAATTATTTTCACAATAATTTCTACAATTTAATGAACAATTTTTTTTTTCTATTTTATACAATTTTTTTCAAAATATAATAAATGATTAAGAAATCTTTAGTTTTTTATATAAAAACATTGTTCTGGTCCAAACATAAAGATTAAAACCTGATAAAAATACGGAGTAGCTACAAACACGAATAAAATCAAACTGTTGTCTGAACAATCTAAGTAAACTATCGATCCTAACATAAATAAGATTTTGTCACATTCCGTTTACAGTTCTGCATTACAATGTCATCACCGACAATTTGTAATAGCGGGAATTGAAGTTTTCGCTAAACTTTGAGAGCAAAACGTGTTGTTTCTTTTTTAATATCGAATACTAGAATTATTTTTCACAATTTATTCTTAAAATGGGACACATACGTTGTTTTTGACTTACTAGTCATGTTGGTTAAAAAGTGCTAAAAACAAAAATTATAGAATGTGAATTTTTTAATTAAATTATTTGTATTTTTCAAAATAATCTCTCTCAACTGCAATACACTTATTCTAATGATCCTCCAATAATTTTTAATCATCTCTTTAGTGATTTTTCGGAAGCTCTGCAAAAAAATGTTCCATGACTGCAATAGCTTCATTATTTGACGAAAAATGCTTTCCACAAAGTAATTGTTTAAAGTTTCTGAAGAGGTAGTAGTCGCTGGAAGCACGACCTGGTGAATACGGGGGGGGGGGGGGGGGGGGGGTTCAAGCAATTCGTACTTAAGTTCATTCAATTTAGCCATCGCCGAAACACTTGTGCATTGTCTTGATCGTAGCACATGCATTCTCTTGATGAAAAATTATTTTTTCTTCTTTAAAGTCGATATTTTCTCAAAAATTTTTATATAAAGCTGATTCAAAAGATTAACTTTCTCAAGATAATTTATCAAAAAAATCCCTTTTGCATCCCAAAACACTGATGCCATAACCATTTTTGCCGATCGGCTTGGCTTTTCCTGTTTTAAAGGTGAACAATCACTTTTAGTCCATTGTAAACGTTCTTGTTTGAGTTTAGAATCACTGTAGTCGATTCTAGTCACATCCTAGTCTTTTATTTATTGTTAACATTTATTATGCTGATTTTATATGATTTAAATACAAATTCTTAATGTTTGATAGTTTAAATCATACTTGATTTTAAGTACAAATTCTAGTTGTTTGAATCGTTTAAAATCGTTTATTGAGCTTTAGGTCAAGGTTAGAATAATTAATTGTTCTAACGAATTTTTCCAAAGAAACAACAACAACAACAACGTTTTCAATATGAAAAGGAAAACATCACTAGCTGATTTTATTGCAATTTCGGCCCTGCTATAGGCTTCATCAGAAATCTTTGTGATATGCCGTGCAAGCGCACTAGCGCAATGCACCACAGAGGCGATAAGATTTTAAGTGTCGATTTCTCAGTTTTTCTCCCATTTCATATTTTCATGTTTGTTGTTGTATTTTTGCTTTACTTTAGTTTCATGCTTATGTTATTATTATTTCCACTAACAAAGCATGGTTATTAGTGTTGTTTTTAGATTTTGCTGATATATTTTCAGCCTGTTTCTGTTTGGCCGTGTTTTACCATTTGATTAAAGTTTTTTCTAAATGACCTTATTATTTATTTATTGATTTTATATGATTTAAATACAAATTCTAAATGTTTCATAGTTCAGTAAACAATTTTAAACTATCAAACCACTAGAATTTGTATTTAAAATCAAGTATGATTTAAATTATCAAACATTTGGAATTTGTATTAAACTCATATAAAATCAACATAGTAAATAACAAGGTCATTTAGAAAAACTTTAATTGTTCAAATTTATATAAAAAGTTTTTTATTAATGTTTCTATTATTTAAAAAAACTTAATTAAAAATTTGTTTTTCATGAATGATGTTTGAAAATTATTTTAAATAAAAATTACTAAATAAATAAAATAGTAATGTTAAAGTCATTTCAACTTAAGTAACATTAAGTTGTGGTTTAAATAGAAGTTTTGACTCACTACATATCAAGCAATGCAAATATCACATGCATTCGTATCTTAGCCAGAGAAAACACCGCTTTTAACCTTATTTTTGAAAGCAATGTCCTGAAAATTTGACTTAGTTTGACAATGGACTTTCTGTCTAGTTCTGTACTCATTTTTTTACAGTTTGAAATGGTCTAAATTTTCAACATAACTGAAATTTTCAAAGTTGTTATTAAAATTTTTCCTACACAGTAAAAAATTTGAGGATAAATTTTATACAATTTGGTATACATATAAATCGAAACCAAAAATGTTTTTAAAGTTATACCATCAAATCTTATAAATTTTTTCAGACCATTTTTCTTGTCAGAACAATCGTAACCACTATATTTTTAAATTTCCCGATTTCGGTGAATTTTTTACTTTTAAACCAGAATATATTTTGATTAACACATGATATCCATATAAAATTTTTAAATAATATTTGTTTTATTATTTTTATAGTATTGAAGGGTATAACGTTTATAAATTATTTGGAATGTTGACTTTATATGATTTAAATACAAATTCTAAATGTTTGATAGTTTAAATCATACTTGATTTTAAACACAAATTCTAGTTGTTTGATAGTATAAAATCGTTTATCGAGCTTAAGGTCAAAGTTAGGACAATTAATTGTTCTAACGAATTTTTCCAAAGAAACAACAACAACAACAACAAAGCTTTTTTTAGCAGAAATTGTACAATCAAATCAAAGCTAGTGATTTTTTCTTTTCATATTGAAAAATGAAATACTTTATACACAGTACAATTATTAGGGCTATTCCCGATTACGGGCAAATAGCATGGCATCGTGGCATTTGGAAAATATTTTGGAAAATATTTTCAACACAATAACAAAATGCACAGATTTGCATTTGCCCGACTGTGTCAAATTTGCAACACTAAAATCGCATTACATACATTCGAGCATGGGCAGCACTTATTTGCCAATCAATCAGCTGTCACATTTTTACCAAACGCCGCTAATAAAACAAAATTAACAGACTCTGAAATGGAACTCACTTTGGTAAATAATACACTTTGATAAATAATAATGAAAAACACCACAAATACTGTTCGTGTTATGTTTTTTTTTCCTCCAAAACAGCTGGAATAGCCCTATTATGTTTTCAATTTCGTTACAGTTTTGAAGTACAAACAATTTTTTAAAAAAATATATTCATGTTTTTAGTGTTATTGAAAAGCAGTCTGAATAAACGACAAAATGGATTATGAAAATAAACTTGATTTATTACGCCAAATTCTGAAAAAATTGCTAAACATTTAGGTTGATTTTGTGAAGCGAAGCTTTTTACGCCTCGTTTTGTGATTTGCTTGAGTGAAATCTGAAAAACGACACTTTTTTCCATACACCTTTTTCTTAGAACTGTTGTTGTTTTTTTACTTGAGTCTATTACAACAAGAGGATATAAAATTAAAAATATTTCTTTGCGAGCGCGAGATTTGAACTCGCGCCCTCCGATCGAGAGATCCACACATTAACCACTACTCCAAACCAACAATTTGATGATATGATGTGATTCATTCAAGTTAACTGATGCTATGTTGCAGTAGATGACAGGAATTTATTAAAGGGATTGTTCATTAGCTGCCCTACATATTCTATTGTGAATGCGTGAAGCTATAATGCAGCAGATCACAATTATCGATCTAATACTACGTTTCTATGGCGAGTTAAGTCAGGGTTAACTTGGGATTAACTTACCATGGAAACGCGAGTTGAGTTGAATTTCGTCAAATCCACAAAACTATACGAAACTTCTTAAATTTAACTGAGTTAGATTCGATGCGTTCACAATATGAAACTGTTGAACGGGGTTTAATTGATTATTTGTTATTTTATTTTATTTCTGTCACTGCGCTGACATCAAATGTAACAAACCATTTAGCAGGCACACAAAGTAGCGAAAACTAATACTGATCAAAGACTCAATATGTTTAGTAAATTTTGCACCTTCTGAACGCACACATTTATACTAAAAAAAAATGGCGAATAGAATGGCCGAAGTCCAACTCGACTCAATGTTGTGCATGGAAACACTTTCGAGATAGAAACGTCATTATGTCAATTTGAAGAAAACCCAATCTAGGATCAACTCGCCATGGAAACGTAGTAAAAAGCATTTTGCATTAGCTATCCAAACAATAAAAGAAGCAAGGTTCCATTGAACGGGTGGATTTTAATTGCGAATTCAGACATGAATGTTCTTAGGCACTTAAGGCAAGGATGGTGGTCTAGCGCTCGAAAATTTAAGGTATTTTTAGGATTTTTTTAAAAAATTAAAATATTGAACAAAGATATTTAAACTTTTAAGGTGTATTGTAACTCTCATTTATCATAAAAAAATATTTTTTTTTAATTTAAAAAATTGTTGATCTTGTTCAAAATGGCGGTGAATGAGACGCTCTCAAGGAAAAGGGGCATGGGCAAAAAGATATGAAAAATTCACAGAATGACACGCTTTTTAAAATTAAGTTCTTGAATCAGCTTGTTTTCTACCGGTTATTAAGTGTTAAATATACGATGTCTTTTAAATAAAAATTTGATTCTAATTCCAGCGATAGCCACCGTTGTTATGAATAGCAATTTTAAATTTCAGATGATTCGGCTAAATAGTTTCTGTTTTTTCTACAACACCATGCCGAAAAAAGTAGTTTCGAGATAAATGAGTATAAAGAGAATGAATGTAGATGAAACACTGTGGCTCGACACCTACTAAAACGGCTGTAGAAGTGAAAATACAATATTCATTTGCTTTTTGACAAGACGTAAAGTAAAGTAACGTAGAAATCTAAAATCCACAGATTTATACATCCCGTTAGGTTACGTTACGTTTATTAAAACCACTTGTATAAGAAAGCATTGCTTCAAACAATAAGAGAAAGAACGCACTGCTCAACTGACATTAGATCACATTACGTTGCTTCTATTATAATTGGACACTAACGTCAGAAAGACTATACTTTTGAAATATAAAAAAATCAGTTTCATAAAAATTCTAAGCCTTAAACAATGCTGTTTTGATAAATATAATTTGCGAATGACAAGCGATCCAAATATTTTCCCAACAAGATTAGGACAACTATTGATGTAATATTTGCTAGAAATATCGATGACATGACATCTATATAATATACGTTTGATATTTTAGATATTAAAACCCAATAATTTCATTAACATTTAAGGTAATAAAATTTACTGGTTGGAAATTATTTTTTTAGTTAACATTAGGTATTTAAAATTTTTCAATTTACATTTTTTTTTATTAAAAAAACCATTAAATTATGAAATGTATAAAACTGCGAAAAAGCTTTGCTTCTCTCGTGTGTCCAGCGACGCATCTGTTTTTTTTATTCTGTGTTGTTTTTTCAGAAAAACAAATTTTAAATAATTGTTCACATAAGAAGATTCAATATTATTTATATTCATAGAGGGTGGTTACGTTCTTTGTACTTAAAAAAAAGCAATTGCAGGAGTCCGGAAGCCTTCTAGCAGGCCTGCGTTCGGTTTTAAAAGGCCTTCCACACTCCTTGGAAACCCTGTTTTATTCCTTGTATGAAATGGGAAAACTTGTCAGGCCTTCCGCTCTCCTTGCTCAAAAGAGACCTGTCAGAAGCGCTCTTTCGAGAAGTCGCGTTAGAAGGAAAAGCAATATAAATATTAACTTGAAATAAAAAACGACTAGCAATTTTAGATTTGAACCATGGTCCTTTCATGTGGCGGTCCGACATCTTACCCACTCGCCTGTCGTGGTTGTTAAGAATCAATAGCTTATTTTGCATCAATACAAATGAAAGTAAGCTTTTGGAAGCCCGGGCTCGAGACCCAACTCGAACAAAAAAAGTTTTTTGTTGTTTTTTTAAAATCTACATTTTTTTCTGTGTATTTAAATTTTGTGTGGATATTTTTTACAAATTTTTTGCAAAAATGAAAAGAATCAGAACATTCAAAAGGTAGGTCTTACAGAAGTACTCATCAATGCAGTGATCATGGAAGGTTTATTGACGCCAGTAATAGCAGTGCTAGCATGCCTTCGTTTGCGGAGCACTCGCTAAAATGCCTACTGGGTAACAGCAGGAATGGTCGAATGGATAAGCATATTCACTTACAGCGTGAATCAAAGCAACTGTCGTACCTATATTAATACCAAGTTCACAAAAAGAAGCAACATTGGAACACATATGTTGTTTTTGTACGACTCTGGCATTAAGGCCTTTTGCACACTTGGTCAACGCAATTCCAACACAACTTCAACGCAACAGCGAAAAAGTTGAAAAGCAATGCAACTATAAACCGAATGCTTTCAGACTTTTTTGAATTGTTATTATATAATAACTCATGTTTTTCGACTTCTTGCACTGATTTAATATTTAACACTTGCTCATTCATCTTGCAAACTATTTCTTCTTCTTTTAGATTCTATTAGGAGCTAATTAATTAGCTTATTCACCTTGATTAATATAAAGCCTACTGCACTACTAATACTTGAATTCACAAAACAAACAAACTGATGCAACACGTCGCCGATGAAAATTGCGGAAAGCCGCGTTGCGTTGAACAGGTTGAGAACGTGACGAGAACTTGTTGCATGCAAGTTGCTTAATCTGAAGGTTCCGGTATAAATAACAGGCTAGCAACTTCAGTTGGAGTTGCGTTGACCAAGTGTGGAAAAGGCCTAATTTTACACTTATTGCATGAACCATTTCAAAAGTTTTGTCAATAATAATAATAATATTGCGAAAGGAAATAAGTGCACTGATCCTTCGCCAGCACGCAGGTTGCAGTATCATATTTTCCGACGAAAAACTCTTGCTTTTGCAAGCAAGCCACAACTCGCAAAATGATAGAGTGTACGCAGCTTGCACGGCAGAAATTTCTTCTTATAAAAAAGGCGTTAAAATAATTCGGAATATTACTAAGAACATGTTTTAAAGAACTATCTTATGCCGTATGCCAAGCAAATTTACGGAGAGGGTCACTTTTGTTTTCAGCAAGATTCTTTTCCAGCACACTAGCAAAAATGGTTCGAAGCTCAGCTTTGCCATATTTTTTTCTGTTGACGAATGGCCTCCGTCATCCCCTGACCTAAGCCCGTCATCCCTGACCTTGGGGTATAGTGCTGATCAAATTAACGAACATAAACACATGACGGTAGATAAATTTAAGCGACGATTAATGAAAATATCAAATGATATACCTAAAAACCAGATGCGTGTCGCATGTTCGTCCTTTACAAATTGTTTTAAATTTTTAAAAAGAATTAATGGTGAAAGGTTCGAATTTAATGATGAAGTGTTATAAAGAATGCTTAAATTAAAAAATAAAAATGTTTGTTTAGTAAAGTTTACACAGTGCTTTTGATTTATGGCATAAAACAAGTGCGACAGTTATTTTGATTTACGCTGTACACACACGCGGCCGAGATTCAAGTCTCCGGATAATGGTAGTTTTTCAACTGCCGGCAACCTTACTTAGAAATTCAGTAAGTATTATCGCCTCCATATCCACTTATATTCATACCATAAGATGCATGCTGAATTGCTGCTACAGCAGTTCATTTAGCGGACATGCGGGCATAGGACATGCCTATACAAAAAAGATATAAGCGGGCATGGAGGCGAGCATGTCTCCTGTCCTTCCGAGGCATGTTGCCGGCAGACATCCTCCTTTTTCAACTTCCAGCAGGGCTCCTTTTCCAACTGGGAAGCTAAGGAATAAATCTTTCAATACATTTTATTTCATTCACAAAAATTGTGAACTTATTCCGTACACACGGAGTGTCATTTCTCCCCAATCACTTAAGCTTCATTAAGTTAGGAGTTAGGATTTAAAGTATTGTTTTTATAAGACGAAAAGTTGCAAACACTCAGATAAAGGTGGAGGTAGAGTTAACCAAATGACATTTGGCTTTTTTTTCTTCTGTGCGCGATTTATTGGATTCTTGTAGAAATGTCGTAACTTTGATTCTTAAAGCTTAACCATTGTTAGTAATCTCATTAGTTTTTAACGATTTTAGCGTATTATCGAAAATTATACGACGATTATACGAGTTGCAAAGGAAAAAGACTGTTAACTCAATAGAATGTGGGAAAGTTACTTTAAAAGTTGGTTATAACGTAAATATACAGCTTATAGTTGATAATGGTGCCTCCATCTTACAAGGAAATTGTTTTAATAACAACAATGAGAACACATCATTTTGTCTTGACTACAACACAAAATCATAGACACAAAAACAGCAAAAATCCTAAGATTTTTAAATATTATTTAAATCTTATGTCCTTATTTTTATGTTCATGATGAACGAAAAAATACAATGTGACGATAATTTCTTTAAACAAATGACTATTGGTTTGAAATTGTAATTTAATTAATATCAAGAATACTTTTCAGTGTGAGTGTATAGTATATCAAATATAATTTTGTATCTATTTGGCCTTTCGAGAAATCTCCTCTTTACAATCCTTGGCCTAACATCCAAGATATTTTTACGAAATTTCGTTTATTAATGAAATGTCAAAGTTGAGCTTTTTGTTGACAGTAAGTTAGCGAAAACAATCAGTTTCGAAGTTGGAACAGTTGGAACTGACAGTAGTTGGAACTGACAAATGATGCAAGATTTGCCATAACAAAATCTTTTCAAACTCAACATTTTAAACATGATTTGATTATAATTAAAAACGTGCTATATCTACTTTTACAAACAACAACAACAACAAGAGGCAAACTTAGCATCTATAAGATATATACTTTGAAGCACATCATTTATTATAAATGACAATTTGTAGACTTTGAGCTTGGCACAATATGGTTTGGACTGCAAATTTTTTATTTAATTTTTTTTTATTTACCTAGCATGTATTTCTTTTTAAAAACTGCAAAAATCAGAATCATTTCTGCAGTAAATTAAAACAGAAAAATAAAATGTATTTAATTTATTTATTTATTGAGTTTATTGGAGCTGCGTCAGTTTTATTAGCACATTGTGCAAATGGTTTGCATTAAATTGCACCCGTGTGTATTTCACGACCAGATAGAAAGTCATATCAGGCCCCAACTCACACTCAAGCCAATGCAAATCCAATACCATGCAAATCCACATCAACCCAAACTGTAACCTCAAAATTGGCTTGTTTCATGTAAATTTAGCAATTCAATGCAAAATAGCGCCAAAGTAAAAACATTGCGTAGTGTGCCGAATCGAATTAACTGTTGAAACAAAAACAAAATTACGTGTACCTAGAAAATCAATAGAGTTTTTCAATAAATAAAAATCCAATATTCATCTATTCAAAAAAAGTTTGCTCTTCGTTTGCAACTCTTTTGCAATTCTAAAGATAAAAATATTGATAATAATACATATTCAAAATTTGCTTCATTTGCAAATGTAGCAGTATTTTCTGCTCTTCTGCTTAGTCCTTACGGCTACAATTTGTTTAACATTTCCTTGTTGCGTCGACCCGTGAACAATCTCCTCATTTATTGCTAGTTCTACACGAGAGTTTCAAGTACAGCTTCTTCCGCACCATGTTAAGAATTTGTAGCCAATTGTTATCCTTTTCGACAAAACTTTACACAAAGGACTTTTGATGTTTTCCGTTAGCAGGCGAGAATATTTCACTTTGCATTGTTTAAAAGTGGCAACAAAACAAAACAAAACTAGAGCATGTTCTGCTGCGTCGCACAGTGGATCGAACTCAAAGCAAAGGGCGGCATTAGGAAAAAAAGGACAAACTGAGAAATGCTTATTAAAGTATGACTTAATCGTTTTTTTCTTAAGTTAGCAAGACTTAAGTTTGCAATTTACTATAAAAGTCATACAAAGTAAATACATTTTTTATATGCGTTAGTTTTCAAAAAAGTGTTATACTTCTTATAGTAACTTATCATTGATTTTTTTTTTATTAAATTAATTTCTTATTATTCGAAAAAGTCTTAGTTTTTTCTTTAAAAAAATCCCATAAATCTGAATAAAAAAGTAATAATTTATAATTACAATATTAAAAAAAAAAACCCAAAGTCCTAAAGTATTAAAATTTGAAACTATTTTTTGGCGTAAAGTTTTACTATAGTCTCGAGCTCATTTGTGCTAAAAAAAGACCAAAATTTGGATGCAAAATTACAGAATATAAAAGTAAGCTATAAATAAAGATTTTTGTTTAAATTCCTTATAACAACTTTCTAGCCAAATAAAACCAAAACATAGATATCTCACTTGGAATAGCTTCAATAATTTCATAAAAATATTTTTGATGTTCATGATTTTTTAAGGTAAGAAAATACCTTGGTAAAATATTTATATGTGCCAGTTTACACTAGCTTCACTCAACCGACTCACCGAATGTCAAATAAAAGTCAATCGCAAAAAGTTTAAAATTTTTAATACTCTTGCCTCACTTCATTCACCTTTCCACTTCCACATCTCTTCTTTAGACGTCAAAGTGAGTCGGTTGAGTGAAGCTAATCTAAACTAGCACTATGTGCACAAATATTTGTTATTTTTTCTCCCTGGTTTATAATAATACAATTTTTTTGAGTTTGCCAAATTTTTTTTTAAAGGATGGAGTTTATTAGTCGAACAGAGAATTCTTTTCTTCCTCGTATTCGTAGTACCGTTAATCGAAAATAGTAGGGGGTTCACACTGACTTAGATAATTGAGTAGATTGGCAAATGCCGTACATTTTGTTTTTGTAAAGTGCCATTCAATCCATATACCAATCTACTCTAGCTGACCCCCTGACTTGTTTGGGTAATATGTTTTCTTGACAAATTGATTACTTTTCCAATGGGCTACCACCTTTTGCAAAAATAGGGAATAATTGACCTTAGGGCATCAAATGTACAATATTTGTTGTCAAGGCTAATATCTCGAATATTACACAAAAATATTGCTACACCCTCTATTTCCGCCCACAAGTTAATAAAAACGCTATATTTCAGACGAATTCGGTTGTATTGGACTAAAATTTTGTAATTTAGTTCGTATGGCTACTATCGACAAATCAACAAAAAATGGGCGTGATCGAACTGTACCTACGCCTACTTTTCAGAAATTATAATTCCTGAGTTGCTTTTATTGCTTTTATTGTGAAACTTGGTTTATATATGTTATGAGACCAAGTGGTGGTCACTAGATATATACATTTTGCCACGCCTACTTTTGCCGCCCTTCTATAAATACAAAACCATTCGTGCGGTACCTCTTAAGATCTCAGAAACGGTACACCTAAGGCAGCCAAATTTACAATACCTGCTAATATCTCGGTTAAAAAATTTAATATATCGCTTAATAAAAAATCCACACCCCCTTTAATCGCCCACAAATCAATAAAAATGCCATATTTCGGACGGTTTTGATGCTATGAGACTAAAATTTGGTAATTTAGTTTGTATGGTTACTGTCTAAAACTGTATTAAAAATGGGTATCTACGCCCTCTTTTACAGCCCACAAATCAATAAAAATACTTTATTTAAGACGATTTTGATCGTATAAGACTTAAATTTGATTATTTAGTTTGTATGGCTACATTCGGAAACAGTACTAAAAATAAGCGTGGTTGCTTTACAGTAACCATTTTTTCATAAATCATTAAAATTGACTACTGGGCCGATTGCGCTAAAATTTCGGCAGTCGATTTATTTCGCCTACGAATTAATTTAGTAAAATTTTGCTAAACCCCCTTTTACCGCCTATAAATCAATAAAAATGCTATATTTTAGATGGTTTTGGTCGTATTAGACTAAAATTTGGTAAATTAGTGCATAAAGTTACTTTCGGAAACTGAACCAAAAATTGGCGTAGTCGCACTACAGTTATGCTAGTTCAGATATACCAAAAAAATTTTTTTCCCGATTGGCATGAAAATTCTTATGTAAGCCGGTCTGTGACAGGAAAACGTTTTCCCCAGGATTACTAGTAAATGATAAGATGCTGCGAAGTTCACGTTAAAAATTACTCGTATATGAAAAAAATACTTTTTTTACGCACAATTAATGGTCTAAATTTTTCGCACATAAAATGACAAAAAATAATTTGGTGGCAACCCTCTTCCAGCTGTCACTCATCTTTCGTCAGCTACATAAGCCGGGGAGATCAAACAAACATGCAGCACTGCCCAAAACTATTCTACAAAGTACTCAATTGCAATTTAGGGTGCTCGCAATAACCAAAAGTACTCAATCTACCCATACCCAACTACCCAAGTCAGTGTGAATACCCCTAGTGTGAAATCTCGCGTGTGCAATAGAAAATATTTATATGTACACAATTGCTTTTATTTGTGTTTTAACTGCTATAACGTTAAAATTACAAAATTTTGTTGATATCCTTAAGCGAGGTACACATTAGCGATCATGAGTAATACTCATGCTCAAATTCTCTCTTTTTACTCAGGATCACGTGTGTGTACCTTCGTCATTCAACAGTCAACCACAGAAATTTTTGTGGTTGAATTTTTGAATGTCACTCAGAAGTGTTTACGTGTACCCCACTTTAGTAAGAAAAACCATAAAAATAACGGTAATACATTATTGGAACAAAATATGAGCACATTTTAGAGTTATTTTATTTTTCAAATAAAAATGTCACGTGGAGCCACTTAATCTGAAGAAGATCGTTGAAATATATAAGGCTTAAATGAAGCCGGTATAAAAGTAGGTGCTATAGCTGCGAGGACAAATCGTCACCGAAACACTATTAGCCCTATTACGGTTCACAACACAACAGTAATTGCTGTCTTCAATGTGTAAATTTCTATTACGGTAGACAACAAAGCAACTGAATACATTCCACTGTTGTCTGTCAACAATGCTGTGTCTTCAATACACTTACTACGCAACACAGCAGTTGTGCTTTATTGTCTTGTTATCTGCCAAATTTTGAAGACAGCTAATTTGGTGTTGAAGAAACGAAATAGATTAAAAATGAAAATTTTATTTAAAATTGCGTTTTTCTTTATTAAATATGAAAATTTCACAGAAAATTGATAATACGTCTCCTTGTGAATAGAATTATATTGAATTTAGCAATTGAATTCGAAATTGTTTGTTTTTTTACTTTTTATTTTGACAGTGACCAGTTCACAGTTGCATCGAAACGTACTAATTAGATTACGTTTTTATTTTGAGAGTAAGAAAATTTCTGCGATGCTACCTTTTTATTATTTTGGAATATTTATGATAGAAAGAAGTGCTATTTTATTTTATTAGTTAAGAAATGCCGGGAGAGGGGTTTTAAACTAAAAACAAGATGTATTTTTAATTTGCCATAATTCTTTAATTATAGTTATGCTATTGGCATCAGAGAACTACACAAGCCTACTTGAAGTCTATTTCAAGTACTTGCTTGAAATACAAGTTCAAGCTAGCTTGAGATTGATAATTTTGAATCAAGTATAGCTTGTAATTGAATATAAATAAGCCCACGACAGCTTGCGACTTGCAAATATGCTAGTTTACAAGCGAACGGCACGAAGTTTCAAGTAAAGGAAAGCTTGATGCCTTCGGCAAAAAGCTTGAAAAGCTTGAAATTGAAGGCAAGTATCCAATTGAAGCAAGTATCCAAAAAATTCAATGAGCTTGTTTAGAGAGAGCTTAAGCGTAATAGGACTTTTAAGGCTTCTATGAACTACGTGGTTGGAAGTGTTAGGGGTAAATGATTTCGAAAATGATGTCAAACTTTAAAATTTAAGATGGCGGATAGAGGCCACCTAGATTTTTTTATTTTTGCGAATTCTTGTAATTTTGAAATTCTGACAACGGATTTGATTTCGAATATAATGTCACAGTTTTAAAATTTAAGATGGAGGTTAGGGTTGCCACCTAAATTTTTACCACAGTATTGCCACCTAATAAAATGTATTTTCAAGAGTTTTAAACGTCATTTATCAGTGTTAAGGGGTCGCTGATTTCGAATCTAAAGTCAGAATTTTAAAATTCAAGGTGGTGGATAGGGCTGCCACCTTAATTTTTTGTAGTTTAATGAATTCGGGGCTGGCAAAAAAAAAATGGTATTCCAAAAATGGGTCGCTGAATCCGAATCCGTTGTCAGAATTTCCAAATTATAAAATTTTGAAATAATAGGGTTGCCAGCTAATAATATGTCTTTTCAAGAGTTTTAAACGTTATTTATCAGTGTTAAGGGGTCGCTGATTTCGAATCTTAAGTCAGAATTTTAAAATTCAAGATGGTGGATAGTGTTGCCACCTTAATTTTTTGTAGTTTTATGAATTCGGGGCTGGCAAAAAAAATGGTACCCCAAAAATGGGTCGCTAAATCCGAATCCGTTGTCAGAATTTCAAAATTATAAAATTTTGAAATAATAGGGCTGCCACCTAATAATATGTCTTTTTAAGAGTTTTAAACGTCATTTATCAGTGTTAAGGGTTCGCTGATTTCGAATCTAAAGTCAAAATTTTAAAATTCAAGATGGTATATAGGGTTGCCACCTTAATTTTTTGTATTTTTATGAATTCGGGGCTGGCAAAAAAAATTGGTACACCAAAAATGGGCCGCTGAATCTGAATCCGTTGTCAGAATTTCAAAATTATAGATAAAAGGGTTGCACCCTAATAATATGTCTTTTCATATGTCCTTTACTTGAAACTTCGTGCCGTTCGCTTGTAAGCTAGCATACTTGCAAGTCGCAAGTTGTCGTGGGCTTATTTATATTCAATTACAAGCTATACTTGATTCAAATTATCAAGCTCAAGCTAGCTTGAACTTGTATTTTAAGCTAGTACTTGAAATAGACTTCAAGTAGGCTTGTGCATTTCTCTGGTTGCTACTATAAAAAGGGTCCGAGTTCCCAGCCAAAAGGAGGGGCAGCGGGATTTTTTTCAACACCATTATAATCTTAGTAAAAACATGCTTCCTTGTACTTAAAAACATTTTAAAATCCAGCTATTTCATTATACTAGATTTAATCCTATTTTTTAACGCCAGTTGAAATTAACGGGTTTAAATATGGGCTCACAATATTTCCTTTTCATATCGCAAACAAATTCTTATCAAGATAGTACATTTTGCTATTTAAAAAATACTTTTAAAAGAGTACGTTTTTACTTTTCTCCGAAGCAACCCTGGACCAGTCAAGCAACGAATTCTACATACGTTCCACAATCAAACGTGACAACAACGTATTGTTGTGAACCATAATAGTTCGAAACTGTTGTGTCTTCTTGACTGTTGTGTCTACTCGTAAGAAGACACAGCAGTTTATTGCTGTAAACCGTAATAAGCCTATATAACAAATTTTTAAAAGACCCTGGCTACTATGCTATAATCAAGCATTAGAATTCAACAAATTTTCTATGAAAATGCTAACGTAGGTTATGAATGGCATAACTCAACCCAGGCTTCTACCATGACACATTGCGGCCAGTCTAGCATATGCCGAAAAATACAAATTTTATGAGAACAAATTTGGGAATATCATATGAAGTGATGAGAAAATTTTCAACCTTGACGGGCCCGACGGTTGCCAGAAATACCGGCAAAATTGGCGATAGCCACGTCAAATTAGGTATGCACGTAACCATGGGTTACTGATGATTTCAGCCGGTTTCAGATACTTTGAAAAACTCCCCTGTATTTTAATTTGTACCAATCGAATTCACAAATGTATATTTAGTTATAAGATGATGTGTTTATTGAGTTCACATGATTTAAATACCAGGATAGCTGGACTTTTCAGTAGGGCAACGCACCAACAAATTCTTCCCGAGCTACAATTGACTTTCAATAAATCTGAAATACACCAATAATATGGTGACCTACTGTAAGTCATGACTTGAATCCTATCGAAAACCTGTGGGGGCATTCTTTCGGCAAAGTTTATAAAAACGGGTGCCAGTTTGAGTCGATGAAGCATCTGAAAACAGTTCTTTAAGATGAATGGCAGAAAATCAATGGCTCTATCCTCAGATTGTTGATGCCTTTTACGTTCGATCCTTTCAGATCGTTGATGCCTTCATGCCTTTCACGCTTGGCCAAGTCATATATAAGAAAGGGTAACATATTCTTCTATAAAATCTAAATATAATTATATTTTATTCCATAAAATCAATAAAAACAGGTTTTGCACATACAAATATTTTGTATGAACTTTTTTAGTACATTATAATTTTTTTAATAACAAGTTTTTTAAATAAGCTATATCTTGTTTTACCTAAGTCCTTAATACTATTTCAATAAAAAATTATATAAAAACAAATGAAGCTATGTTTGCCTAGAGTTGCATTTGAAGTGTTGCACATATAATTATTTTACTTAGGTAATAAGAAAAATCGAGTTTGAACATCGATAAGATTTTTATCCAAATTTGGGTTTTGACAATTTTTGGTCTTTTGAAAAAAAAAATTTTTTTTTAATGAACACAAACTCTTGCGTTTTTTGTCCTTATTTCATGTTTATATGAAACTTGTAAAGAAAAATAAAAAAATCTACTTGATTACATTTTTGGAAAGCCATTTCCATTCTTAAAAGAGAAGTCTTTACTTTTTTTGTTTTCACATCATATTACTATAAATTAAAAAATGCTCTTAAATTATATCCATTAAAAATATTATCTGCAATAATATTTCTATATTTCTTTGCTTTAATTCCGAGTGCTGCATTTTTCTTGTTTCGATCCACTGTGCGTCGCTCTACTTGGTTGTTTGTGTATAATTCTATGTTTTTTGTTGGCTTGAAACAAGTTCATGTCATGCCAACATATCCAAAAAGTTTGATAATCAACTGGGATAAGTTGTAGTTTTCTGCCCTATACACAGAAGGCAATACTTTCGAATTTTAATGGAGCTTGCAGAATCTTTGCAGCTTAGGAAATTAAAACTGAAGGAGATTGGATTGAGTGGAGATGGTAGTAAAGGAGTACTACGACCACCAACTAGCAACCTCTATATTAGAAATGACAGATGGGTTGAAAAAAAGTTTGTTAAAAGATAGTTAATTTATTCACCTTGCAAATTAAGGCTGAATCCACAAAAATTCTTAAAAAAATTCTTTAAAAAGCTATTTGCTACCTCTTACCTCAAAGCCATGTTTTTCACAAAAATCTATTTCTCAGTTCTCATAGAAATGAAGAGTGACATGAATTAAATAATAATGTTGTTTTACTAGAGTAGACGCTTTTAGAATTATTGCGAAAAAGCGTTTATACGCATTGAAAGGCTAATCGAGTGGAAATTGTGGTAACCCGTTTCTGGTCACTACCAGAACCATTTGACATTTTTCGATGATTTTTGAAACATTTTTTTTTATCCCCCCGACCTCAGAAATAAAGCAAAAACCAAAAATACTAGTCGAGCGCCCACAAAAATGTAACGCAATGTACAAAAAATCATACGCTGACCAGAAACGTAGTCAGAACTTCCTTTACTGAAGAAATAAAAATATCCTGATTATTAAAGGAGATAGTCAATTTTTGGCAGTTTTATTATAATTATTAACCTGAGCACATTATTTTCCATACGCTAAAACTTCATGTAAGTCTGTGAGCGTTTTGGTTGAGTTATGATTCTGAACAAAGGAGAAGTTGCGTCGAAAGTAAACATTTGATGTATAGCTTCTTAATTTTTTGAATAATTATATATTTTTTTCATACATAATCATTAAATAGATAATTTTTAACAAAAAATAATCTACAAGATTTTTTTAAAATTAAAGAGTGATTGATCTAAAGCCTCTACTCTTATATACATACATTTTTAAGGGCATCAATTTTTAATTGCATAAAATTGGCAAAAATTAAAAAAATATGTAAAAAGTTAATATTTTTATTATTGTCGGCAGTATAGTTTTCGTTAAAGGTATTCAGACTACAAAAACATAAGATTGGGACAAGATGGGAACTTTAGACGGTTGAGCAAAATTTTAGATATTTTAACCTTTTCTTACTGTCTGCCCTTACCGGTTGTACAGAATTTTCTTAGTTGTTATTCACTTGCAATTGTTTATTTTTAATTATTTTCCAATGCTTTTAGAGACCCACACAACAGCAAACATTCGAATTAGCCACATGTATTGAAAATTCATCTCTACTCTAAACACCATAGAGCTCGCCACAACTCCGTATATATTCTATATAGTATGTATCTATGTATATGTTTGTTTGTATGCATTCTGCATAGGTACGAAGACAATTTGTCGTCCTGCGAGAATTCATGTGAATTTGATTAACCAAATAACAAGCTCGGTATGAGGAATGTCGTCGTTGCTTGACTACAACAAGAAATTGCATTGCGATGGCAACTCTGGCTAAGAGCAATAGAACCACAGAAAATATATTGAAATTGAATGCTGTAAAATGCCAGAGGAACGACACTCAACTCAACAGAAATAAGGCAAGCGTGAAACACTAACGGAAATATTAAATACGAAGAGTACCAACGAAATTCAGCAGCAGCAACGTTGGCAGAGGGTGGCTTAAATAAATTTCTACGGTTTTTGTGTATGGGGTCTATAGAATACTATACTATACATACTACGGTGACGATCCGTTCTGTATTGTGCATAACAGTTTTGTTTTTAAAGCCTTCGTTTTGTATGATATTAATGTGGTTTGTATTGAAATGAAAGTTTTGGGTTTAAAGAAATTTTCTGTATTTCTAGTGTATTGTTAAAATAAAAGTTTAAATTTACTCAAGTATTCTGAATAATAATTTCATATTAAAATATTTTGAAGTACGAAGAAAAGTTCTTGAGTTATTGTCAGTGACTCTACTTAACAGTCTTCCTGCTTTAGGAGATAAAATTAATTTCTTCTTTGATATCATTGTTATGTTTTTGAAAGAAACTTTGCAAATCTTAATGGCAACTCAAAAAATACTACTTTCATTTGCAAATTTTTGTAATTTGGCTGCCAAAGTTCGTTAGAAAACGTATAAATTATATTAAAGCAAACAGTTTTTTGTAACTTTAAGTTAGTCTTATTCAAACTAGTTTGGTACGAATGCTTTATTGCAAATAAACTATACAGTAGGGTGGCCCTTAACTGTATGGGATTTTTTTTTTATAAAATGAATATGTGTGGTGGCCTTGATTGTTTCTTATCATGTCAAAAGTAGATTTTGAAAATTTCAGGAAAAAATATTTATATATAAACGTGCCGCTTGCGACCTTAAGTTGAAAATCTGATTTATATAGGAAAAAAGTGCTCTTTTTTCAAAAATATCCCAATAAATTTTTTTAAGTGCATAAATGTAAAAAAATGGTACGCGTCTCGTTTTTTATTTTATTTTTCTTCAAAATATTATTTCAAACACGAAAACTAGACAAAAACTAACAGAGCTGTGATTTTTAAATTTTCGAAAAACATCTATTTTTTCCTTGTTGTATTAAAAAAAATCGGAAAAAGCCAAATTTGCAAAAAATTTCATTAAAATTTCGAGGAAATATTTTCTTAAACTATATATTTCAAACATATATAAAAAAAATGTGGGACTACATTAAATAACCTGGTCGTTATAAAATTTTTTAGTTGAAGTGTACCTTTTTGGAAATTTCGAGTTTGGGTATTTTTACGAAAAAAATTCCAAAAAATTTAAAAATGCAAGTTTTGAAAAAATCCCCGAGAAATGAATTAAGAATAGTTGTAAACTATTTTGTGCAAAAAATTAAAAAAACCAAAATTCGGATACCAAAGTTAAAGCTATCAGAGAACAGCTTGAGTGCATTCAAATGGCGTTTCGATTGTCTCGTCAATAAACGACCACCGAATGTGCTTCCTGCATTTAAATTAATGCGCAAATGCATGTTACCAATCGCTGTTGATACGAATGCCTAGAGTGTGAGCGCTAGCGATTACGAACTTCTGCGACACAAGAATGGCAAACAAGGCAAGACATAAGGAACAATCGCCAAAAGCAAGGAAAATCATTCGCACAAAGGAAAACTATTAGTTGCAGTGTTGCATTTTTTTATTCTGCGAATGTTGTTACCAGACACAAAAAATTGCAATATTATAAAAAAAGATTTTAATTAGAGTTATTATCGCACATGTTGGCGAAAAAATATGTCAACAATCAACTTCTATGCTAATTCGACTGCGAGGTGGATAGCAGGAATTGAATACGATTTATGTGAAAATTACTTTTATTAATATCGCCAATGGTATAAAAAAAAAATTTGTTTGAAGCCATAACATTTGATTGGAAAGAGATATTGGGGTTATTTTTTTCATGTAAATTATTTTTGAGACATTAAATATAAAAACAACATTTTGGTATAAATAAATTTCGTCCATAAAAATCATAGGGAAAAAAAAAGACAAACACAGTTTGATAATTTTTGCGCAAAACTGGACGATTTTTTGCAAAAGAATGCTTTGTCATATAAAAGGTAATCAGGAATTTTATATAATAGTATAGATGATTTCCCAAATATTTTGGCTGTAGCGATAGCCATCCGTGAGCAGGAATGGTTTAAAATCACCTCAAAAAATCAAGTTTTTTGTAAAAATATTGGCTGATGTGATAGTTTAAAAAAAAAATAAACGGTCAGAAATAATAGTTATGAAAAAGTTCTTCCAATCAGCATCAACAAATGTTAAATTTTTGCATTTAGATAAATGAGAATGCTGTTTTTCATGCAATTATTAATTATTTAATTACTTATTAATTATTTTTAATTACATAAAAAAAAAACTTAATTATTTAAAATGCTATTCTCACTTTCAAGATTTAGTTGGGAAGGTTTTGAGTGGCTGCAATTTTTTGATTGATTCCTGGTCAGAATTCCATATATCTATCTATACTATTATATAAAATTGAAGTGAAAATTTAATGTTACGACTTTACTCCAAAAGTACTGGTTCGATTTTTATGAAAAAAAATTCAAAATATCATATTTCTGCTACAGATTTAGATAGGGGTATTTTTCTTTCGAAATTTTAATATTAAGTTTATGTAATTAAGGTATTAAGTTTTTTATGAAATCATCCCAGCTGCCACGCATTGCTTATTCGTTGGCTCTTGACGCGTTTGTGTTGCGAGAGTTTCAATAAACTCCATGTTGCTCTCTATTTTTCTCTTTCTCTTCGTGCTCAGCTGGCAGAGCGCAACAAAAAAAAAAAAATGATGAGCTTCGAACAAGGCATAAAGTGAGATACATATAAATGCAGAGTGACGCTCCAAAATAAAACAAAACAAAAGAAAAAAAACAACATTTTTGTTTTCTTTGATATGTATTGTCTAAACCCAATATGACATATCGCATCACTAACTGCATGTTTATGTAAAACGAAACAAAAGCTGAACGTGGCGAGAGAAACGGTAAGCAATAAATTTTTCCATATCAAATAATATTGTTGCTCGTTTCTTTCATGACGTTCAGCCTACGCTTCGGTTTACATAAACATGCAGTAAGTCGGATGTCGCAAAACTAACCGTAGTCACATAAAAATTATTCAAAACCAAAATTAGGTAAAAATTAGCACTGGTGTGAAAAACTGTCCCGTCTTTAAGGAGTTAAGGAGATTGATAAAAAAAGTCCGTGGCGAAGCCGCGGACAACAGTAACCAGCTAGTTGATATATATTAAAACTAAAATATAAATTATGAGATTAAAAAACAAAATACAGCTATTTTAATTTTAAAAGTTTGTATAAATTACATAAATTAAATTTCGAGCTTTAGATCAAGCAAGTTTTGTATTAATATTTTAAAATAAAATACATCAAAAATATGTATAAAAAAAGCATTATCTTTTCTCCGATTGCATACATTTCAATTGTTGATGCAGATAGGAAGAGCTTTTTCGCCATATAATTTCTGGCAGTTTATTTTTTAAAACTTTTACAACAACCAATATTTTGACAAAAAACTTAATTTTTAGAGGCTATTTCAAATTATTCCATCACTAGAATCGAAATATTTGCGGAATATTCATAAAGATTTTTTTGAGGAACTGACACGAACAACTTAACCTTCAGCCTTTAATATTCATTGCACAAAGAAAAAATATATAATAAAATATAATGAGTTATGTGGCGAATGAAACGAATATTTTATTAAATATTCTTATAAAATATTTAATATAATTTTCTTACAAGATATTTGTATTGTATCCTTTTGTTATTTCTTATTATGTATTAAAAAATATTTTTATATAAAAAATATATCATAGAAAAAATATAATAAATATATTAATAATCGGGGCTCGTACTTTGATGACCTAAAAACTGACATAAGTGACATAAAAAACTCAAACATTTACATAAAAAAAATAAAGAAAAAAAAAAGCCTTAAAAATAAAACATTACTAAACACGTATTGCTGTAAGAAACTTAAGTTAGTTTGCAGAATAAAGTTTCTATTAGCTTTGGGATGGTGATGTGAAAAATCTGACTAAACTAACTAAAATACGTGTGATTTTACAAGTAGGGTGAATAACACCTAGTAGCAATACATTCAAAATCATTCTAAGCATAGAATTAGTGAATGAAATTAATAAAAATTATTTATAAGTAATAAAAAAGGTTTAACTAATTTTGAATTTAAAATTTTTTAAGATTTATACACTTGAGTCCTTATAATTGTGAGTTTCATTTACGGGTGTTTTTATAGGTTAGTAATCAAGGGTTAAGCAAACTCTTTTATATAATAAATTCATTTTTATTTTCAGTTCTACTGTATCTACTATTAAACATAACCGATTTTAATTTAAATTAAAATGTAACATAATTTTAAATTGTCCATATTCGCTGCTTTTGATAAATATCACATGCACCTATAATTTTGATCAAATCATATTCTACGCCTTTCTTGGACTTTTCTAAACATATTCTGGCACCAAGTTCTTATAGAAATTTCGCAGTTCTTACACCCGAAAAAAGAGGTATTGAATTAAATGAATCAAAATTAAAGACTGAAGTGTTTTAATCAATTCGACTACACAACATTACCTAAAATTTTAGCCATTCTTTCACAAGTTAACAGTTGTACAAAATTAGTTTTATTAATAAATACCTGCTCGTTTCGAAAAACTCCATACATTTGGGTTGAATACTCATTTTTCTGGGCTTTTTCTATAAAATAGTTTAATAAAACTTTGCAGCGCACGTCGCTTCTTTACAACAGTTGTCAGAAGGATCTCTTTCTAACTTACACAACTTAGCTCAGCTCGTGACATTTGCTAAATCTGCACTTTCTCACATTCATAAAAAAAAAAACAAATTAATGACAAGTTTGTGTTGGTTTTCATCAAACATTTTTTTAGTTGTGTTGAAGCTTTGGTTACGCTTGTCTTGAAGGGATAAGGAATGCTCATTGAAAGCAAAACATTGTTGTTATTTTACCGACTAACCTTCAATAATAGTTTGTTTACTAATTTAGGTCGCTTTCAAGATTAACTTTCATGCACTCTTGGTCCAAATTTTAGCTCAGGTTACTTTAAAAATTTACTGTCATAAAACTTGCTACTGGCAATACTGATTGCTCCACAGTAGAGAAAAGAAAACAATAAACTAAAAGGAAACAAACAGCACAAAGAAGAACGCGCTGCTAGAGAAGGTCAGAGAAGTATGGAAACAACAAAAATTCATGCAGCAGCTGACACTCGACCTTTAAGCGAAGCATCCGAATGATCTCGTGGTCTAGAGGCTGCCTTTGCATCAATTCGCAATCGTGACAAAGTGTGCTTTGCAGCAATCGTTGTTTACGAACTCGAGCGGTATATGTGCATTTTTTTCTTGTGTGCGATTACGGCTGACGACGATTGTTACTCGAGTGGTAAAAACTGACGAATGGTCTCATGCAAATCTCTGATAGCTATTGAAACTAGACTTTTTTCCAAAAATTTTCAAAGTGCCTGTTTCTGGCCCTTCGAACACAAGAAAATTTATAAAAAATTGGAAAAACTATGTTTCTCACTTTAAATGACTTCAATAATCATAAAAGTATATAAATGGTTTCTTTTTAAAAAAATTTTGGATTCCAGTGATGCCAACATATCATACCCTGGTTTTAAAGAAAAAAATATTCAAAAAACTCCAAAAACCAACAAATTTAATTTTCACTGCTGCAATTTTACAATTCTTTGTAAATTGTGTTTAGCTTTCACTATCCGCCATTTATTTATTTGGACTTAAGAATTTTTTTTTAATTTTTGGTGATTTAAAAAAAAATCGAAATCAAAATTTTTTGTATTGCACATTTTAACCAAGTATTTACATAAAAATTAAAAACTTCCAAAAATGACAACAAATAACTTAAAAATCTCTAAAAATGACAAAAAAATGCCCTAAATCTAGTAAAAAATATCTGAAAACTAAAAACGATGAAAAATTTTTAAAAAAAATGTCCTAAAAACTTTTCATATTTGAAATTTAGGAAACACAAAATTCTTTGTAGCAGCAGAAGAAAGATGACATGTCATCGAAATCCTAGCTCTGATGATAATGCTTGGACCAAGCAATTTCACACTATCTTTACTCAAGCAAATGTTTTTCTAAAAACAGGAATATTATTTCATTATGTATCTCAGCGTATGCTTGCATTAAGAATTTATTGTCACAATTTTAGGCTTGTCCTAGCAACTAGAATCAAATAATTTATTCTGGTCTCAAGAAATCATAAAATAAACTGATTATTAGAATTATATACTCAAAATTAGAATTATTTTCTAATAATTATTGTTTAATTCTTGATTCAGGTCATTTTAGCTTAATTTGACGCATTCTAAAATAAAGCTAATTAATTTCCATATATAAGAAAAGTTTTTCTTTCTGTGAACTTCTTATGAATTTATTTTTCATTGTTGTTTTGGCATGACGGAATAACAAGATATGCAAATAGTAGAATAAAAACTACGACTGTAGGACTTCAGTGACTGCCACTGCCAGCTAAAAGGAATGCTGCAAAGGTCAGCTGGCTGACTTATGCATGCACACCCACAAAACAAGGATTTGCTTTGGCATCATGGAGATTCTTTGCAGCTTAATCGGTGTCGATGTTAAATGAATGATTGAACGAACGAATGTTTGCGGTTCAAATCGAATGGATAAATGATTGCATTCAGAATGATTTCTGGCATAGTTGAGTAAACAATTTTGAATACGGACCTTCTAGCCTTATACTCCAACATTTGTTCGTTACATCGG
Organism: Dichetophora obliterata; assembly: GCA_963920525.1. NCBI lineage: Eukaryota > Metazoa > Arthropoda > Insecta > Diptera > Sciomyzidae > Dichetophora > Dichetophora obliterata. The sequence goes on from OY986438.1 coordinate 187,525,054, forward strand.
TATAGCGCCCGAACAAACCCAATTCGCTGGAGAATTGTTGGCATTTATTTTGTTGCCTTGGCTTTTTGTGTCGGTTTTAATACTGTCGGAATTTTATTGCTTTTGTACTTACTTGTTGTAGTTGCTGTTGTCGTTTTTTGGCTTTAGTGCAAGTGAAGTAAGTCCGTTATTGCTGCTACTACTACTGCTCAAAACCCATTTGAAACTAGGTTAAACGCTCCCAGAGCAGCAGCAGCAGCAGCAACAGCAACGGCAAATTGGCTGCCCATCACGCCCTCAATTAGTTCAATGTTGATTTTTGGGCTGTTTTTGCTGCAGCTGCTGCGATAAATGCGGTTATTTAATAAAATTTTGATAAAAATTTACTTTGATCCTTAACAAAAAGGAAAGAGAATGAAATAAAAAGTGTTCCCAACAACAACAAAGTTTTTTTTTCATTTCCGTTCAAAATGTTTCGGTCGAATTTTTAAGCAAAAACCCGTTGGAGCATATTTTGCCGAATGAGTTTTTATGCTGGTGAAAACATGTGGTAAAAAAAATTTCACATGATATTGCTATCGAAATGAATAAAGCTTCACCTATTCATCTCTCAACCTCCCCCTCTAAAGTTCAACTCTTCAGGTTTTCATAATTGTTGAAAGCTATCGTTCTTTCGTATCCAATTTGAATTTGCACACGCATACATATGTTCGATATACTGTGAATGTCTGAGTCTTTTATGTGAACTCAAATAAGCGGAATATCCGGAAATAAGTAAGCGCTGAAGCGGAAACGGTATTATGCAAGGCGATGTGTTTCGATTGAAAATGATGACGTTTGCATTGCCATATTTGATACTTACATGACTTTATTTGGAATACCATAACTTTGAATTTAATTCATCGTGGCAAAGTGATTATTTGAATACTTCTAAGTCTGAATTATCACAAGTCAGAGCTCAAAGAGAATGGTGGTGTTTTGCTCAGTATCTGTGAATAAGTTTGGTTCTGAACTGCTGTGCGAGTTGTGAAAAGAACAAGTATTGTTTCTTTTCAGATGATTTTTTTAAGATAATTTTTTTTACCGGCCGACTGTTAGTATTTGGATATTTTGTCCGAAATGTCTCCTTTAATAACGTTGCTACGAATTCAAGACGTGAGATCGTTAAATCATGTAAAAATTCTCTACTTTAAGGAAAAACCTCTATAGAATATAGAAAAACGCATGCTTATGAATTGATTCCAAAGTTTCTTAATTTAAGGAAAACAGATTTTTTGAGTGCATTTAATGCTTTTTGGCATGGTCTTAATTGTTCTGAAATATCTCCTTCCAAAAATTTGCGAGGGTCGTTCAAATAAAATGTTACCAACAAATTATGACTTTTACCTCTTAAAACACTAAGAAAGGTCACTCAAAGGTCAAAGTTGGTTTTGAAAAAATTTTGCACAAAAATTGTGCATAAAAATGTTTATGTAATTTAAGAGCGTTAAAATGTTCTTTTAAGAGATATAGAGTAAATAAGCCAAGTACTCTTTTTAGGGCGTTTTTGGGCCTTTAACCCAAAAGTTTGGCGACTGGGTTTTTTCCACTACCGACGTCCATTTTTTATGCAGATAAATCTAACTGAAAATGGGCGGGGAGCGAACAAAATCAGGAAGTGGCACATATGGGTGCTCTGTTTTTCTTTCCTGGATGTTATCTTTAACTATGTTGTACTTTTTCTCCATGATACAATTACAAGGTAAGCTCATATTAGAGAGAAGTCTGATAAAAGTTTAGGTAGATGTCGAAGGCAGCTCTTCGAATTGTTGTGTTCCTAGGTGTTGTTGTTGCGAACCAATACAGCACAAAGCTTTAAAAATATTGGACAAAAATCTGTTTTAAATCGCGTTTTCGTTTTGTTAAACGACTGGAAATGACTAAATTGTTTTTTCTTATTAGTGTGCAGATACATTTGTATGTTATATATGTTCATCATTAATATTAATTAAAATTTTCTTTAATAATAACACCTTAATTTATATTAACATTATTTCTGCTCTTGTCTTTATTTGAAATACGGTGTTGCTTTTTACAAGGTTTCGGAAATCTTAATAAGGCTCTTAATGGCCTCACTCGTGCCCACCTCTGCTATATACATATACCTATAATAGTCAGTTTTTAATAAAAATTATGATGGTTTTTAGACCTTTCAGCGGACTAACTATATTTTCTAAGAAGCATATGGTTCCATAAAATTGACAAAGGTCCCCTGTTAATTCAAATGAACCGGCCCCTTAGATGGTGTTGCTCTTTTTTAAGCTGCACCTACCTACATCCTGTCAGTAGATCCGTTAGTGTTTTTTCACATGTAGCGACATGTGTTTATTTTTGTATTAACACATGGAACTGTCTGAAAGTATTTGCATAATGTATTTGCGACCAAAAACTATAGAACAATGAAAATTTCCGAACACAAGCGCTCACAGACACAAGTGCTGTGCAACAAAGTTGCCTATTTTTAGGTGACTCGGTTGTTCGTGGTCAATTCAATCGATGTCTGGACCAAAGTTTGTGTGCAAAACTTTTTAATGACATTGTAAGCTAATTAAAGGCATGACATTCATGTTTTGTTGCTGACACTGTCGTTTTTTTAGTTGTAGTTTGCTTAGGGTTTTTGCTGGCATAACGTTAGATAAAATATTGTTAAAAACTTTGCAATAAAAAATATTTAATTTTAAACTTGATATACCCAAACTTTAACAGCAACCAAGCAAATATTTACCCAGAAAAACTAAAAATTAACTAAATGGAAAATAAATATTAAAACAAAATGCACCATTTTTTTTTGTAGGCGGAATGCTGTCGTCTGCCAACATAACTTTTACTTCATTAATAAAGCAAAATCTAATTGACAGCTTACCGTTTTAATTACAACATTTTTGCAAACACCATAAATGTTGCTTTAAACTCAAGCTTGATACCCTACGATTGCTTGTACGAAAAATATGTTAAACTAATTGAAAATTTTTTTAATATTATGTGTATTTTAATTTGAGTTTTAAATGGCAAATAAATAAAAACCATACATTTTTCATTATCTCCGCTGTTTTTAAATATATTTAATAAAAAAATTTTTTCGTTATTTTGGAATTGGCAGTGCTTTTTGACATTGCCTGATAATTAATTAAAAATAATGTGTTTGTTTTTTTTGATTACTATATCGTAATCATATAAACTTTAAAACTAATTTGTTTCTTGAATTTTCGTAGAAAAAGTTTTGGATTTAATTTAAACTTTAAAACAATAACCTTCATAAACGCACTTTTGTCAACGGATTTGCCACCAGATAGCGTGTTACCAAGGTCGTACATGACCCACTGCTTTCTGACGCATGTGTTTGAGTGTGCCTTATATGCGGAAATTTTATGTGGCCTTGTCCTTGGTGACATGGTCCTATTTTACTCTACTGTAATTTGTCTTAATTGGAATTTTGCTGTCATTAGTTGGATTTGTTTCAGGTTTTTGCTTCTGCTATCTTTCTAATTTTTTGTGTGATTAAAACTTTTAAAAAGTATTCATATTCATAGGAACACTGAAAAAAAAAACATCATGTTTAACAACTTATCACAACGTGTTCATTGTGTTTTAAACACAAACACAAAATATTTTTGAAAAATAGCTCGAAATGCATTATTAAAAATCATGCATTTCATCAGAGTTTAAGCAAACGTATTCAAAAAATATCTAAATATTTAAAACTTTGTAAAATTTTTAAAAAAACTTACACATTGAAAATTAACACTTATAGCAAAATGCCGTTCAATTTTTTTTAGTATAGTTTGTTTTACTATTCTGTTTAAAATAGAGATGTTCAAAGAGCTGTTGTTGTTTTTTTATTATTTAAATTTTTGCAGTTGTTGCTATTGTTGTTGTTATCATATGCTTTTAAGATTAAAATTTTTAAACATTCTAATTATGTTTATTTATTCATGCCTCGTGACTTTGTTTTCTCTTTTGTTTTAGAATGAAGCCAATAAAAAATGTAATCCGCTTTTGTTTGATTTTATGTTATGAGTAAGCTTTTAAGCTTCTTTCCACAAGTCGAGATAAATGGTTTTTTTTTTTCAGTTCTGTGATGAATTAAAAGAATCTCTCCCACACAATGATTAATTAATGGAATTTTGACTGAAAGAAAACTTTGTAGTTTGGAGGAGCGACTATCCAAGATATTGAGTAGAGTATGAAATATATACACTTATTTCAATACCGCACAGTGTGTTGAGCGCACATAAAGCGGGGATAAAAATAGAAGGAGTTGTCTTACTTTTAAGATACGTTTTACCTTAGTTGATTGGAGATTTGTTAATAAAATTTAATGTAAAATTAGTTTTCATATAAGCCAAATAACTTTGAGACTCAACTGAATCGTCCTTGCGATCTGACTTTTAAGTGCACTTAAAGACACAATTTTTATTTTTTGGTTAAAAATTAAAGATCTTTCATTGTGTTGTCTCCATTTTTTTCTGTTGTGCCACTTTGCTAAATTGCATTTATTCTTTTATAAGATTTAAGGCAGCATTCTAGTGTAGAGGTCTGAATTTTGGGTCTCTTGTGACGATCGATAAAAAAGAACCAATTAATATGTTTTTTTTTTGATTTGAGTTACTCCGAAAACTAGGCTTCCCTAGCTCAAGAAGAATCCTCACTGGAGAGGAAATTGGCCAAATCGTAGACTTATAACGCCATCACAAATTACGAATCTTTTTGATTCTATTTAAATCTGTACTTTAATTGTTTCATTCGCATCAGCGGATGGACCACAAACATAATTACCGTTGGCTAGTCGCACTTCACGACCTCGGTGATAAAACGACACGAGTCGAAAGAATTAATATTTTTACCGTCCATTTTTTTATTATGTATTTATTAATATTTAATAGCATGTATACAGTACAGAAGTGAAACTTTTTAGCTTCTAGAAACATCGACGCTCTATCTGCCAGCTTTTTGGGGGGTTTTCTTACAACTCACAAAAAATAGAAAATAAATTACTTAATTTTAATCTAATACGATAAAAACATTACATTCTACAAATATTCGTACAATATACAAAGTATTTTTATTGAGATATCTTTACAAATTCATTCGTAAAAATTTTCTAATACCTAATGTTGTATCTACGAATATATTTGTTTTATATACTAATGATATTCGTAAATAAAAATAAATCTTTTGTATAAGAGCATTGTACGAATGTTTGTGAACATATAAATAATAATATTCGTAAATTTCTCGTACGACTAATTTCGTTATTTCTTTCATTACATTCGTTGTATTTACTAATGATTTCGTAATATTTACAGAATTTTTTTTTACTTGTCTGTCGAACATGTATTAACTTGTATTTAATTTGGAAGTTCTTGATATAGTTGAACCTTGCATAAATTTTGGACACCTTTCTCTTAATGAATGCGATGTTTTAAATGCAATATCTTGCCTTAAAAATTCTATGAAAGCTGATATTGACGGTTTGTCTGCCTTTTGCTTAAAAAAATGTGCAAGATCTGTAGTCAAGCTTGTGTCTGATTTTTAATAAATCTCTTCTTTTAGGAGATTTTATAAGTAAATGGAAAATTACATCTATTACCCCTGTATTTAAGTCTGGTAGAAAAAAATTGTGTTTCTAATTACCACCCGATCTCTAAACTTTCTAACACTTCTAAACTGTTTGAACATATAGTTAAAACTAAATTGGATTTTATATTGAAAACGGTAATAACACCGTCACAGCATGGGTTCATACAGGTCAACAACCTCTAACTTAGCTGTCTTTACACACTTTTGTTTATCTTCTTTTGCTGATGGATGCTAAGTAGAAACTATCTACACAGATTTTTCCAAAGCGTTCGACAAAGTTTCCCATACTATTTTAGTTGCGAAACTTGCCAAAATGGGTTTTCATTCTAACTTTTTAAACTGGATTAGAAATTGTTTAGTTGACAGACGTTGTTTTGTCGAAGTCGATAATATTAAATCTACATCATTTACTGCAAAATCTGGTGTTCCACAAGGCAGTATATTAGGACCTCTTCTTTTCATTTTATTTATTAATGACATAAGTCGTTGTTTTTCTTTTTCAAATTACTAACTTTATGCTGATGATTTAAAAATATACAAAGCGGTACGCAACAGTTTGGATGTATCTTTGTTGCAATTAGATTTAAATGCTGTTTTTGATTGGTGTAAACGTAGCCTCTAAATATCAATAAATGCTTTCATGTTTCTTATGCCAAAATTAGAAATGTTGTAGCTTCATCGTTTAATATAGAAAATTTCCAGTTTGACTTGTGTTAATGAAATTATTGATCTGGGTGTTTGTTTTGACTAAAATTTTTTATTTGATCGACATTTGACTTGTATGCGATCTAAATCTTGTTCTATATATGCGTTATTAAGGAGAAAATGTTCGAACTTCAATGATCCAAATACTTTAAAGTGTCTTTTTCTATCCTTTGTTAGATCTCGTTTAGAATATGCGTCGTTTATATGGAATCCCTACTATGCGGTCCATAAACTGAGACTTGAACGAATACAGAAAAAATTCCTAAAATTTGCTCTGAGATCTTTTCATTTCGCTGAATCTATACCTTCCTATGAAGATCGCTGTTTGCTTCTAAATTTAAAATCGCTTGAAACAAGGCGAACTATTCAGTCTTTAATATTTCTGTATGACATTGTTTGTGGTAATATTAATTGTCCGTACTTGTTAAGCTCAATTAATTTTAATGTTCCGACAAGAAACATACTTCGTGTTGACTATTTCAAGATTAACTTTTATAAAGCAAATTATTTGATACACGAACCTTTACAAAGAGCTCTTAAAGAATATAATTCACTTTACTGTATAATTGATATTGATTTTTGTGATAATAAGAATGTATTTATTAATGCTCTTAATTCATATTGCAGTTAACTTATTGTAGGTTAGCTATAATTTAATTTTTAAGTATTGAATTTGGTTACTATGCTTGTCTGAAAAAATTCTAAAAATTTATTGACAATAAACAACTAAACTAAACTAAACATCAACAGAACATAAGGAACTGTATGATTGTAAAGTGACTCTAGCTTACTGGTGGAGTACGTGGCTCCTAAACTATAGAGCCGAGGTTCAAACCCCAGCTCAGACAAAATATTTTTTTTTCGTTAGAAGACATTATGATCATTCGTAAATGTAACAAATGTATTCGTCAATAAGCATTTGTTTTTTTTAAGAATACCAATAAAATATTCGTAATATGTACTAATATACGTCGATTCTACGAAAACTACGAATAAATTTCGTAGAATGGACGCAGTTATTAGTAAAATATACACACAAATATTTTTGAGTGTAGGTTTTATTTTGGAGGAAAACGTCCAAACCGCACAATTGTTTATGTTTTAAAAGTCATTCTTATTGTTATCACAAAAATGTTCAACAAAATTTTAATTTTTATTACAACTTTTGGTGTGGGATCTCAAAGAGCTATGATTCTTTTGACTACAGGCGTGTAATTTTACTTCTCTTCTTTTGAAATCTGTTTCTAAAAGTCTGTAAAGTTTTCCATGTGTTGTACTGTGTTATCTAATTTCACGTGGTTAACGGTATTTGGATACTTAAACTATGTATAATAACGCGCATTAACGCAAATACCACTTCAAATATAAGACTAAGCTTTATGAGTGGTTACTCAGCGAGAGAATCTTTGTTGTATTTTATAATTGTTGAATATTAAAAAATTTGGGTATTTAATAGATAAGTACCTAATTTAACTTGAATGAAATATATAATTAAAATGCATGAAATCTTTCATGTTTTGCACAAAAAAAGTGCACATAAAAACCAGAGCTTAAATCAAGGATTTTTAATGGTCCTTTTAGAGCTAATTTCCAATTAGCAGCAATAAATATCTTTTATCACGTAACTAAATTGGCATTTTACACCTAACTAGCACACATACACACACACTCACAACCAAACACACAGACGCACACCTACAAACAAACAACTAAAAGCACAACAAAATAAGCTTTACTGTGTCACAAAAAAAAATCCAACTAAATTACTTGCTTGAATTTTTGTTGCCACAGGCATTTAAATATCCCCATTAAAATATCCCCATGGTCGGACATGTGCCATGTGCCGTCGACAACATTGGAATGCGATACTATTACGTAATTCTGACATTTCGCCATTTTGCTACATAATTGATTCGCAATGTGCACGCGCACAATTAACAGCAAAGCAACAAAACATTAAAAACAATGACAACATTAATAAATATTATTATAATTATAATTACTGTATTTAGTACGAACTAGAACATTAAAATTGTGTTAACTTTTTTGGACGCCAAAGCGTGCCGGATTGGTGCAAAGTCGATGGTTTGCGTTGACAGCTTAAATTCGAAAAGGACGCAAAAACGGTACACCGGCCGTCATTACGCATTCCTAGTTGACATTAAAAAATGTATGCAGTCTTAAATCCCTTAAGAAGGATGCGCCTTAATCGAAAAAGCTGCGCCCCCACATTCTTCCCCGCCTTCACCAAAATAAAGCGGCCTCTAGTTGTTGATAAAAGTCACACAGAAGTCTACAAATGGGAATTTTTGTGATTGAATTGAGCCAAGTTCCTAAAAAGGACCAAGTTAAAGAAGAAGTTAAAGAAGTAGTAGATGGCTGCTGAAAAATGCTGCCTGTGATTATGTCACGAAACTCATGACTTGAGCAACATAAGTAATTGCTTTGGTATAGAATGGCACACACAGACATAGTATTTAAGCATGCTGGCAGCTGGGATGTGGGCTCTGGAGATTCAAACTTATTAATTGATGGCTTTTCGTAATTGCCATTTTGAATGACCTCAAGAAAGTGATATGAAGAAATTATTTTATCAAAAAAAAAAAAAAAAAAATGAGGATGAATGTTAAGTTGTCTATTAATATAATTATTTATAATATAAGACTCAAATAGTAATAATTTAAGTGTCTCAAATATCGAAACGAATTTTATATATCAAAACATAGACTAGTCTGAAATCACTAAGCGATAAATTGCCTGTATTAAGAATAAATGTCTCTTGTGCTATAATTTCCTTACTATATAAATAATAATAATAATTTTTTAGTAAAATTAATCGTTCTGTTGATTTGTTTGGACAAAATTGTCAAAAACTGATAGATTTTTCCGAACTGAAAATCAGATAAAAACTACCCCTATCTACCATGCAAAGTGTAAATGAATAGTTTCGTCAAACCAGATAGGCGTGGTTTTCATCCGATTTGGGCAAAACTCAAACACAGGGTGCATGTTTGAAATTGAATGTGATACGCTAAATTTTAGGTCATTACACTTGTTTTTGTGGAGTTTTAAGAGAATAACCCTCTTTCATAAAGTCACTTTATATGACAGGTAGGTAGGTGCTGTTTCTATCCAATTCGGCCCATTTTTAACCTAGGTCCTTATTGAAAAAACAACAATTTATGTATGGAGTTTTATTATCACAGCTAGGACAGACGGACATACTTATAGACAGAAATTCTTTGTGTTTTACGTAGAACCCTGCAGTGTGTGCTTAATTCTATGGCGCTCCACAACGTTGAACCGGGAAAATCAGTCAACGTTCCTTTAAAACCAGGCTAGCTTCTTTAACACCCCAGCATCAGACCACCAGAAGAATTCTTTAGAACAGTTTTACTGATTGTGACAGTTTGAGACCCTAAAATTGTACTTAAAAAAGAAAATAAAAAACATATTTTTCATATTTAAGGGTTGTTTGAGGCAAAATCTATTGAAATTAAGGCATATTTTAGAAGATGTTTTCAAAAAAGTTTATTATATACACAAGTTCCATATAGTTTTTATGTATAAAGATGGCGCTGAAGTTGGTGTGCTTAAAACAAGGTGAAAATCGGGCCCCATCATAATTCGGCTCCAGATCGTCTGAAAAAAAAACAAAATGCATTCGAAAGTAGACCCTTGAATACACATCATTTACCAAAATGGAATGGACATATAAAAAATTAAGAAAATTATGAAGCGTGGAAACAAAAATGAAAAAATTTACGTTATTTTTTACTATGCGAGGGCAATTTAAAAAGTTAGTGAATTTTTTAATTTTCCGCATAGTAACTTGAAATGCAAGACTGATGCTGCAAACTAACATCTAATTATAGACTATTGTCAAAATTTCAGCTCGCTGCGACGCTTTGCTTTTGTTTGGCAGCCATTGACAGCAGACGATCTTGTAAATTTTTTTCCAAAATGGAAAAAAGTGAATTTCGTGTGCTCATCAAGCATTATTTCTTGCGCAAAAAACCATCAGCCAAGCCAAGGAAAAGCTTGATAAATACTATGGGGACTTTGCACCATCGATTAAAATGATTCACAAGTGGTTTACTGAATTCCCATGCGCTCCTACAAGCACAAGTGACGCCGAACGTTCTGTACGCCCAAATGAGGTCACCACACCAGAAATGGTCACTAAAATTCACGATATCGTGTTGGCCGATTACAAAGTTAAGGTGCGCGAGATTTTTGAGGCCGTTGGCATTTCAAACGAACGGGTGTGGAACATTTTGCTGGATCCATCACTACACACCAGAGACAAAGGAACAATCGAAACAGTGGATTTCACCGATCGACCGTGATCCGAAGAAGGTGAAGACGGTGCTATCGGCCGGAAAGGTTATGGCGACAGTATTTTGGGATAAACGCTGTATAATCTACATCGATTATCTTCCACCGAAAAAAACGATCAATGGCGAATACTATGCAGCCGAATCGAACCGTTTCAACGACACTTTGAAAGAGAAACGTCGCCATTTGGCGAGGAAAAAAGTGCTCCCACACATGCCAAGCTCCCATGGAAAAATCCCATGAATTCAAGTACGAATTGCTTCCTTATCCAGCATATTCTCCAGATTTGGCCCCCTGCGACTATTTTCTGTTTCCAAACCAGAAGAAATGGCTCGGCGCAAAGAGTTTCACCACCAGAGAAGAGCGCATCACCGAAACAGAGGCCTATTTTGAGGGCAGATCCTGCCATAACGAAAACGTATATTTCGGATGGGATTAAATAATTGGAGGAACGTTGGACGAAGTGTATCGAGCTAAGATGAGACTACATTGAGAAAATAAAGTTTTTTGCCTTAAAAATCATTCCTTGTTTCATTTTTCGCGGAATTATCAAACAGCCATCGTATTTTTTCACGAAAAAACTAGACAAATTATCCAAATACGCTACATTAAAAATATTAAATTCGGTCGATTAGTTTGCTTGCTGTAGTGCGGCCCGTTTTGAAAAAGTATGTTTCGAGAAAAACGCGTTTAAAATTATTTACTCTGGCACATCGGGTTTCTGTATTATACTGTATTATAAGTGAGGTTGATTTGAAATTTTTTTTTTCATATTCTTGAATAGTTTTACAAAAATAGTCAATTAAAATCAAAAAACGCAATTTTACATTGTTGTTAGCCTAAAACCTCCCTTACGTTGCTTTAAATTATTCTATGGTTCAAAACACCCAGGAACTTTAACAGATATTAGTTAACTAATCAAATTGCTTCAAAAAACCGTTTCAAATCGGTTTCGATCTGTTATATTTTAAAGCTATTGTAATATAACTGATTACACCTATGAATGCCTTTTTTTGCTATACTTCCACTTATAATTCGAAAAAGTGGGGACATGGACCGCCTGCCATACATATTTTTTTCTTGTCTTGGCCCAAGGAATCAACTAGCGCCAGACTGAAACGTTGATTACAGCTTCCGAGGTGCCAAGATCAGAGTATGCAGTTTTGAAGTACCCATTAAGAAAATAAGATTAACTGAAGGAATTATCGATACTTACATATTGATTTATTGATTTTTAAAAAATATTTCAATTTACGAAGTCTTTAAGTTTTAAGCACACTTAACTCCTTGATTGTTTTTTGAGTCGCAACTTCAATTTTTGAAGCTACAATATGCCTATGATTCGATTCTAAAGTATGCTAAGTTAACTGACTTAGCACATTTATCATGTCATTGAAATGCAAATCCTTGTGAAATTTTTTTTTTCAATTGTGCAATACAAGGTTATAAACTAAAATATAATAAAAATTTAACAAAAATGTACTATTAAAAAATAAGTTTGGCAACAAGAATTTTTTTTGTTAAACAAATGTAAATGTTAAACAAATTTTTATGTAAGAAGAACATTGTATCAGAAAATTTATATTAAAATCCAATTCCCCGCAAACATTAGATAAAATATGAAATTCCCCACAAATCATCATTAAAATTAGATGAATTATGAAATTCCCCTCATATTTGAGCCCATTCCCCAATTAACCGTTCAACTTGAAATTCCCCGCAATTCGGGGAACTGCCAGTTGGCATGCCTGGTCAGCACTACGAGTTAAATAACTGGTTATTTAACCAGTACTTGTCTTGCAGGGTGGCTAAAACAGTTGAGGAGTAGATGCAGACAGCGGCAGATTAACATATAGCGGAGCCTGGGGCTAAAATCAACACAAGGACACAGCATGTAGCTGGGATTTTTTAATAATCAAAATTAGCCCTATCATGAATAATTTTTCACGCGAAATTGGAAAAGGCCGATTGATAAACCATTGATGAACAAATTTGCATTAAAAATTTCCAAAATGTTCTTGATCTTTATCTTAAAAATAAAACTCCTTTTTTCGATTCCGAGTGAAAAATTATTCATGATAGGGCTGAATATTAATTTTTACGCATTTATGTCTAAAGCATAGTACTATGTTTGCTAGCATGAAATTTCGCTGACAACATTCATTTATTTGTTGCGTGAAATTTCTGGCTTGCTTTTATCTGTCTTTTCACTTTAAAATAAATAGCAAATGCTTTAAGCATAGTACTCTGTTCAATTTCATGTGAAATTCCACTCAATTCTTCATATAAAAAGTGACAGCTGCGAAACAAGAGTGGAAATTTTCACAACATGCTCCACAGAGCAGTACTTTGTTCCGCTGCGTAAAATTATTGCACCATGTTTCTGAGCAACATTTTTTCACGACAATTTAATTGTACTGCCTATTTATTTTGAAGTGAAAAGTTAGAGATCATATAAAATCTCCAAACTTATTTTCTGAGTCTCTCTGAGAAACGTTGCCATAGGAATTCCTCGCAGCAAACTTTAAGTCAGAAATTAGCAACAAATAAATTAACTCTGTTCCGCTGCGTGAAATTATCGCAACATTTTTCTGAGCAACATTTTTTTACGACAATTTCATTGTACTGACTATTTATTTTGAAGTGAAAAATCATACGAAATTTCCCAACTCACTCTGTGGAGAAGTACAACAAATTTTGGTTTCATAAACTTTTAAATGTTTATTTAAAAAATTTTTTTCTCGATTTAACTGTGGCAAAACTTTCTATCAACTCATCAAAATTAATCATTTGCAACAAATCATTTTCAATACATAGTTGCGTTATTGACTACAAACGTTCATTTTACGGTGTACATTTTTTATTCTTTTTAAAGCCTAGTACTCTAATCGTTTGCGTGAAATTTCGCTGGCAACATCTATTTATTTGTTGCGTGAAATTTCTGACTAAATGTTTAGTGCGAGGAATTCCTATGGCAACGTTTCTCAGAGATATTCAGAGAATAAGTTGGGAGATTTCATATGATCTCTCTCTTTTCAATTCAAAATAAATAGGCAGCACAATTGAATTGTCGTGAAAAAATGTTGCTCAGAAACATGTTGCGATAATTTCACGCAGCGGAACAGAGTACTGCTCTGACGAATATGTTGTGAAAATTTCTGCGCTTGTTTCGCAGATGTCACTTTTTGTATGGAGATTTGAGTGGAATTTCAGATGAAACTGAACAGAGTACTTTACTTTATATTGAAAATGACCTTTCAGCTTCGCAATTTGCTATCGGTAATGTTACAAGCAATCGGTAGGCTATATATTTTAACATTTGGAAAAATGCTGATCATGTCTGAGACCACAATCCAATTAAGTATTTTTAATGAAACTAGTGTATTATTTCTGTTATTAATAGTGAGAGATATCAGAGATCGAAGAAAATCCGTCATATTGAAGTTTCATAAGCGGAATGAATTGATGTAACTCACAGAGTAATTCCATTTGAATATCATTTGGATACACTTCAACAAGGGATTCTACTCTCGCTTTTAATTCTTGGTTTTCAATATCTATTAATTTGCACGAGAATCCAAATAGTTTTGTTATGTGTCCATATGCTTAACTTTTTCTTCCAATTCCATTGCTAACTTATCAACTAAAACAAAGAAAGTTTTGATTTTGAATCTATCAGAACCAGTCAAATTTATTGTTTCGGGTTCTTTAATGCTGTTTTATCTAGTTATTTTTCTCTCATAGTCTTGGCAAACAAATCGACTCAGGCTCTTAGCACTATTCTCAAACCTTGAGAATTCACTTTGCAAATCTGTAACAAATTCGATAAGAGAAGCTAACATATCGTTAGCAGCTTTAAAATCTATATCTACTTTCTGCAAGCACTGCCTGGTTGCATAGAAGCGATTTAAAATTCGTTTCCAGAAAACTATCATGAAAGCGTTTTAAAGTTTTATTCATTTATTGATTAGAGCAGCAGCTTCATGCCGCGTTTCGAATTTTTGATTTTCATGCCCATTAAGGGCAAACAAATTTTTTTAATATTGAATCTTTTTGCTATAATAGACGCAAGCAAAAAGTGACGTGTATAATAAGGAAGAAAATTTAAAGAAAATGCAAATTTTGTTCCTGGATCGAAAAATGCATTAAAAAAAATCAAATTAGACATTTTGACAAAAGTGCCTGCGGGGCTCCTGTCTGCTCGGGGTCGGGGGCTGCAGCCCCTCCTAGCCCCTCCCTGAATCTGCCCCTGGATGCAGACCAATAAAGTATACATTTTTTATACCAACAACGTTTTCTTATGGGCGTATGCTGTTAAATTACTAAAAACAAAAATTATACAAAGAAAAAGTTTAAATTTTCGTCGAAATGAGATACCTCAGTAAATTGCCGATTGAATCAAAAATTATCCATTGATTTTCATCAAAAATAGCTCTATTTGTTTTAAAATGATATATCTTTACCATCAAAGTGCTGAACTAGAAGTTTTCTCAATTTTGTTTAATTTTTTTTATTAAATTTATTCTAAACAAGTTGTTGAATTTTAAATTCTTTTATATGTTTGTTTTCATTAAAAATGTGTAAACACCTTTTTAAAAATTGACTTTGAAATAAATATTTCAAATATATTCAGAGAATTTAAAAATTTTTCATTTGTGTAGTAGATATTTTATAGTGGCGACCGGGACTCAGTTTGGTTGTTGCCTAGTAAAATCAGCCAAATTTGAGCTGCAAAAGACCTTTTAAATTTTCCAGAGTTGTTATGTTTTTACAATCGTTCCGGTTTTCCAATTAAATTCGATACATCTTTTAAACTTAACAACATGTTTTGGCAATAAAAATCATACCGTTTAAGTTTTAATTTACAAAGTTCGGGAAGAACACTTTAGATCCTGAAAGTGTACTAACAATCAGCAGGTGTCGCCTGATAATAAGCAAGCACAACTCACCCATAACAACAACAACAACTAAAACAGCAATAACGATTTAAACATCAGCACAAATAACAAATCTGCCAGTAGAACAAAGTATGTATGTAATATGAACTGGTAAAAGAATGCTACCATCCTGGGTTTGGTTGCTTTCTTAAGGGACGCGTGCGGTCTTTGCTTTTAACTGCTTGAATATTCAGAAGCACTTAAAAAGTTTTTGCCATCTGTTGGGATGAAATTGGAATATTAGTGTAGTGCTTTCTTTTTGGCTTGGGGACACACGCTTACGTGTGTGCTTGTGTGTGTGTATGTGAGTTGGTTTTTTGAGGTTGTTAGTCGTATATTTTTCATGCAGTTAACATATTATTAATATTTAACAGCTTGCATTTTAGTGTAGATATCTACTGTATTGTCGGTGAGTGTGATATATTTTTCAAATGTGGAGTTTCACTCTTTTTGCCAGGCGTGGCAATTGGCTTGACATGGTTTGGTAGATAGGGACGTGGTGGGGGTATTCTTGACAAATCGTTGATTGTTAAGGATGTAATATATTATGTTAAAAGTTTAACGTAAAGTCTTAAAATATAGACATAAATATTAATGGAGTTTTAAATTTCAACTTCATGTGTTAGGAATTTGTTAAAGTTATAATAATTGTTAATAACAAATAATAAACTTTGGGGCCATCATTTAAGAATTGGCAAGTTCTGTCAAAGTCCTTTGAAATGCTGAAAAGCCCATTTCCTTTCTTCTTAATAAAAAAGTTTCAAGATTTAGAGATAAAAACAAATATAAAAAGAATTCGAAAATGTAGAAAAACCCAAAATCGTTACTTTAAAGGAAACCTTAAATACCTAAAAAGTAATAAAAATTAAGTTTTTTGCAAAAGCAGACACCGGTTTTAAAACTTTATTCTTTGCAAAAAAATCTAGATCGATCCCTTATTAAGTGCGTCGAATTCAGTCCGTCTTACTTAAGAATATTAATATTACCACAGCTAGAGGATTCCTAATTTTAAGAAATATTTTGGAAAAGTTGGAGATTTGGTTTAACATTTTTACTACTCAAAAGCATTTCATAAAGCTATCAACTGATTTTAAGGATAAATTGACACCTTTATTTATACATTTAAAGTAAAATCGAACCTAGAGTAACTGGAGTGACTCTCCGTTACTATGGAGCCATAACCTTAAAACAAATTTGTTAAAAATGTACCGCTATTTACGACACTCAGCTCTATGAGTTATTTACACTTTATGTTCACTCAGGTGCTTACAAAACTATTAACTGCGATTACAACGGGTCGCAAAACCCACGTAAAAAAACCCAAAAGTGTTTAACACAGCACAGTGTTGCCATATAACGTCAGTTTAATTGTTTTACCATGTTTTTTTCTTTTGTTTTTTTTTTTCCGGCAAAATGTATGTATGTTTACTGCAATTAAAAGTGTTAAATGGCTTAAAAAGTAAGAGGGTGTAAGTGAGACACCAAGTAAAATGGTAGAAGTAGAGAGCACGGAAGTGCTGTAACTGATGCGTGTAAGCTTGTGTATGCTTATGCGTGAGTGAGATGTAAAGGTATACTCACACAGACGATGGCATTTGTAGGTATTTTCGTGCTTTGCGTCATTTTCGAGCAACTAAAGTAAACTTAACCCTCTGATGATATTGTGAACTTGTGATTTTTCTATGTTTTTTCCAATTTAAGAGTACTTACCTTTAGGCAAAATAATTATACTAGCTTACAACATTTTATTTTGAGGTGTTCGTAAAGTTGTTTTATTTAATCGCGCATGCCAAAGAAATGTACGAAACTATAGCAAAACAATGTTACATTATGTTACCAATGATAAATATTTTAAAAGGCTGTAATTGTTCAGAACAAAACGAGAAAACATCAAGCATTCTATGCTTAAGCCAAGCAAAAAGTCTATATGTTGTCTATTACGCCCAAAATTCTCAAATCAATAGTTATTTTTCTTGTACCGAGAAAATATAAAATGTCTTAGTTAAAGAATAAATTTGCTTAGTCCAAGGTAAATTTTCTTGAAACTTCAGTATATTTTAACTTGATTCTACTCTATTATACTCTGAAGATGATAATAAATTGCTTGATCCAAGTTTATAATATGCTTGTACTAAGAACATTCTGCAGTTATTTGAAACTTTTGAATTCGTTGATATTTCTAGAGAAGAGAACAATTTTCCTGATCCAAGTCACATTTTAAAACTAAGCATATTTGGCTTAACATAGAATATTTTTTTGGCAAGATAAAAATTAACTAGAATCAGGCGCGTACTCAGAAAAAATTTCGGGGGGTTTTTAATTTTTTTTTGTTTAGACTTATTCCATTTTTTTTTATATAATATATAATAATAGTATATATTTTTTTTTGGGCTTATGCATTTAAAATTTCTTCCGTGGTCACTTCCAAATCCCTGTGAACATTTACAAGAGCTAACCCATTGAGCCTTTCTTCTCCAGTTTTTCTTCTCATGCATGTTTTGGGTCTTCGAAGCGACGAAAACGAGGGTTTGCTTGAAGCGACTGAAACCGGCAACGTTGCACCAATCTTCAAGAATTGGCTTATTGATGGATATAAAACGTATGGATATATAAACTTTACAGGTCGATTTGTCTGTTTCATGCAGTGACTACAAATACGGGGTACAAAATATTGATCAAAATCAATTTATACACTGGAAAAACTATCACGTTTTAAATAAATTTTTTGTGTACATTTTTAAAAATTAAAAAATTTTCCAACCAACAATTTAGAAATCTTTTTTAACTGTAAGAAAGCATTCTATTATCACATTTATATTTAATAAATCAATTCATAGTTTAAGCTGTGAAGTTATAAGTATACTTATATAAGAACGCAACAGGCGTTCCATTACCTTTCCAAAGATATGAAATGAAAGTGTATTCTTTAAGGGTTCAGAAGTTATGGCGTAAAAACGTTTTAACGAATTAAACTAGCGTTGATATTTATTATAAAAAGACTACAATACAAAGAAACTTAAAATTTTTTTTACGTAAATAAAATACAATTTTTTTTAAAAATACATTTTTTTAAAGTACATTTTTTTCAAAGTACAAGTATTTACTATTCATGGTACGTTTGTTGATTTCATCGGAATCTGATGAAACCCGGACGCAAGGTCATATGTGGTATAATACCTTGCCTTTCCCAAACTGGCGAGTGTCGAATTAATGTCAGGTATGGGGTATGCATCAGATACGGTAACATTGTTTAGTCGCTTAAAATCAATTACCATTCTATACTGTTTTTCACCGGCAGGTTTAGGTTTTTTGGGAACCACCCAAGTTGGAGAGTTATAAGGGCTTCTAGAGGGACGAATTAACCTTCCTCCATACGATGTCAAGATATTTTGGTCCCAGTTTATCGGGAAAAAAAACAAAGTGCATATTAAAAAGATTACAACCTTAACTAGTACTACTATAAGGTTTGGTTACAATCGTCCCCCGCTACGGGGACAATAGCGTTGAAAATTACAGCATTTTTTAAAAATTCGTGCTTAATTGTGCCTATTGGGCCAAATTTGATAAGTCTAGTAAAGGTTGTAGCTACAAGTATCCTTATTAAAATACATTTTGATTTTTTTTTCGATAAATCGCTTTTTTATGCCACCTATCGAGAAGAAGATGCAATTAAAAACAAACAAAATAATTAATTTTGAAATAGTTTTTTATATTATTTACACTGAGAATAAAAACAAATTTTTAAATTAAACAAAAAATTGTAAAATAGAATTTAACGCTTTTGCGTTTCTACACAACAAAATTTAAAATAAGCGTATTGAATTTTCAACTAAAAACTCAAAACTCTAAAAACAAATGTTTTTAAACTGCAAATGTTTAATATAAAAGTATATATAAAAACACTGTTCTGATGAAAAACCTTTGTTTATAATTGAACTGTAAAAACATTCGAGTTGAAGATAAAAGAAATTTTTTCAAGCTCTATTTAAATAAAAAGTTCATTTATTATGAACACAGTTCCATTAAATTTGCACACATATTCTTTTAAAAATTTTTTAAGTCTATATGCTATAGTCTTTTCACAATAAATTTTTTAAATTGAGTCTTATTATTTTTTTTCCATGTTGTGCTGAGTGTTTCTTTCGAAGCTCGTTTAATTTCTTTTATTTTGGGGGGGGGGGGGTTCTCACCCCCAAAACCACCCTGCGTATGCGCCTGACTAGAATCATGCAATCTACTCTTCTTTCAAGATATCATCAAATTAATGTATTATTAGAATCTATATAAAGAATTATTTCCTTATAATTTATCTTTTATGCTTGATTCAAGTCAATTTTGATTGATTTGACATATTCTTGAATCAAGAAAAATATTTTTCTATTATAAAAAAAAAAATTTCGCCATGGAGTCTCGCAGATAAATACAAATTTTTGAAATTGAATTGAATTTTTGAAACAAAAGTTATTGTTCTCAGCTCGTTGGATATTTGTCAAATTTTACTTGGAGCATATCATATGTAAAACAAAACGACAAATGAAATATTATTCACAATTTATTCACATTTATAGTATTGGTATTAAAATCAGCCGAATAACTTTGTATTAAAATCAAAGCTACAAATTTAGCAAACTTAGTAGGATATGAATTTAAAACTAAAAAATTTTAATTACTAAAATTATTTAAGCTTAAAGCAAATTAAGTTCATTAAACAACAGGTTTCAACAACAACAACTTCTTTGCAGAACAAACCACCAGCCAGACTAAACCTTTGATCGCTACATCATTACTGGCGTTTTCGTTTCTCGGAAAAATACAATATTTTTTTTTCCTTTTTGGAGATGCTGTCCTCTTGAGAATAAAAATAGTGACCTCTAAAATTGAATCGTGTTCTTTTCGCGGAAATGTTGACCTCAAAAGAAGAAAAAAAATTAAGATTTCTCAAAGATGGCAGAAAAAATGCACCATTTTTTCGAGAAACGAAAACGACATAAGTTTTAACTTTTATGTTAAATACGACGCCAAATTATTTTTTTAGGAAATGGCAACGTTTGTGGCAAGATGTGTGGACAAAATTTGGCAAAATATCGGATCATCGGATTTTGATCTGAAACTTGTAGCAAATCCGAAATATCGATCCATCTGGTAACACTAGCTCCAGCGAAAGTTATATGAAGCTCTATTGCTATGGTATAACAAATCGCAAATAATTTCAATTCAGTTCATTGACTATATAATTTAAGAACTTGCTTAAATTAAATATAAAAAATATTTTAAAGCTGTAGAAAATTTGGTGTCACTGTACAATGTGCGGTTTTACTAATGCACTACTTTAAACATGATAGTAATTACAGCTGAAGTTGTTTTTTTGTTGTTTGAGTGCTATTATTTTCTTTAAAAGGAGTCAGTATAAACATTGTGTCAAATTTAACATTCAGAGTACTTGTCTTCATATAGAAGTGAATGTTGAAATAAGATACACATTAATTGAAATATTTTCGCAGGCATCCCAGAAAACAACTTTTGTATATTACTAATTTCTTTGTAAGCTTATATTGTACAAGTCATCTTAATATATACAAAAAGCAATTGTTGTCTGTATATCTACGCATGTATATGGCTGTCCGAAACATCCCAGTAGTTCGCGGCATCATTGACGAACTTTTCGTGATGATTTCTTGAAGGAAGTTTGTGCATGAGCTACTGACTTAAAAAAAATTCATACAAAACATAATGTAAAGCAGCGGTTGCCAGCGCCTAACTTTTTCCACTCTATTACAACAACTTGAAGACAACTATCAATGCAACTTCGCAGAATCATTCAGAGGCTAAACTGCAACAATACAGCGTTTTCACTTCTTCAACGTTTCGATATAACATTCCTTCACGAATTTTATTACACGTTTCGATATTAATTCCTTGACAAATTTTCTCTATATGCCTGTCTACTTTTCGTTAACGAAACTTCCTCAATATTTCCATATTGGGTTCGTGCATGATTAATCCCGACGTTTCTGCATTGCGTCTTGCACGAATTTGGAACATTTATATGAAATTTTCGTCAATGAAATGTATGGCCAAATTAGCATGTTTCGTCAAGGATCAAGAAAAATCGTAAATAATTCATTTGAGATTTCTTCAAGACTACTGGGATACTCCAAAACTACTATATCAATTGAGCTAATATTTAAGGGTTTAAGAGTGATGAAAACATAACGAGGCGTGGAATTTCCCATACCTTAAGCGCGATATCTTAGATGACGTTCAACACCGAAAGAAAACAAAACTACTTAACTTGGCAAATATGAAAACTAGGATGTGTGAATTTGAATCAAAGTTTACTGCTTTTATTAATTAATATTAATTTCCACAGAAAATTGTTAATAGCTGGCTTTGTGAAGCTATTGGAAAATAAAACTGGCGCCTACGGGCACCACACCAGGGTGAAGCTCATAATTTTTTAATGATTTTCTACGAAAAATCCATGGATACCAGTTTGTATGAAATTTTCTGAAAACTTAAGTATAAAAAATTAAAAAGAATTATTAAAAGACTTACATTTGTTCGAAAAGAAGAAACTTTAATCACTTGAAAAAATCCATGTTTTTAATAAACAGAAAACAAAGAGAACTATTAGGGGTATTCACGGGTTGATGCGAAACGCAGTTGCGACGATGAGAAATTGAAAGATTGCGAACTTTCGCATCATTCCAACAACAAACACATTGGCAGCAATTTTACTATTCTTTTTGAATTATGCACTGCTCAAACCTATTGCAAGAACGCACAAGTAGTGATGCTAAACAGTTGATTTATGTTTGGGTTGTTTTTAAACATAGTTGCCATCTGGGTAAAACTTTAAAAAGGTTAAGTTGGTACGTTCATTCTTATAAGTTTTTGTGCTTTTGCAATAAGGTGACAATGTATTTACTGATCATTTGACATCACATTTCATCGCTTAAAAACCAGCTGCTAAGGTTGCAATATTGATGTTCACCCATTAGTGCGAAAAATATCTTGTCTTTTCACATTCCTTCAATGCGCATTAACCCGTGAATAGACATATTAATTTGATCGAATTCAATTAAAATGCATTTTTTTAAAAAACTTGACATTTTCATCCTATGAAGCCAGTTCGTAAAATTAAACATTTTTTATCAACCAGAATATGTTTTTATTTTAAATTAGCCGTTTTTTCTTTAATAAATGTTTTAAATTTCCTCCGTAGAACCTAGAACTACACAAATAAATTTTACGAAACTGTTTTATTTTTTGCTAACGATTATGCATTAAGTTAAAACCATATGTTAAAAAGTCCACCTCCGTTGTAAATGTGACCTCGAGAGAACCCAAAAAATGAAATTTATTTGTTACTTACTTATTTACTTGCGCTACAACCGCATGTCGGTATTGGCCTCATCTAAAGGCTCCTATAGACGAGCAACTAATCGAACAACTGGTTGATCAACTGGTTTGTGTTTTTTCCTACAGACACAACTTTCAATTGATGGCAGATGTTAAAATTCAGTTCAAAACATTTTATTTATAAAATGCCCACAGCAGAACTTCAACAAAAACCGAAGAAAAAATTCAGTTTTCCGTTTAGTTGCTAAGTTTGCTAAAAACACGCGACTAGTTGATCAACTCGACGAGCTTCACCGAAAAAATCAAAACTTTTTGATTTTCAGCAGCTGGTTGGAAAACTGGTTGAAAAACTGAAAAAAACCAAAAACTCACCTACACACTGCTTATTTTCATCAACCAGCAACCATTCTATCAACCAGCTGTGCGATTAGTTGCTCGTCTATAGGGGCCTTTAGACTGTGCGCCAGCCATTTCTGTCTCTCTCTCTCTCTTGCTGGCGCCTCACAGTGCGCTTTTTTTTAATTTTAGGATGACATTTGGGTTTTTTTTTTGTTAAATTTTATAAAAAACATTTTTATTCGTTAGAATATAAAACATGTATTATAAATGTGGTATTAAAAACTTAATGTATTGTATGGGTTTTTTTTATAAAATTCGTCAAAGTTGAATAAAACCCAAAAAAATTAAGTCAAGTTTAAACAATAATAACTTCGAGCACAAAGTATATTTCAAGGTATTGTTTTTTGTACTTTTTTATGTCTTTATTGCCATTGAATTTAATATAAAATACAAATAAAAAATGTTAATAAATAATAATAGAAAAATCGTGGAAATATGACTGTAAATTTTTGAAGGAATGAAAATTTAAGTAAAATTTAGTAGAAAATATCCAGCTAATTAAGCATTATTAAAGTCGAAGTCTATAACTATCATAAAATATCGTACTTCTACCTTCTGCTTCTGTAAAAACCTGCTGCATCTAGCTACTATTAAGAAAAACCACTTAATATCACCACTTTAAGAACAAAGTCTTAAAAATCTAATTTTTCCTAAAATTTTGCACTAAGTTTCAAGACAATTTAAAGGTAATCTGAATTTGAAAGAAAACTAAAATAGAAAGCATTATTTAAAACAAGTTATGACCTTATTTTGTATTGGCAACCAATTTTTTAAAAAATTATTTTTTCAAATTTCGTTAATTTGGTAATATCGTTTTATAGGAGATATATCTAAAAGGTTTTTTTTATTTAAAAATATATGGTTTGTATGGGAGGTAGGCGATGCAGTTGACCTAGAATTCTAATTCGTGCTATTACTTATTTTAGGCTAAAATCAATTTCATAAAAATTTTATGGCCCAAGCTTTTATAGTTTCCGAGATACTGCAAATGCCATCCTAAAATCGAAAAAAGCGCACTGTGCGCCAGTTGGAAATTCCAAGTTTCAAAAGGTTGTCCTCTACTTGGTCTTTCCAACGAAGATGCGGTCGTCCTCTTCTGTGTTGAAATGATTTGGCAAGAGTTATTCTTCGTTTGATCTCAATGCTGATGTCGTTGGTTGAGTTTATGCTGGATCCCAGATAGACGAAGTCCTTCACAACCTCTAAGGAGGTATTGTCCACTGTAACGTAGGGTCCAAGAAGCTGGGACTGTTTGTTTGTTGCACCAAGTATTTCGTCTTACCAGCATTCCCTGCCCGACCCATTGGACTTGACTCTATTTCTAATCTGGAGAATGCTGCACTGACTTCACATGTATTATTGCCAATGATATCGATCTACTCTTGTAGAATATCTCAGTTCAGCAGCTCGGATTTTCTTCTCTATCATTAGGTTGAAAAAGTCGCATGATAAGGAATCACCTTGTCTGAAACCTCGTTTGGTAACAAATGGTGAGGAGAGGTCCTTCCCGATTTTAAAGTTATTTGCTAACCATTGAAAAAACAGCCAAAATCGTATTTTTTCTATGACTTAAGTATATTGTTAAAAGGAATTGGCGCCGACTACATTTTTTGTCAGAGCATTTGTGACATAAGTCATATTCGACTAGAAAACGCCGTATGCTCGATTAACTCTCTGAAACCATTGATCAAAATCGAATGGTTTTATGCTAACATCCCATAAAAAATGACTAACAACTTCATAAAAATTATTGCAATAATTTAAAATTTTGCGCATGTGTTTGTTTAGATATTTACAATGCACTCAGAGTTTGGAATTTCGCAAAAAAAAAAAAGAGTAAAACTCCGCCTATCTCTTATACAAATTGACGTCATCAAGCAGCAAAATTTTTATAAACTACACAGGAATGTATTGACTGGATATTTAACACATAAGCTTTGATATTTTAAGCACACTCTTGAAATTTTAAAAATATTGTGTGATGACCACGCCTATTATCCACACGAAGTAGTATCATTAAACTAATTTATGACTTCGAAGTTGAATTACTGTGTGAGTAATTCAACTTTGACCAGGTTGAAGATACATAATTTCTTACTAGTGTAAATATCATCTTATTGTTAAATTTTTATTACTATTATTATTATTTTTATTTTTATTATTATTTATTATTTATTATAATAATAATATATTATTAAATTATTTATTATTATTACATAGCTAATATACAGAAATGAGCGTTCTTGAATTTTTAAAAAAGCATTAACTTTTTCATTTTCTTTTTCATTTAACTTTTGCTTCAATAAAAAATAGAAAGTTAACAAGTGTTAGTTTTAAAAAATGTTATAAGAATGAGAAAAAACTTTCCTAAAAAGGTTCCGTTTTCGAATTAGCAGCTTTAAAAATAGACATCGCCGTATAATTGATTAAACAAATGTGTTACTATTTCTTTTACATTAGTATATTAGTATACTATATACATTAGTATATTATAATAATAAAATTAATAATAATATTTTCAAATATTTGTATTTTGCGTATAAAATTATTAAAGAGAATAATGTTTTTTAAGCCTCAACTTTAATTAAAAATTTGAAAATTTTGATTGGAAATCGTAAGCCAATTGAATATGCTGAAATAAAATGTTTGGAAAACATTTGTGAATAAAATCTCATACTTGTCTATTGGGAAGTTTGTCATTATCATTATGAGCATACTTACACATATACACACACACACACATTATATATAGATTGTATATATTTTAGCAAGCACACATACATATATAGAAATATTTTCCACTAAATTTCTTTTGGTAGTGCTTGAAAAAGTTAACGCAAGCTACTTGAGTTTCTGAGCTTATGGCAGGAAGAAACAAAAGCTTTTAAAGTACTCTTCTTCATGGAGTGTTGGTATGAGTATATTTGTACAACAAATGTGCATTAAATTTTAATTAGAAATATGACTTTAATGTACTTGTAAAAACTGTTTTGATAGTGACACTATGCTGAAAGAGTTTTTCTTTCATTTAAAATGTAAGAGCAGAATAGGAAATAGAAGTGGTGCAGTAAAAGACTGAATGGCACTGGGTCGTAGCCAAGGTCAAGATTTTAGAGGTTCAAATCTCTCTAATGGATCCGTAGATACACCAAAATACATTTTATAATTTTAAAATAGAATTTATAGTTTTTAAAAAACAGAAGTATGGAAAATTATGTTGCGTGTAAAAACTAGAAAAATTTTTCAAAGTTGGCCATATTGGTAAAAGAAGAAACCTAACATCGGTCGATTAGTTTTTTGCAGTAGTTTGGCCCGTTTTGAAAAAATATGTTTAGAGAAAAACTTGTTTAAAGCTACTGTAACTTACTTAGAGAACTGTTACTTAGTAAAAGCTACTCTGGCGCATCAGGTTTTAAGCGCTGTAGAATCTCTATCATAGGCGGAATTGATTTGAATTTTTTTTTTGTTTATATTTGTGAATAGTTGTATGGGTCATTCCATATGAAAACTGGATTCACTGATAACCTCAGCAAGTTTTTGTGTGAATTAAAATAGAGTTAATCAAGTTGAGAGCCTGCAGCAAGTTTTCTCTCTGAGCGGAAACTTCATACAAAAAAAAAACTTGCAGAAACATGCTGAAGATG
Organism: Dichetophora obliterata; assembly: GCA_963920525.1. Classification (NCBI taxonomy): domain Eukaryota; kingdom Metazoa; phylum Arthropoda; class Insecta; order Diptera; family Sciomyzidae; genus Dichetophora; species Dichetophora obliterata. The sequence goes on from OY986438.1 coordinate 187,552,037, forward strand.
ATCAGTGAATCCACCCTTAGAGTCGGGAGAAAGGAAGGCCTACAAAATTTTCTCGTTTCATACAAGGTTTATTTATAAGGTTGTGGCACTTGAGAGAAATGCACTCTTTTTCCCGCCTTTGCTCGAACTGTCACTGTGCTTTTCCTTGTTCTAAGCATTAATTTTCTTCATTACTTTTCATCTATTCTGACAGTTCGACCGAGTTCGCTCTCAAGTGCCACAACCTTATAAATGAGCCTTGGTTTCATATAAAAAAGCTAATGGGCTTGGATATGAGTACAGAAGGGATATGAGTAATACTCGACCCAGTGGCAAGTAGTTCCAAGGCCTTCTAGCAGGCCTGCGTTAGGCTTTACAGGCCTTCCACACTCCTTGCAAACACCGTTGTATTGTTTGTATGAAATGAGAAAATTTTTCAGGCCTTCCGCTCTCCTTGCTCAAAAGAGACCTGCCAGAAGCGCTTTTCGAGAAGGAAAACGTTAGAAGGAAAAGATATATAAATATAAACTTCAAATAAAATATGACTAACAATTTCAGATTTGAACCATGGCCCTCTCATGCGGCGGTTCGACATCTTACCCACTCGTCTATCGTGGTTGATTGCTTATTCAATTATCAATTGCTTATTTTGCATCAATACAAATGAAAGAAAGCTTTCGGGAGCCCCGGTTCGAGACCTAACTCGGACAAAAATTTTTTTTGTTGTTTTTTTAAAATGTACATTTTTTTACAAACTTTTCTGTGAATTTAAAATTTTTTTTAATTTTTTTTTTTTTAATTTTTTATAAATGTTCTTCATACAAAAATATAAGAAAAGGCGTGGAGTTTTTCCATATAAATATTTTGATATAATACAATATTAATGTGTTCGTTTTCGGGAGCCCGGGTTCGAGACCCAGCTCGAACAAAAAAATTTTTCTTTTTTTTTAAATCTAAATTTTTTTACAAACTGTTCTGTGCATTTAAATTTTTTTTTAATTTTTTGCTGTCTATTTTTTCATATAAAATAATACGAAAAGAATCAAAACCTTCAAAAGGTAGGCCTTACAGAAGTACTCATCAATGCAGTGATCATGGAAGGTGTATTGACGCCAATAATAGCAGTGCTAGCATGCTTTCTTTTGCGGAGCACTTGCTAAAATACCCACTGGGGATATTCGCACGCATACACACACAGCAATCTTACTGTTACGTGACGGTTTCTACCAAATACCAACACCCGCAAGCCACGCAAAGGATCTTCATTACAAAACAAGATCACATTCAAGAGTAATTTAATTGAACATTATTTAAGCAATTGAATTTTTCTTGAAAAAGTCCTATAATCTTACTTTAAATATATTTGTTTTAATCAAATCACCCCAATTGAAAATTATGGCTACGGAATGACATGTATTTAGAAATAAATCTGTTTGAATCTTCTCAATTCATTCTTGTTTAAAAAATAAACGGCGATTCAGTTTGGATACTCGACAGAAGCCAAGCTTCTTTGCAGTTTCTTTGATTTCATAATTTATTAAAATAGCATACATATAGCAAATTAAATGGAAGCACGAGTAAGATTTATTTCACTTATTCAACTGTACATATAAAGATAAAAAAACCGAAAAATATGACGCTTAATTATAAAAATTAAAAAAAGCAATTTAAAAAACAAAAACAACAACTTGAACTAAAAAAGTAAAAGCTTCTTTAGTTTTGATCTTTTGTTTAGAAATGACACTCACTTAAAAATAAAAATTTCTGTGACAATCACTTTTGTCAGAATTCATAAAAGTTGAGCCATCAAAAGTAAACAAAAATTTGGGCATTATAAAAGTGACTGCAAACTATCGAGAAAAACGATACGCTAAAATTTAAAAATTTTAACCACGCCACCAATCATATTACATTTAGGTACGCGACTAGTGTAGGGTTAAGTAAATTAATTTTACAAACTGCCAAGCAACACTGGGTATATGAGATAGGAGTAAATAAACTTGTAACTACATCTTTATGTAAAACGAAAAGAAGGTTGCACGCTGTGAAAGAAACGGGCAACAATATTTTTTGATATGGAAAACTTTATTGCTTACCGTGTCTCGCACCACGTTCAGCCTTCGTTTAGTTATACATAAAAATACAGTAAGTAAATAAGTAAAAATTTGAAATACGGTGTACGGCTAAGAATATTTTTAAGAAATTTAAAAAATCTGTTATAGTACGAGATCCGGCTGCAAGTGTACTACGTTCATCGAGTTTTTAATCGAAATCAAATTTTTATGTATAATTATATATAAGAGAATTCATTTTGGATAGGTTGCCAATACACCTGTCAATACACCAGTCAATAAACAGGTATGGTTTCGGGACATACGTTCATAACATATTTGGATTAATCATATATTAAATTAAAGCTAATTTTTTTTATGCATGGTGGAATAGGGTTGCCTGTGCTAAAGTGGCCGCAAATATGGGTTGCCTGCTGTTAAAGATAGATTAGAATGAAAAATAGTTTGCGCGCTACATCGAACAGTAAGAAGTGGGAACGACTTTACAATACCTAAGAAAAAATTTTAATTAAAAACTTATTGTTTAGTGGTTTTTAAAATTACTTAAATACTACAAAAAATTCATTCTTAAGTGAAAAACTTAGTTGTCTTTTCTTTATAAAATTAAAAAAAATTAGTATTTATAAAAAATAAAAACCTCAATTATTGTATAAACGAAAATATATTTTATAAGCAGGTAATGCTTGGGAAAATATTGGATTTTTATTATTTTTATAATAGGTTACAAATTAACTAAATATTAAGAAACACGACAAATAAAACTTGTATGATATTTTTGTGCCATTTATTGCACATCCTATTCATCACTGCTCTCACTTTCACCGCAGCTATGGCTTTTATCGCTACCAATATTATCATTATCGTCATTATCAGAAATATTGTTCGTGGAACTACATATCACACTCTTAACTTGCATTGGCGTTGAGTCTCCATGTTGGTTTTAGTAAACCATCTAGAATCCAGCCATTATTTTCCGAGCTTAACCTAATACAATTCGGCTCAGTTGCATTTAACCACATTGAATTAACAAAGATTGTCCGCAACTATTTTTCTTTTAAAGATTTCCAGCACGGCAGAATATTAGTCGAATCGAAGCCTTTAATTTTTTTTTTATGAATTTTTCATTGTTTGTTTTTGTAGCATTCCTGAAAGTCTTCAGCGCGTACTTTACCTTCACCAAATTCCAACAGTAAGGTTTTATACTGGGAAAATAAATCAGTGAGGTACATAACGCGATATATCAAATGTCTATTTGTATGCCAATACCTCGGCTCAGGACGTTCCCCTTTTTGTCGCTTGAAAGTCATCTGATATGATGTAAAACAGTTCAAATGATAGGCAACAGATTGACGGCCCTCTAGTTTTGCAAGTAGTTTCGAGTCATTGGATTTTTGTAATCCTGTAAATTACAAGAAATACAGCGTCAAAGCTAAATGCTCCATTTTCATTCAACAATATAATAACAACGAAGTTTCTTTCGTATTAACCCTCTCATGCCCGAATTATAATGGGTGGAGCTACACATTTTTTTATGTCAGATATGAATATGTCTTTACTCAAATATAAACTGAAAAAATTTCATAGTACTTGGTACCCGGATTCGTTGGTTACAGGATGTTGCTTATTTGCAACGTTGGGCAGTTATTGGACAAACCAAACACTCTTCTCCGGTTTTTTTTTTATATAGCTCTCTCATTTTTGTGTATTTTTGTTGGTTGTACATGTAAGCAATTAGTTTAATGTTTTTAAGCACTTTTGTATAAGCACTTTTTTTTGAAACGATCCTTTATTTAGACCATTTTGAAAGGTCAGGACCTTTATTTAGACCATTTTACTCTACGGAGAACAGCTACTTAATGGACACGTGCAAAGCTTTCAATACAACACATAGCTGTAAACTTGCACTGCACAACACATAAGGCTATATCATGCAAAAACCACTAGCAAAAAACACGAAAACTACGAAACTTAGAACCCTATAAGTACAATGTTGCCTATTGGCATGAACATTGGACATGAAAGGGTTAAGGTGGCGATACATAATTTATATAGTAACTAAAAACTCAATTAATCTAAAGTTCAAATAAAAATTTAACTTGCGGTTTGAGTTTTACAAAAATTTTCATATTCCCGCTTATCTCTCTGTTTTGAAACTGTATTTTTTTTAACATTTCGTATGATATCCGAAAACGTCTAAAGACTTCATTGTTAAAATGTCGTGGTACTTTTATTTTTTTTTCCGACGAAATAATAACATAATTCACACTTTTTAAATAATAAATGATTGAACTTTAGGACATTATTTGCATTATGATACAGAAAACACTTCACAAGCTTCTCTTCACGCAGAAAAAATATATTTGACACAAAATAATAGCGAAGGACACTATTATGTTTAAAAACTTGTTTATATCAAACATGGTAATTTTTATTCATTTCTCATGTAATCTATCTTTAACAGCAGGCAACCCATATTTGCGGCCACTTTAACACAGGCAACCCTATTCCACTATACATAAAAAAAATTAGCTTTAATTTAATATATGATTAATCCAAATATGTTATGAACGTATAAATGTCCCGAAACCATACCTGTTTACACAGGGCTGCCTGGAGGTTGCGGCCAGTTGCGCTAAGGCAACCCTTATTTTTTAAGTTCTATACATATGTAGCTGTGTATTGATATATATTTTTTTTGAAAAACAGATGAGTGCAATTTCGTCCGAAAAATCAGTTGATATTATTTAAATTAAAAATACTAGCGGCCACATTTTGATTGGCAACCTATCGAAAATGAATTCTCCTATATATAATTATACATAAAAATTTGATTTCGATTAAAAACTCGATGAACGTTGGTCCTAGCAAATCAACAAAACGGAGCGCGTTAGAAGCTTCGCATCAAAAATTCAATCATCAGTAATGCGATATTTTATAGAGAAGTTCTGCTTATTAAATTGTTTGCAATTCACTTTCAGTTCAAGTGTTTTATTATCTGACTTAGCTATTTTATTAACACTCTTAATTTTATTTACTCTTACCACATTCCAATTGCATTCTATCCTCCAACTCAAACGAATGGTTACAAACAAAACAAAATAACAGAAAATAAAACAAAAACACTTACAAATATAGAGCGTAGTTAACATTTTACAAATTCTCTGCAAATAATTACAGCTTAAAACCATTGCTAGACCACATTTTTACAAATTAAAGTCATTACGTGACTTCAAAGTCGCGTACGTGCCGAAATCCAACTGATTTTATGTGCACTAAGATTATGCAATGGTTGGAGGAACAGTGTAGCAATGTAAAGGTTTTTATTTTTCTCGATTTTGCTTGTGGAAGAATAATATGGTATATTTTATGCTGTAGCTAAGCTTTTTAGACCACTGTGCCCCAGGCAGTTAACTTCATTTTCACTCAATGCATTTTTGAATTTCTTATTTTTTGTATTTTGACTCTTATACCTCTTATTCCTTTTTCTTTTACTTTTTTGTAGTTGTTGTTGTTGTTGTTTTTGTGGAACTTTAACCGTGTTTGTATGTAGTTGAATTTAGTCACGTACAGCTTTTGTTTAATTGCATAGCGCCAGGACTGCGTTCAAGGAGCTCGTTTAATACGCTGACTATGGTTCTTGGAGCTGGATATTTTGATTTGATGTGTATGTGTATGTGTATGTGTATGTGTATGTGTGGGTGTGCAAAAAACACTATAACATCGAATTTCTTCTTGTTCGAATCGAATTTTTGTAAAATGTGAAGCATCTTTTAGAAATAACGTTAAGTGTGACTTATTTGCCTTCTTCGCAACTCGAATCAAATGTTTGCTTAACTCACTTACTCTGTCTCTTTCGATTTTTCTGCTCGGTATCCCTATCACCCTCTTACACTTCGAGAATAACAACAAACACAGAAAGCTAAATATTTACTAAAGTGATTTGGAAATATGAGAGGAATAAAAAAGAGAGAGAAAAAAAACACATTTCTAAAAGCAATTCAAGCAAACTGATAAACAAACAAGCTGACAGAAGCACACAAGACAGTTGTAAAGAAGACACTTAGAGAGTCCTAAAGGGGAAAAAAAGGGAAAACAATGCAACATCGAAGTCGATGCAAGTGACTGAAATTGAAAACAAACTGTTTACTTTTTTTCTCCTTGCCTCCTTTTATCTCTATTATTCTTTGTTTATATCGCCTCTTTCCACAAGTAAAAGATTTGAATTACAAAAGCTGCCTTGAAACGCCTCTTGATAGCTTAGCTGGGATTTTATAGCACTTAGTGTTGTCTATGCGGCATTTTTTCCCTTTACTCATTGATGCTGACAGATTTAATTAAATTATTTTTCGCTTTTCCTTCGAAATATCTTTTGATGCACTTTAATTTATTTCGTTGACGCACAAGAAATTAAGACGCAACTGTTTTGCAACCAACATGCACATTAATTCAGCCGCACGCATTTTCAACATATGCTCCACCATGTTTGCCATGTTTGTCATACTTGCCAGTCAGTGATAAACTCAATTGCCGAAAAACCGCAAATTCAATTGAGTCAACCACAATGAGCCAGAACCTGGCAGGACCTCAGCAGCATATCAACAACATTTGTTGTTGTTGTTTGGTCTTGTTTTTGGTGGGCAATGATTCGGCTTGTACGATTTCAATACTTAAACGTTTTAAATTCTCGGAATTTTGGCAAGGATTTCTGCATTATTAAGCCAGAAACTGAGTAGCAGCAGATGTTCTTGTAGAGCTTTTAACTACCCGCAAAGCTGACAGAGGCACAGCGAGACACTTACACCAACATACATGGCAGAAACAATCCAATGGGCATTTTAGCTAGTGTTACGCAAAACAAGGCATGCTAGTAGTGCTTTTATTGGCCTCAATATACCTTCCATGCTCGCTGTATTGATGAGTGCTTCTGTAAGGCCCACCTTTTGAAGGTTCTGAGTCTTTTCATATTATTTGATATGAAAAAATTTTTAAAAAAATTTAGAATAATTTTAAAAATGATCAGAACATTAAAAAAATTCTAAATTTATAAAAAATCTAAATTATAAAAAAAAATTTTTTTGCCCTAGTTGTATCTCGAACTTAGGTCTATCACATTTCATATCATATTATATGGAAATTTCTAAGTTTTTTCTTATATTTTTATAAGAAGAAATTTTGCAAAAAATATAATAAAAATATAATGAACAGAAAAATTTTACAAAAATTTAGAATTTAAAAAAAAAAATTTTTTTCCGAGCTGTGTCTTGAACTCGCGTTTCCGAAAGCTTATTTTCATTTGTAATGATGCAAAATAAGCTAAAGTTTGTTAACAATTAAGGTAGACGAGTGGATAAGGTGTCTGGAAAATTGTAAGAAGTTTTTTATTTCAAGTTGATATTTACATACATTGGCTCCCAGCTTATTTCGTACAGTAAGAAAGTTTTGGCTGGAATAACTCCAGATTAAGTAACAATAAAACAAAATTTTTGATGCCGTTTTTAAAAGAAAAGTTTGTCTTTTATTTAAGAAACTTTTTTTTTAATAAAGAACTTGGTGTTTAACACCTTAAAAAACTTAAACCGAAAAAATTTTTAAGTTCCATGTCACAGCCTATTTCATACAGTTTTAATGACAATTAACATAAATAGGTTGTAATTAATTTTAATATTTAGCATGATTACCCTTAACATTGAGAAGGTCCTGAAGTCTATTTGGCATTGAGTCAACCAATTTTAGTGTAATATCTGGGTTTATTTTCTGCCATTCCTCAACCAACATCTTCTTTAAGTCTTCTTTATTCGAAATCTTGTGTTTCCTAATGTTGTTTTATAAATAGCCCACAGATTCTCTATAAAGTTCATATCAGGTGACTGTGGCGTTGGTGACATCCAGTGTGGACAGTTCCAAATAAACCAGGTTTGCACAATTCCGGACTTATGCTTCGGATCGTTATCTTGACAGAACCGAAATTTTTCGCGCAAACCTAGTTTGTCAGCACTTTGGAGCAAATTGTTTTTGAGTTTTTTTTTACATTTTTCAAGGGTGTAAAACCTCTGTAAAAACAATTTATTCTGATGTAATAAAAAAATTACTAACCTGCAAATATTGAATAACTTTTTTTCAATGTGTATTTACACAACGAAAAATATAAGGAATACGAGACATGCTGTTAACGTCTACAATGCGAATGCCAAAAACAGTGCAAAAAAGCGGCGAACGATGGTGCCAAAAACCAAAAACATCAACATGCAAACGCATAACAGCTATCGATGGTTCGAAACAATAACATTAAGAAGCGAAGCTGAAATCGCAAACTGAATTCGACGAATTAAAATAATCATGAAAATATTGAAGTTGTTGTAAAAGAGTGGAAAGAGTTAGGCGCTGGGCATCGCTGCATTAGAGGACAGAAAGTCAACTATGCCCCTAACTTCTAAGCTACTTATCATAATTTGACAAATTAAGTATCGTTGGAAGCGTTTCGTTCATCCGCTGGTTATAGGCTATGTGAAGTCACATATTTTGAATATTGAATTGAATTGAAAAATTTTTATAGTAAAATTTTTCACATCTTTGTTTATGATTTGATAATCAACCAATTTATTAACAGCTATTACTTTCGACTATATAAAAATTATATCCCAAAAATAATTTAAATAAAAAATTAGTTCAAGAAACTAAGACCCGACTACTACAAATCATGCTCTAAAATGTATGAAACAAGAAAATACTATCATCTGAAATTATTATGTACAAACTTTTCAATATTTTCGTCTATTAATAAATATTCATAGTTTCATAAATATTCATAGTTTAGAAGATATCCGTGGTCGTATGCCACCTACCCTAACAAAACCATACATTCCAACAGTAGTAAGCGATCATAAGCTTTAGGACAAAGTACATCTAGAGGACGACATAAGCCCATATAAATGAGGTGGCATACTACCACGTAAATCTTCTGAACATAACTATGAATTGGTATTTAATACAATTAAATAAATTATAAGTTAGTTGTTTATTTAGTAGACAAAAATATTGAATAGTTTGTTTACAACAATTTAAGATGAGAATATATTCTTGTATCCTGTATTTAAGAGCGTGATTTTTAGCAGTCGGGTTTTAGTTTCTTGTTCGATTATTTACTATTTCTTAAAAATTCAAAAAAACTATTTCAAAATTCAAACTACAATATTAAATATAAGTGCTGTATGGTCCGAAATTCTTGAAATACTTGTTTCCACATTTGTTAGGTTTGTGCATAAAACCAAAATTAATATCAAAGACGAAAAGGAAAAAAAGAAATGCTTCACATATTTTTGACGTGTACTCAGTCTTCTTCCGTTTGTGGCTTCAGCCACAAAGAGTTCACTGCTCAAAACTTCGCGCTCCAAAAAACCGCACAGTTTTGGACAGAATTTAAATAAACTGCATATTATCGCAAATGTTTCCAGATGTAGCAGCACTACAGTGTCATCAAAGTTGAGGAGCTGCTGCTCAGAGTTTGCAATGAAAATAAAATTTGCAGTCCACTTTGCAAAGAGGTGCTGCAAGAAAAACACTATCACAATCTGTTCAGCTCGCCCCACCCACTCGTCAGTTGGCACTCTGACTAAGTTTGACTAAGATAAAGATTCTCTGCAACGTTTGTGAATTCCATTTTTTTTGTGGATTTTTTATCAGGCTGTGACCGACCGCACCGCAACTTGGTGCAAACAAAAGCAGTACTTGGCATTTGTAGTGTGCGATGGTTGGACCCACAGAGCACCCAATTAACATGCAGACACACAGACGATTGCAGTTGATATCAAGTTGCCAACTATTGCCAGCTGGTACGCGGGGTTGCACCTCATTGCCTTGGGTAAAATATGCAAAAAAAATTTTTAAATTTGAATTTCATCTAAAGCTGCTGCAGCAACTAGCAGCAACATATACCACTGATGATAAGCCCGTAAAAGTTTCATTTCATATAAATGAAAATAAAAATAGCGACACGATAGAGCACTTTCCACTTTTATTAGGTGGTTATGCCTTACGATCGCTTTAGAGTAGCAGATGAGAAAATATTTGCAAGATAGTCTAGTTGCAAAAAATTAAATGCTATAAAAAAATTGTTATTATAAAAAAGGACATTTAAACATTATTAATTGATTAAAAGTTCTAAAAACTTAATTTAATTAAAAAATATTTTGTGCCACAATCAGCATCAAAGTTGAATTATTGCAAAAAATTGCAAACAACGTTAATGCAAAATGCAAATAACAAGCGTTGAAAGCAATACTATACTACGGTGTTGGAATGGTTAAAAAGCCTAGTAACTGCTACAAAAAATATAAAAAAAAAATACTTAATTTCCGATGGCAAAACAAAACGGATTTTTCATTATATCTTCATAGCTCAGCAGCAGACGCCGCAGCAACAACATCATCATCTTCAACGCCATCATCATCCTCAACAGCAGCAAACAACGGAAGTTAATGGACGACTTCCGCTTTAAAAGCTTTTAAAGCGTCTACTTTTTTCCCCCTTTTCAGTTTTAATACGAATGTCATTTGTCTTTGCTGACAGTTTGTAGCATTACATAGAATAAAAAAAACTATCTACCACAACGCAAGAACTTGCAGCGTTCAAACTGAAATGTATAGCTTTAGAGCAGAAATGAAGTGGATCCGCGAATGCTAGAATTAAAAACCCAACTGAAGGTAAGTAAAACGCTTATAGCTGTCGTTGATTAAAATTCATTCACTCAAATCGCAGCTGTAGCGTAAACAGCATTTAATGCAGCGAAGTGTAGTTTCTTTAACCAACAAGCCTCATGCGGTTAGGGTCTTCAAGCGAAATGTGAAGTGTAATATTGTAATGCGTTGATACTATTGCCGAAAAGAGTAACTTACAAAGAGAGCTAGCAATAGAAAAACTTAGTATCATGCTTCAAAAAGGCGAAAATATTTATTTTATTTTCTTATATTAAATTTTTATAAGCATTTATGGTCAATTCTTCGAAGTGTTCAAGTTTTGATTTTTTGAACTTTATCATTTCTACATTACATTTGTTTAATTTTACAAAAGTCCTAACTATTTTATATTCCAAATGCCAAAATATCAGGTGATCAGACTCTTTTGTTCTTCTTTTTTTTTTTTGCTTTACCAACGCTCTCTTTAAATGTGTAAGCATTGTGTTGATTCGGAAGATGGGTGATAGTTGGGGAGGGTGGATTTGGGATTAAGTCCCTTTTTTAGCGGTCATAGTCCCAAATAAAAGTAAACGCGGCCTTACGTTTATAGTGTTGGAGGCTTATATGTTATTATATATATTACTATTATATTTAAAATGGATTTATAAATTGTTTTTGTTTATTATTAAAAAAAAAGAATGTAATGTTTAATTTGTATACTTACTTAAATATTTAAGTAAGGTAAATATACCTGAATTAACATTTTTCGTACAAAGGTAAATTATTTCATTATACAAAATTATAGTGATAACATGAATTTTTCAAATAACTAATTACTAATTTACCTAAATGATGGAAGAAGAAAGCGCCGGCGCTATGAAAAAACGCCTAATGAAAAATCGCCCAAAAAAAAAAAAAATGAAGAATCGACCAAATGAAAAATGTCCCAAAATGATATAAAAATTGTTCAAAAAAATAAATGAAAAATCGCCCAAAAAACGAAAAATCACCTTAAACTTTTATAAAGAAAATAAAAAATCACCCAAATAAAATATGACCAAAAATTTAAATGAAAAATCACAAAAAAAAAAAAGAAATGAAAAATTACCCAATTTTAAAATTATGTTTCAATGTTTAATTATTATCAAAAATAATCTAGCAAAAATTAATATTGGGGGTTGGAATTAGTTTTAAAGGTTTTCTAAGAGATGGCGTAACTATCAATAGATCGCATCGGGCACACCTGTGACTATATTCATTTCAAAGCACATTGTCTAAGCTTCATTTTTGTGTCATTCCACTGAAGTGTAAACAACATATATTTTTTTCTCTGTGAACATGTCGACTTTCGTTCCAACAAAACGCAATTTGCGGGAAGGTTTACTTTTGTGCTTCCATTTGAAGAAAAAAGCGGTTGAAGCACAACGCACGCTTACTGAGGCTTACGGGGACTATGCTCCATCGATTTCTACTTGTGAGTACTGGTTCCGTCGGTTTAAAAGTGGTGATTTTGATACGGAAGACAAAGAGCGTCCGGGCCAGCCGAAAAAGTTTGAAGATGAGGAATTGGAGGCTTTGCTCGATGAAGACCCGTGTCAAACCCTTCAAGAATTGTCAGAATCATTGGGAGTCGACTTATCAACGGTCGGCAAACGCTTGAAGGCTATGGGAATTATTCAAAAGCAAGGAAATTGGGTGCCATACCAGTTGAAGCCGAGAGACGTTGAACGGCGATTTTGCATGTGCGAACAACTGCTTCAACGGCATAAGAGGAAGAGTTTTTTGCATCGTATTGTCACTGGCGATGAAAAGTGGATCCATTACGATAATCCTAAGCGAAAAAAATCGTGGGGACCACCCGGCCATGCATCAACATCGAGGGCCAAGCCGAATATTCATGGCGCCAAGCTTATGCTGTGTATTTGGTGGGATCAGAAGGGTGTCGTGTACTATGAGCTGCTAAAACCTAACGAAACCATCACTGGGGAACGCTACCAACAACAATTGATGCAATTGAGCCGAGCATTAAAGGTTAAACGGCCGGAATATGCCAAAAGACACGACAAAGTGGTTTTTCAACATGACAACGCACGGCCACATGTTGCAAGAACCGTCAAGGAAACGTTGGAGGCGCTGAATTGGGATGTGATTCCCCACCCGCCTTATAGCCCAGACATAGCCCCTTCCGACTACCACCTATTCAGATCGATGACGCATGGCTTGGCTGAGCAGCGCTTCACTTCTTACGAGGATACCAAAAAATGGGTCGATTCGTAGATTGCCTCAAAAGACGAATCGTTCTTCCGGCGCGGAATCCATATGCTGCCAGAAAGATGGGAAAATGTTGTAGCTAACGATGGACAATACTTTGAATAATATACATTGTACCGTTGTTTCTAAATAAATGCTCAAAAAGCGAAAAAAACCTTTAAAATTAATTCCAGCCCCCAATATGATTATTAATTTCCTAAATTAGGAAGCACTGCTTTATCAACACAATTTAGTTAAGGTCGCATTTAGATCAATTTGCACGCAGCCTTAAAACTTAAACTAAATGTATTTAGATTTATTTTTTTAATAGGCGGCCGCTGCTTAGGGATTACAACCCTCAGTAATTCCAACACCGGCTTCGCTGTCTACAAAGGCAAATTATTTTATCGTAAAAAAAACCATACAAAATTGATTTGACCTTGTTGATGTTATTATCACCATTTCGTACCAGGGCAAATCATTTTCATTTATATCTGTATCGGCTGATCTGTATCTTGTATCGGCTTAAGACATATCTCAGTTATTGATGCAGCTGTGTTCCACGCGTATAGCGCTATAAACACACAAAAGCTGGAGCTGTTAACATGACCTTAGCCAAAGTTATGACACAAAATTAAAAGACCCTTTCATATAACTTATATGGCGATTGAAAATTTTGAAGCAAGATTTCTCGAAACCTTGAAATCAGACTAAAGCTGTTATTGCTTATCGATACAGATATCAGTATTTGTTGAAACCACTTAGGATTATGACCTCTTAAAAGCAGACATACTCCCAAGGGATCAGAACCCAAATTTGGGATTATGTCCTCTTTCAAAGCGGTCATAGTCCCACATTTGAAATTTGGGTTTATGCCCCTTGGGGCTATGTCCCGGCACCGGTGCGGCTGTCATGAATGGTACACTACAAGGAGCACAAGCGTATGTAGCGGAAGAAGAGCTACATGATGCTGTTATTAAAGCTTAAGACATCGCAACCGAATTTCGAAATTCCACAATATTGCCTCTCGCATTTCAACTTATAAAAACAATAAAAACTTTTGATTTTCAAATTGCTATTAATGTGGTCACAGTTTTAACTAAATACATTTGTGATCAAGATTGTCCGTTCACAATCATTGTTGTTTTTTCCCAAAAATTTTTAACTAGAACATAAAAATAAGTGTATTAATCACTAGTTTAGTAACGTCAATTGAAATGCTTCACTGTTATATTTCTCTTAGGTTATGCTGTAGAGTTGCTATTAAAAAATATTTTAAATTACTATATAAATTAGTATCGCTTTTTTTTTTTAAACGAAAAACATAAATATTTTTTGAAATTAAAGTTTTTTCTAAATGACCTTGTTAATAATTATGTTGATTTTATATGATTTAAATACAAATTCTAAATGTTTGATAGTTTAACTTTATAGTTTGATAGTTCTTACTTTGACCTTAAGCTCAATAAACAATTTTAAACTATCAAACAACTAGAATTTGTACTTAAAATCAAGTATGATTTAAACTATAAAACATTTAGAATTTGTATTTAAATCATATAAAATCAACATAATTAATAACATGGTCATTTAGAAAAAACTTTAATCAAATGGTTTTTGACCAAACAGAAACAAGCTGAAAATATATCAGCACAAATCTAAAAATAGCTTCAGTAACCATGCTTTGTTAGTGGAAGACTTCCAGCAGACAGTTAGACTCCATAATAATAACATAAACATAAAGACTAAAGTAAAGCAAAAATACAACAATAAATGTGCAAATATGAAATGGGAGAAAAACTGAGAAATAAATGTACACTTAAAATCTCATCGCCTCTGTGGTGCAGTGCGCTAGTGCACGCTTGCACGGGTATCACAAAGATTTCTGATGAATCCTTTAGCATGGCCGAAATTGCAATGAAATCAGCTAGTGATTTTTTCATATTAAAAAAAAGTTGTTGTTGTTGTTGTTGTTTCTTTGGAAAGATTCGTTAGAACAATTAATTGTTCTAACTTTGACCTTAAGCTCAATAAACGATTTTAAACAATCAAACAACTAGAATTTGTATTTAAAATCAAGTTTGATTTAAACTATCAAACATTTAGAGTTTGTATTTAAATCATATAAAATCAACATTTTTAGAAATTATTGAAATCATTTTAATGATAAATATAGATTTTTTAAATTTTTTATAATTTTGTTTATTTTTTTGTTTGAAACCTAGGTTCTAAGTTCCAGGTGATAGTGTGAGTTCAGTCTAATTTCAAATCAGGAAACCACGTGAGCACGTAAATCACAATTCGATTTTAAATTAAAATATTGAATAATTAAAAAGTAAGTTTTAAAAACGATTCATATTTGATGGTGCTTACTTAATAAAAAATAATATGGAGACAAAAAGGAGAAACATAATAATCTCAATTACCGATATTACATTGTTATAAAACTGCATTAGGTATAATAGGATGAAGTTAAATTGATTGAAGTTATTGAAACAAGAAATACAGTAATATTTTTCGAAAAGTAAAATATCTCAACTCTGGTACTTTTAATCCGATTTTTATGTTTGTTAACTCATTTTAAAGAAAAATTACATTAAAAACGAAATGCATACCTGTTTTTTAAAAAAATTTACTTCAAGAGATGTTTTGAACTCTTGTAGAACGCTTATTCATTTATTGGTCTCTTGAGCTAGTTTTAAAAGTCTATTAATCGGCACGATTATTTTTATTCAAATCGATTATTTTTAGTCTATGGCGTCAACAATTTGGTCTATGTGGAGCAAACATTTAATATACATATAAAAATACCTTTTCATTATCAATATTTTCTTTTTACTCAAAATCCCCCCCCCCCCCCCCCCCTTTGGGTAAATCCTGGCTACGGACCTACGTATCTTAATATTCACACTTAACTATTTTTGCCTATGATTCAGCTTCAAAGGGTGAAATATTTATTCTAAAATGTATTCATTTTGATTTTACTCAATAATAAAAAAAAGTTGATTGAAATGGTTTGCATACTTAAACCAAAGTGTACCTATAAATATTTAGAATAAAGTGCTAAAATATTTAGTTTTATTATTTTCCGAAGTCAAAATTAATTTTTCTATATTGATTTCAAGTATTCCACTTTAAATGAAATTGAATGAGCTAATATTAAAGTGTATTATTCTTTTATTTAAAACTAGCTGATATGCCCGGTGTTACTCGAGAGTAATTTATATAAACATTTTAATATACACTTCTCGGTTAAATGTTTTTTTATACTTTGGAATTTTGAAAAACATGTTGAATTTTAAGTTTGAGACCACTATAAAAAAATATTAGTTAAACAATTTACCGTGCTTTTTTTAACGAAGGAATAATTTTATCACTGTTTTTTTACAATCAAAATTGTTTTTTAGTTTTAAACTGAATAAACTGGTTATTGGTAAAAATTTTACTTGCAATTCGCATATGAAAATCAAATTTGTTAAAAAAAAGGAAAATAAACACCAAACTTTCTAAATTTTCTGGTAGTTTTTTCAGTTGGAAAAAGAAAATTGGTTTGTGTCTAAAATAAAAAAAAAAAATTAACTGAGTCTTAAATCTTCAGAATTACTTTTTTATGCGAAAAATTGTGCAGCGTTTCTTAATGTTAATTAGCAAAAAAGTGTAAGTTAAGAAAGTAGTCGCTTTTTAATTTCAAATTATAGTATATACAGCAACCTGTTATAATATTATCGACGTAAGCAATTGATCGACATAAATCCAGCTGAAAAACTGCAAGAACAGTGCAAGAAGTGCCATTATTTTTTTGCTGCAAGTTTAGGCTGAGTGCGAAAAACACTAAACAGTTAACTCTACACTAACACATACTTACCATAATGTGTTTTTTGAATGTGTTAGTTGAACATTATTGTTGAATGTCAAATTGGAGGGGCAAAAATATAGACGAATATAAGAAAGATATTTTAGGATAGAGAATTTTAATATAGTTTTTTGAAAAAATAGATTTTTAGCCATAATTTTTGATTGAAAAGAGATATTGGGGTAATTTTTCACATAAATTATTTTGGAGACTTACCTTTTTTTGTAAAAAATTTAAAAAATATAATTTTAAAACATTTCGAGAAAAACATTTCGAGTTGTTTTGATGACAAAAACAGTAAAATAATTTTTGCTGGAAGAATTTTGCTGGAAGCTGGAAGAATTTTTGCAAATAAAAGCTATATCATATGAAAGCTAGCCAGATGTGCAATTTTTAATTGATTTAATTTTTACAACAAAAACAATTTTTGAGTAATTTTTTGAGTAAAATATTGACTTTGGACCTTTTTCTATTTTCTATTTTCAGTTTGCCGCTCACGTTGCGCTCTCTTATGTGCGAGAGAACTGGTGGCTAATTCATTAGGAAAGTACAAGTGATGCCAAATTTTTATGAAAAAAATATGTTTTTTAACATTATTTTTTGTATCAAATCAACAGAGAATGTATGCGAAAAGGTCGAATTTCGACCACTGGCAAACTCTAATCTATATAGGCGTAGGAAAAATAGTTCGGTACCATTTTCTACCGTGTTTCTCGACCGATTTGGATAATTTTTCTTTTTAATGAATTAGAGTTAGGAAAAGGCATGCACCGAATATTTTTGTGGCCTTTGACCTGAACTATAAGCGTTCAAAGAAAATTTCTTAAATAAAAGCTAAACTATAAAAGATGGAAGAACACGGTGTAAGAGGAAATTTTAGACATTTATTTTTAAAAAAAGATTAAAGAACTAAGGCATGCGCCTTATACAAACAAGGTTTGGTCTTTGATCTGAAAGGAAAGGGATAGATTATTTAGAGGAATTGATTGGAACCATACGTGAATTATTGATTAGGCTAAAAAAGTGAAGGACAATATGCATTGTTTTCAACCGAGGCTAGTGTTATGCCTTAACTTCGGCAAGCATTTTCAGCCTTTAGTTGTGTTCCTGTCCTTTAATTCCACATTTTCCTCAATTTATTTGTGGATTTTTAGTTTTCTATAATTCTTAAATGTAGGAAAAAACAAAGAAAGTGAAAAGAACCATGCTCGAACCCGGATTCGAACCAGGGACCTCTGGGTTGATAGTCTAGCGCACTCTTATATCATTGCTGAGATATAAGTACAAAAAAAAAAATTGCAGTCATTTTTCGCCATCTCTCACTTAACGGTACAGTTCAACATATTTATGTGAAGTGATTTTATTGAACTTTGCAACAGCAAAAAAATTTGAATGAAATATATTAATGGACAGCGGAGATATTTGCATCGAAAGATCAAACTTGGATTTTCATGTCGTTTTTTTCTCATTCTTAGGCAACGATGTTTTATGAAAAACTCGTTGTATTGAAAATTTCTCCAATTTTGAAGATATGTCAGTGTTTTTGATGTCAAAATAACAAAAAAAATTAAATTCAAAATTAAATACACAAAAATCTCCGATACTAAAAAGTTTCACAATAACAAAATTAACGTTAGTTGAAAAATTTTAGAGGGGTCGTGGCAAAAACTAAGTATGTAACATTTTAAGTTGGAATGCACTCAATAAGTATACCTAGTTTGAGCAAAATCCGTTGAGCCGTTTAGATTTGTATTAAGGCCAAACAAACAAACAAACAGAAAATAAGTTTTATTACTATAGATCAGGGTTCGCAAAAACTCTAAATTGAAGAGAAAAATTGCACTCCTCCTCATCAACATTATTCAATTGACGAACGCTTCATTTTGATTTCCTCATTCGTGAAGAAAAAAACTTGAACGCTCTTATGTTAAATATTCTATGTGATGAAAACTTTTTCTTCGCTATTACATAGTATTCGTTCGCAGATTGTGCTCCTAAAAAAAAACTGAGTTGAACAACGCTTTCTCTCTGTTATTCATTTATTGTTTCTCCCCCGCGAGTTTTTGCAAAGATAAACTCATTTCATTGGAATTTTTGCATTCGCTCATTTATTGACTCAACGAGTGATCTTTTTAATAAAAAAAAAATACTTTTTTATGAATGACCAACTTTTTTTGCATTTTTTAATGAAACATTTAAGTACTTAATAAATTTTAAAAATGTTTTTTTTGTTTATTTATCTCAGTTTCTTATAATTTCATAAAATGTAATGATTTTTTTAAGTTTTTTTAATAAAATATATAGTATTAAGAAAAATACTTAATATTAGTGATTTAAACGATTCAATATATTATGTGCGAAGTGTTTAACTAAAGTTTTGCATCAAATGAAAGCGAGCGATTCAATGAGTTTATCATTTCAAAATTCACTAGCCATGAAAACTCAACATCTCTCATCAACACGACGTCGCTCTTTTAAAATATCTCAGCATACAAAGACCCCTTTTACATTGATCAAGACTTGAAGTCAAGTTTTTTTTACGTTCTCTTTTGAACTTGACGAAAGCTTTCACATTGGTCAAGACTTGAATTCAAGTTCTTGTCTTCTTTCCTTGTTTTCTAAAAATAAAACGAGATAGGTAGCAAGCAAATTAATTATAGTTTATTGAAATTTGCAAACTGAATTTTATTTTTTTACCACGATGGAAGTTAACAAAACGTTTTTGCTTAAAAATTTAATGCAAAATTAAATTATATTAAATGCACAACAATTTTAATGCAACCGAAGTCTAGCAAACTCACATTGATATGCGAAAAATAAAATAAAAAGCACTGTCAACAACGCGAAAATAGCAAAAGGAACACGAAAAAACCCGAAAAATTGCCGGTACAGCTTCAAGTTTCTTTTTCCCTTCCGTCGCTTCCGATGTGCGGCGAATTGCCAACAAACTCTGAAACTTGACTTCAAGTCTTGACCAATATAAAAGGGGTCAAACTCACAAAAGAGGAAAGCAGTTGAGGAGTTCAAAGAAGAGTGGCTATTTTATCCGCATACGCTCTGAATATTTAAAAATGATAAACTCATAGCAAAGATAACTCAGAAGAGTGGGAGCGCATTTTGATTGCTTTGCGCACCCTGCTATAGATGCATTTATATTCAATTATTTCTTTAAATATGTTTTTAGTTAAAATAAAGCATTTCATATTATATGCAAATATTTCAATAATTAAGTATATTCATATATATATTTTTACCAAACGATTTTTCTCTATGTATATATTGTAAAAGCATTTTACCTTTTTTATTTAAAAAATTATGCAAAAATATTGCATCGTTAAATAGTTACACTATTCGAAAGTTGAAAAAAATTTGCAAAAAATCAAAATGTACAAAAATATGGTAATAGACCTTTAAAATTTTACGCCGTTCAAAATGTTACCGATCACCTACGAAACTGAAAATTTTTCATTTTGACGTAGAATTACGTCTTACAGCGCGGCTTGTATGGGGGTCATTTTCACGAATTTCTTTAAAGTGATATTTGACACTTTGGGGTATACCTATAGCCTTTAATATTCATCGTACAAAGGGAATAAAACGAATATCTAATAAAATAGCAAAATCTAAGAAGATGAAAAATTCATATATTCGTATAAGAAATGCACAAGCTGCTTAGCTGCTTATCATGAACCAATAAGAGAAGATCACGCAAAGAGCAGTGCGAGAAAAAAGTAATTTTTCGTGCAACGTCATCGGTCACAAGCATGCTATGAAACTGTCAATTTGCATATGTTTTGCATGCAAAACTTGTGAAAACTCGGATAAAAGTGAAAAATTATAAAATTAATAAGTTTAATTCGCAAAAAAAGTGTTTGAATACTTTGTTTGTTTATATATCCATGCAGTAACGAAATGTAAAGAACGCTGTAAAAAGAAAAACTGCAAATAAATAGAATACAAAATTGGATGTTCACTTTGTTTTTATTATTGAACTGTTTTGTTCAATATTCTTTTCCTCTGCATCGAATTGTTCACAATTTCTATATTTAATAATCTTCTTTTAAAAAACATTCGTGCGCGGAAAAACATTTTTTTTATTTTGTTGTCACAAATAACATGCTCTGCACTTGTAATGTGCGTCTGCAAATAATTTTTGCTTATTAGCAGACCGTCGCCATTTACGTCGTTGAACACTTTTTCCAACGCAGTCATATGCGCCATGAGCTCTTCCGTTGGCTTGGCGAACCGCCTTCGCTTAAATGATCTACCTAACTTAGTGATGCTGCCGCTTCTTCTTCCAGCCTTATGTTCGGAACGTCTTTATGCAATTTGTGGCAGATGTATCACGCGAGGTTTTCCAAACCGCTGTTCACTCCAAGAAAAAGATTAAAAATATTGAATTCATAAAATTGTTAAATTTTACTTACTTGCGAATCACTTGCGAATATAGCTGCCGTATTTTCGCTTGAAGTAACTGCTCTGAAGAGCGGTTAGAAATAGAAGCGTCCCTGTTTAGTTTTTCTATTTCCTCTACAGGAAAAACTTTTCCATGACCAACGACTCCTGAAGCAGAGCACTTACGATTTTTTTGTTTTCGCGCTTTAAAATTCGCTGACATCGTTCTGCATTTGCTGGTTGCACCTCCTTGGTCATAACTGTTGGGACAGCGCCCGGCTTTAAGTGCATAGCTTTGCCAAAACCTATCGTAACATTTTTTAAAAGAATATTTACGTGGAAATGTAGAAGTACTTACCCATTTGAACTTGGACCCTTCTTTCGAAGTCTTCAGGCAGAAAATGATCTCCACGGATTCTTGCCATTGCAGTGTCGACATTTAGCCGACAAAAAATCTCCCATTGCTTACAAGCAATTTTTTCCTTGGGGAAACGGTAGAAACCAACGTATTTGTTTTTTTTGCTATTGCAATTAATGCATGTCGCTACAGCACACTTCGTTTTAATATAAAAACACATTACATTTATATGATAATTCTTTAAAATTTTAACAAATAACGTTCAACATCCAATCACTAATCGTAAACAAAAGATTTTGTGACCGATGACGTCAGACCTATCAGCTGTTTTTGTTTACAATATGGCGGCTCTTTTCTTTGCATGATCTTTATTTCTTGGTTCATGGCTGCTTATGCTGTTTTTAAGGTTGTTGTTGTTGTTGTGTGTGTGTTCGTTTGGTTCGTTATCATGTCGTTCCTTGTTGTGCTGCTTTTGTTGTTGTTGTTGTTGTTATTTTTATTAATATGTATGTAAAACATACATATATAACTACATATCAGTTGCGTTCCTTTTTTTTTCCAGATAGCCAATTGGCTCGGTTGAACGGTGTGCTCTTTTAAAATCACTGAAGCGGACCGTTTCGTTGTCAGCAAACTATGCATTGTGTGTTTCATATAAGAGTACCATTTATTAAGTTGTATATTAATGTTGATTTTTTATGATTTAAATACAAATTCTAAATATTTGATAGTTTAAATGATTCTTGATTTTAAATACAAATTCTAGTTATTTGATACTTTAAAATCGTTTATTGAGTTTTAGGTCAGGTTAGAATAATTAATTGAGTTAACGAATTGTTTCCAAAGAAAACAAAACAACAACATTTTCAATACGAAAAGGAAAACACCACTAGCTGATTAATTAGTTAGCTTATTGGATAACTAGTTAGAGCAATTAATTGTTCTAACCTGACCTAAAGCTCAATAAGCGATTTCAAATTATCAAACAACTAGAATTTGTATTTAAAATCAAGAATGATTAAAACTATCAAATACTTAGAATTTGTATTTAAATCATAGAAAATCAACATAATAAATAACAAGGATATATAGAAAATTTTAAGTTGTATATTAATTTTATTTGTTGTTAAACAATTGTAACCTTTTCTTAAAATGGTTTTTGTTAAGTTGCAACAATAAACTACACAATAAACGGCAACTCAACTGCACTACCTTGATTTCAATGCATATTTCAGAGTTTTTAGGCGAACGGGTGAAAAAGAGAGGGGAAAAAAAAGACAAGAAAAACGACATATCAAGCGAATGACATAAATTTCAATTCGATTCTTGATAAGTATAAAAAAGGACTTTAAAATTATATAGAGAACGGTTTAAAGGTTCAAAAAAAAAAATGTCGTTTTCATACCAGCAACTCAAACGCTGCCGTTTTAAGTACCGTTAAGCTGGCACAGTAACATTCATGGCTGGTTGAGTTGTAATGCAATAGAGAATACAGCTGCATGTAGATAGAGAGCCCGTATGTGGCTACAAGAAAATTTACTACTGCTAGCCAAGGTTGCCAGTTAAAATTTAAAACAATTCCGCCAAAAAGTTCCTTTTTTCACAGTAACTTAAATTTAATACAACAAAAATAACCATGGTAGAGATAAAACAAAAAGTTTCTACCGCAATAAAAAAAATATCAAAAAAATCCCACGATCATTAAAAATTACCACAAAAATACCACGCGTTTTAAAAATACCACCACAAATTCCATATGCATTTAAAATTGCCACAAAAATCTCATTCGCATTAAAAAATACCACAATAATTCTCATATGCACAAACAATTTAAAAACCATTTAGAAATACCACAATGACATTTTGCTTACTAAAAAAGAAAAAAAAAAAAATTAAGAAGTATATTACCAAACTCCCACAGAAATTAAAAAAATACACCACTGAATTTCCACGCCAATTATAAAATACAACGCTAAGTAAAAAAATTTAATAGGAATTCCCAAAAACAAAAATTCCTAAGGGCAATTAAATATTACCACGAATGGGATTTTTCCAACATAACTGGCAACGTTGCTACTAGCTGCTGATATTGTTGTTTTGGTTCTGCATGCACTGCAAAGGGCCGTTCTTCACTCGGCAATTCTATGAGCAATAATTGCTTTCGCCAGAAGTAGTTTGTTGACTACTCGGGCTTAAAGGGGACTTTCATAAAATTCCTCATGCGGGAGAATAATCGACAAACTGCTTGCGGCAAAGGCAATTATTGCCGAGTGAAAAGCGGGACAAAGAGATCTTGCTACCAGAGCAAGAGAATTATTGCTCTCGGAGCAATAATTGCTTTCGCCGCAAGCTCGAGAATTTTCGTGTGTGTCGAGTGAAAAGCGGGACATAGTAAGCAAAGTTCTGTTTATTTTCTGTGGACGATTCGGTTCATCCACTCTAACGCTGCTCAACCGCTGTGATCTTGCTCTTTTCTGTGCGTCGTTGTTTTAGATTTGTTGGTTTAATTATTGTTGGTTCAGTTAGCTGAAATTTTTTTAGATGCTCTTAATTTTTTACTTGACATGAACAGCTGTATTTGACAACTAGCTCGCTTTTCTCTGCTTTCTACTTCATTCCTCTCCGTGTCGGCCCTACCTGGTTATTCTGCCATGAGTTGGAGTACGAATAAAACGAATGTTTATTTTCAGCATGTATGTATACTACTACACAAATTTGCGCATGCGTTACTAAGCATGCGTTGTGCTTTAAAAACTACATTTATATTTAAATACCATAATAAATTCGAATTATTTTTATTATGCATTATATTCTTTCCATATTAAAAATTTATTTTGTTAACTAAAATTTTAAATTACTTTTAAAATATACATATTAGGGTGGGGCGATTTGAACATCAAAATGGGCGCTTCGCGTTTCTGATTCTTGGGATTGTACTGAGCAAAAAAGTCCACTAGACCATACGTCTACGGTGAAAATCGAGCTTCCAGATTTTGACTTGCAGTTTTTTCTCAGACTTTTGTCACGTTTTTTTTGGATATTTTTTGGATTTGTTTTTGGACCATTGAGATTTTCGATCCAATACTTAGACAAAAATCTCAATGGTTTGGCTGTTATAGGCTAAAATATCCAAAAAAAAAACGTGACAAAATTCTGAGAAAAAACTGCAAGTCAAAATCTGGAATCTCGATTTTCACCGTAGACGTATGGTCTAGTGGACTTTTTTGCCCAGTACAATCCCAAGAATCAGAAACGCGAAGCGCCCATTAACACTTTTTTGTTCCGTCTTAATCGCCCCACTCTAATAAATATATGTATATGCTCTTTACTACAGGAAAAATAAATAATTCAAATTTAGCCATATTTATTTCCATTAATTAAACATAACTTTGAATTACATTTAGTTTTAACCAACAAAACCAATGAACAAGAACAACAAATTCATCACCAAAAATATCAAACGAAAACTTTTTATAAAACAAAACAAATTTTTACATGAATTTTATTGTTAGCTTTTTAGATAAGGAAATTTTGAAGAAGAACAACAACAACAACTTTGTTTTTGAATAATTTTTATTTAGAAGGTGAAACGATTTAAAATGGTTTTGAAAAATATAAATAAAAAAAAAAAAATCAGAATTTTTCTATATTACTGTATAAAAAGGAGTTCTACGTCTATACTTACGATACTATCGAAACTGTGTCCTTTTTCTTAATCAAATGACGCGTACTGACTGCATTATCAGATTTTCGTTGCAGACAAATTTTAAAAATGACTTTTGTCCACCGAGTTTTCAAGGTCACTGTGCGACGATTGCTTCTATATTTGTGTAGAATGATACCACTGTGCGACGCATTATTCTTAAATCTGTTTATAAACACATGAAATGCTCAAAAATATCCTTTACACCCACAACAAATGCTGGGCAAGTAGTTGCTAAATATGTGCGGCTAACCTCAACGAAATTGGCCAAAAAATTGCGTTCTTAACCCGTTAAGCTGTTGGGGTAAAAAGCTTTTATATTATTAGCTGTTACATATCAGTAATGCTGAAAATATATTGTATAAAAAGTATACAGCAAAAAAAAAATTTGCTGAACACTAAAAATGAAACAAATAAGGTCAAATTGCAAACTTTATTAACAAAAGTTTCATGGTAATTGCTAATTCTGTCATAAAATATATTTAACAAGTTATGTGAACCTTCTTTTTTTTTGCCGCTTGCACTGCAAGTAAGCCAACAAAACTACTTGCTGTAACACAAAAACTCCCACCATAGCTACAGGATCCCAAGCAAAGTGTATTTTCAAAATGATTTTTCTTTTTCTTCTCTATTTTTCTACATATCCTTGCCGTAAAACTATAAAACTTGCTTTTATTTTATGTTTTGGTTTTTCATACTAGAGCAATTTGAAAACTATTCCGCGGCTATTTGTTAATCTCGATGTGAAACAAGGACAGCCATTTTTTTGCGACGACACTACAGCAACGTGAGCATTTTTAAAAAGCAAAGACAAAAAAAAGTTGAAATAAAGAAATTGTCAACAGAAGCAAAAAAGGACATTCAGCATCTGAGCTTTCTTGCTGTACTGAAAAATGAGAAAAAAAGTGAACCATCACAGAAATAATGGAAGGGATAGAGTTTCCGCTTGCCTGGATTTAAGCTTATCATAAGGCGACAACTTTTTATTTTAGCCTTTACAAAACTCTTGTTGACTTCAGGCAAAAATGGGGTATGTAAGACCATTCCACAGTTTTGTTTCCACTTTTTTTTTCTTTACATGCCAACGATGAGTACTTTTATAAAATTGCTAGCATAAATCCGGAGACACGGTTCGCTGCTCAGCAAAACTACTGCGTCTGTGTGTGTTTGTTGCTTAAAGTGCCAGCAGCGTCTGTTTGGCGAAAAAAGTAAAGTAAAAAAAAAATGTTTCACTGACCTGCCGTTTGAATATCCGCACTTCTAAATGCCAACTTCTTGAATAAAAAATCCACCATCCGCCTTTCGTCGTATGACTTGTTGTTTTTGCTGTTGATTTTGTTGCGCTTATTTTTGTTGGTGGTGGCGTT
The DNA here is from genome assembly GCA_963920525.1 of Dichetophora obliterata. Classification (NCBI taxonomy): domain Eukaryota; kingdom Metazoa; phylum Arthropoda; class Insecta; order Diptera; family Sciomyzidae; genus Dichetophora; species Dichetophora obliterata. Next base: position 187,578,686 of record OY986438.1, read on the forward strand.
ATTGGCTTAGTTGTTGATGCTTTCATGCATGTATGTTGGCTCATACGCCTTAAGGTATGCAGCGTTTATCAGCGGAGAAACCGGAAATTTTTGCATAGACAAAGTTTTTCAACAAACAACAAAATGTTACAAACTACATACATATATCAAAATTTATGCTTGAATATTTTTTGCAGACTTTACGTCGCCTTACGTAAAAACAAAAGTTTATGATTAAATTATATTAGATATCGTATATTGTGATAATTAGATTGGAACCTTTTGCATCACATATTTAGGCTCATGCTCTTGCTTTAAATTTTTTTAAATTCAAGTATAATACAGGTCTTGTTAATATTTTTCCGAATTATATGTTCTTAATAATTTATTTCTTAAACAATATCTTAAATGTGATAAAAAAAACCAATCAAAAACTTATCTCTTAACATCTGCAAAAATGAATGAACGGTAAAGAGTTCTGCGCCTCAACGTTGAAATGGTATTGAAACATATGACGTCCTTTTCATTTCCGCTTCCTTTCCGACAAATGTTTACGCAATATACACAATTTGCCAAAAATCCGCTTCATTATAAATAAGCCTGCACAGTAATTGGATTGAAGATGAACGATGAACGTCAAACAGGGACGGTTTGTTGGATGTCATGGAGCAGTTGTTATTAAAAATTTTTCATTCAACATTTTGCAGATTTATGAAGGGCGCACAGAAAATCATTTTTAATTAACTATTCCTACACTTTTTGACCGACAATTTTTCAAGCGGAAATTTCTGACAATTCCGTCACTGTGTGGCGTCAGATTCTCTGAACACAATCTGAACACAAGTCTGATGACATTAAGTGGAAAAATATTACGTACAGTTTTCTGATTATATTCGAAACATATGTATTAGTAACATGTGTATGTATATCAATGAGTGTGTGCAGCACCAAAGGACTTTCGCGAAAGAGTCTTTATTTCGATGCTTTTATAATTGTATCAAGAATAATGAAATTCGTTCAGTGCTACAATGATACCCTATAACTTAAAGGAAATGTAGTTATACGAAGAGACTACCTCAAAATATAAGTTGTAGTTGAAGGTATTTCGCCAGAGGAGCACGCCATCAACGCAGGAGTGCCGCAGGGTTTAGTTCTTTCACCAACCTTGTTTCTGGTTTTTATCAACGATCTTCTGTCGTTGACGCATAACCCAAGAAATTCGTTTACGAATGACAGCGGATTTTGTACTTAATATTCATTAAAAAAACGCCCAAGCTCTATAGATTGAGAGAAAAAGGCAAAATATGAATGACACACTCCTAAATGATATACAAAAAAGCTCCAAGTTGGGTCTTGCTAATAGAGTAGAGTTCAATGCAAGCAAGAGCCATTGCTTTCTGTAAATCCCAAGCGCGGATCCATGCAGTGATCGCCTTCCCTCCCCAAAGCTTCACGAAAATGCTTTTTATATTGCTTGATAATATGATATGGATTTAAAAAGTTGATTTTCTACGACAACTTTAGATTTATAATAATTTTTAGTACCATATCCTTTTTCTGTTACCTGGAAAACATTACATTATCTGCACAAGATGTAAGAAAACTATATAAAAGATATTCGATATTCTTCAAGAAATCTCCAGAGGTTTTAGATGAAATGTCAAAAATTAAAGGTATGATTCAAGTACTAGTGCTATACACTCGGCTGGCTCATTTTTGAAAATCAGGACATCCTGAATTTGAGGAAAATTGTTTGAGTCTCGCATTCTCATCGAGAATGCATTCTTCGAGAATTCAAAATTTGCCATTCTCGCCGTTAGAATGGATTGAAGAAAACGAAATATTGCGAGCATCTATTCTAAACCTTGGCGAGAATCCATTCTCGACTTAGCATCAAGTGAAGGAAACGCCCCTCAATCATTTGCCTCTCATCATATCTGTTTTTCGGAAATCTCTTAAACTTGAAATTTCTCAAGAATTATTAAATTCATTAAAAAATTATTGTGTTGGTCCCAAATTAAAAAAAAAATTAGAGGCAAATCCATAGGCATTTTTGGTGGTTAGAGACTCAAACGATTTTCCTCAAATTCAGTATATCTTAGTTTTTCATCCCAAAGATTCAGAAATTGAGTGTGCTTTTTGACATAATTTTCCATATAATTATTTTGTATTAAATTTTATTTTTTCATATATGTACTTTGAGCCACCCTACTATATATTCATTAGACTGCAGCGATGCTGAAGTGTATCCTCTTCTTGAAAGTCTATTTGAAATTTTAATAACATTGCCTTTAAGTGACGAACCTTAATTTATTCTAGAATTACAACATATTTGAAAAAAGTGATGATTTCAACTATCGACAGTTAACAATCGAGTGATTTTAACTATCGAACAATTCATTCGAATATTTCGTTTATTTATTTACTTTAAAAAAATAGTGCATTAAACTATTAAATGATTTAAACTATCGAATAATTTACTCATTCATTCGAATTAAAAAATATTAACTAATGGGTGATCCAATCCGCGGTCCCTTTTTCAATTGGGTTGTTTTGCCAGCTGTTATGTGTCAAATGGCTTGTCCATATGACGTTTGTGTTCAGTATTCAATACGACTCAGTCATGAATAGACTTACTCCTAAACAACGTTGATAAATTGTGGAAACTTACTACCAAAATCAAGTTATCAGTTAGAGAATGTTATAGAGTTCTTCAACATAATTTTAGTCGTTATGAGCGTCCAAACCATCACCAATTTTACACTATTGGACGCACATAATTCAACTAGCATAGAGTCTGTAGTTTTGAGAATATTGCTGCAGTAGCAGAGAGTGTTCGTGAAAATTGTGAACAATCGATTAGTCGCCGATATCAAATTTTGTCGAAATTTGAAAATTGGACCCTCAGAATGGACCATTTAAGAGCTAGTCGCGGGTAACATTTGAACAAAATATTTTCTTAACATTGATTTGTAGAAACCGAACTATCATTCCAAATAAGGATTTGCATCAATACATTGATTTTTATGTATTTTATTAACAAAACAAAATATGAAGCCATTATTGGTTCACCCTTTAGAAAGAAGAACTGTCATTTTAAATTATTCGAATTATAAAAATAGCAGCTAGTACAAAGAACTATCAAATGATGTTTGCTATCAGTTCTAGTATTCATTCATTCGACTTAAAAAAACCTCTAAATAGCTATTAACTAGTGTGATTTCGTTATAATTTTCATTTAAGTACAAATCAAGCAGTGTTGTTAAACGTACTTCAATTTGCTGTACTCATAATTCGTTCAATCAGTTGAAGGTAAGCAAACGATGTGCAAATGAAAAAACTATCGAATAAAAAATAACCTATCGAATGAATGAATGAATTTAAACTATCGAATAATTTGAATATTTTTATTCGATTGCTCCCATCACTATTTGAAGCATATTCTACGACAACAGAAGAAAGATTGAACGGAGTTGTTTTATAAAATATTCAGTATGACATTAAAGTGACTGTGGAGCAAGTCGTCGATAGATATGGCAAAACACGGAAGCGCAAATTACACTGAGCTAAAAAACAACGTTAAATCAAAGGTAACCACTTCAATTCAAGTATTTTTCGGAATTATTTGGCACCAAACACGAAAATATTCAATTCAAAGTGTAAACACACATATATATTTAGTTTTATGTTGTTTCCACTTTAAACTAAAGTGCTATATACCTTAAAATGATAAGTATTAGACTTTAACTTAACGTAGATTCAGATTTAATTCAAAGAGGAAGCATATTCAATTGGAATACTAACGTATTTATTTTAAATGCGTTACAACTTTGAAGTAAGGTATTTTCTACTTTGATTGCACGTCTTTGCATTAATGAATCAAAGTGACTTTCACTTTAAATGAAATACTTAACATTTTTGATATTGAATGGTTACAGGGTCCGTGAAAAAAATCAAATAAATAAAACAAAATTCGTTTTTATAGAAATGTTCTTTATTAAAATATTAGAATAAATGTGGTAAATTTTTTTTAAAAATTATATGATAATTCAATATATTACATTTATATAAGAGAATTATGATTTTAAAAATGAATTTATAAAAATTTATTTCTCACATAAGTTTTACCATTATTTATTTGCTAAAAGGCTTTCCAACTCAAAATCTTTAAGCAGACTATCAAATTTCTCATCGTCTTCTTCCAAATTTGTAACTTCATCCACACTGTTGACAAGTATTGTGTCCAAGTTAAGAACTTGGCCAAATTCATTAATTTATTGAATATTTTCCATTTTTATTGATCTTTACTTATTTGCACTTATTATTACTATTTGCACGCACAAACTTGAGCGACATTCAGTGACCACCTTCGTCAAGTTTGTTGAGTAAATTGAAATCATTTCAATTAATGCCTTAAACACATTGACGACGACAGTAACAGTGCATCAAATGTCAAATTATTTTTACATGCTTTTCTTATGGAGGTGAAAGTGGTGAAAATGTTGCAGCGACAATGAGTGATTGCAAAAAAGTCGCTGTAGTCGGTTTAGAATTTCTTCTAATTTGACGTGCGACAACAGAGAAATATAAGTGTTTGTGTATACGTGAACGAAACAATCTAATGATACTTCCAGATTGTTGTTTCTTTCTTAAGTCAAACAGCGTGCATAAAATAATTGTTGCTATTAGAAAGACAGGTAGAGCGAAAAACATAATTGTTTGTTTATGCTGAACAGATACGCACAAAAATATGCATCCAACTTCAAATTGAAGTGTCTTCCACTATATTAATTTATATTTATATATATATTTATATAAATATATATTTTCTACTTCGTTTTCACTACTGACAACTTCAATATAAAATATGTTATTTTTCAACTTAATTTCGAAGTGGATGCACTTTTAAGAATATAATAACTATAGTGGATCACCATTATTTTGAAGTTTTTCCACTTTTTATTGGAGATCAAATGTTTTCATATTTGATTTAAAGGATTTCAATGTTAATTTAAAGATAATTTCTTAAAAGTGGAGCAACGTAAAATTAACATGATATTATTTAATTTTACGTTGCGATTTTTCCTGAGTGTAGATTTTTCAATCTTAAGCACTATAGGAGATTTTACCCTATTTTGGTGCCAAAATTCAATTTTTCAACTTGCTTAAAATTTTTTATTTTTGGTCTTATCTTACAGTGAATATTTCAAAGCAAGCAAGTTCAAGCTCTGTTTTCAAATAAATTGCTTTACCGCTGCTATGGCAACCCACCAATGAATGTTGCTTTGAAATCAGCTGTGAATAATTTTTTTTTTTCATTTTTATTTGTGTGTCGTGTTCAAACACGTGAATCTCAAAATTTAACTGCTACTTTTCTAAACTAAAAAATGGAACGAAATAGTGATGGTTAGTCAAATATTTAACAATTAAAATAGTTTTGTCAAATCAGGCCCGTAGCCAGAAAATAAGAGCCGGGCAGGCTGAGCCTCCAGTAAAAAAATACAAATTTTTTTCAGACATTTGTATATAAATATATATATTAGGGCGGGTCGATTTGTAGGGAGTGAAAAAATTCACCAATTTCCCTATGATTTCCGTATTCTATGGGTTATTCCATGAAAATTTGCCGAAGGAACCATACCTCTATCGTTAAAATCGAGTCCCCTACTTTTTGTTGGTAAAAAGTTCAAAAGTTACGGGCATTTTTGTCCAAATTTTGGACCATTTTTCCATTTTTTTCATGATTTTGTCCAAGAATATTACTTTCATGGCCATTTTTTGGCTCAATCCATTATTTAATTTAATTTACAATTCAAAACGAAGAGTTTAAGCCCAAATTTATTGAATTCGGTTGATTAATTCATGCGATTTATTATTTTGTTATTTTGTTTTAGCAATATCGCATTAATTAATCAACCGAATTCGATAAATTTGGGCTTAAACTCTTCGTGTTGAATTGTAAATTGAATTAAATAATGGATTGAGCCAAAAAAATGGCCATGAAAGTAATATTCTTGGACAAAATCATGAAAAAATGGAAAAATGCTCCAAAATTTGGACAAAAATGCCTGTAACTTTTGAACCGTTGGACCTATGTTCGAGATTTTTTTTGTAAATTGATTAAAATGAGATCACCTTTTCAACGCGCCTACTGGCGATTAAACCCGATTGATAGCTTTTGAGTTATGGATGTGAACGTGTAGGTAATATTTCATACGAACGTCAATTTGGGAAAAAATCTACCATCAAAAAGTAGGGGACTCGATTTTAACGATAGAGGTATGGTTCCTTTAGAAAATTTTCATGGAATAACCCATAGAATACGGAAATCATAGGGAAATTGTCGAAAAATAAATCGACCCGCCCTAATATATATGCATATTAACATATTTTCAAATGAATTTTTTATATATTTACATGTTATTTACTGAGTTTATTGTTCAAATGTATATTTTAGTAAAAAAAAGTTAAGTATATTAACATATAAAGCCTAGTACTCTGTTCGCTTGCGTGAAACTTCGCTGGCAACATCTATTTCTTTGTTGCGTGAAATTTCTGACTTATAGTTTGTTGCGAGGAATTTCTATGGCAACGTTTCTCAGAGAGACTCAGAAAATAAGTTGGAAGATTTCATATGATATCTCTCTTTTCACTTCAAAATAAATAGGCAGTACAATTAAATTGTCGTGAAAAAATGTTGCTCAGAAACATGTTGCGATAATTTCACGCAGCGGAACAGAGTACTGCTCTGACGAACATTCTGTGAAATTTTCCACACTTGTTTCGCAGCTGTCACTTTTTGTATGGAGATTCGAGTGGAATTTCACATGAAACTGAACAGAGTACTATGCTTTAAATATAACATAAATGAGTTCAATGTTTGAAAGCGAATTTCTAATGTATTATATTGATTTCCACTACAGTCACAGCTCTGCTGTTTAATACAAAGGCAATCGTCTTAGTTTCTCATTAAATTTGCAAAGATAATCTTTGAACTCTGTTGATTTGGCTTACATGGGAAAATGATGCCGGAATACCGCCGTGCTGTTGCCGAATGTTTCGATTGCACAAAACAAATTATAAGTATCAGGAAACGCATCACGCATTAGATACAATTCATTCAACGTATTAAAACTGATTGAATTTGGTGATGTTTTTTGATGCTCATCCCATTTTTGTCCAGATATTTCTTTGCGACAGACATCTCGGCATCAGAGGGTATTTTTAAGCCTACAGATCATAATATTTTCAAACTAGCCGGCTTCATTTCGTAAGCTTATGACAATGCCAACAATATACGATCATTTTTGGTGAAACGCTTTTTTAATTTGAATATAATATTATCAACGATATCAAAGTAAGCCGGCTTAATTTCAATAGAATATTCACTTCTCTCATTAAGTGATTGTTCTACTACTGAGTTTCGCGTGATATAAAACCTTTTTATTTTAATTGTTTTTAAGCAAAAGTACCTCATTCAATCGCAAGCTATGTCTGCAACATCCATTATTTTCCTTTCAGCCTTTCCAATTTTTTATGCTCCCAATTAGTAGTTTTAGTTAGACTAATTAGACTAATTATTATTAGTAGAATGGGGAAAGTATGTATATTATTTGAGAACGAATGCAAAGTATTTAGATTACAGAAATAGGCGAAGACTGCTGACCTGGTACAGCCGCTTAAAGTTGAAAAATCCGAAATGCAGTCAGCTGGCGCTTGAATTATGATATAATTTCGAAATCCTCCTCATTCATCCTCAAGTAGTTGCAAGTGGTTTTCCTAATCAGAACAGCAAACTGGGAGACACAAAAGCTGGAAAAACGACTGCACCAACTGCAATTTATATTTAGTTTAAAACACTTAAAATAATAAATTATCTAAAAAACTTGCTCAAAAATCTTGAAAACAATTAAAACAACAACATTCTATAAATTTTCACCAAAAAAATAACTTTCTTTACAAATTTTTGACAGCTGTTATTGGCAATGACTGAAGACAGATTGAAGAGAACAACTTTATTCGTTTCTTTTTATTTTCATTTAAGTTAAGTAAACTTTTTTTTATTTCATACAAATGAACTTTATATTTAAAGTCTCTGAAGATAACTGGATAACTGATTTTTTATTTGAATTAGTCGAAAAACTGATTTTTTTTTAAATTGCCATATTTATATTATTCAAGAAACCAGTTTTTTTTATTTCATACAAATTTAATTTGCCAAATTTAATTTAGATTTTGAGTAAGATTGCAATTTTTAGTGAATTGAATTTTTATACACCAAAATATTCTATTTAATTAAATTTGTTCGTATGCTTACCAAGTAACATTAGCGACTATCGCCAATATCTGCAACTACTACGAAGTCAAATTTTTTGGATCGACCCCGCCCAATGTGACTTCGCCCAAAAGAGTATCTGGATCCGCTACTGGATAACCCACATGCGGATGGATTGTCCCTTAGCTCCCCTCATTATGAACGGTGTTGATCTTGTTTAATAAGTCGCTCTTGACGTTCTGGGCATATCGATCCAATCTGATCTTCGTTGGAATGGTCATTTTTTAGATGTATCGAAAGAAGCGGGAGTTACGACCCCCACTCAAACGACAACAACAAATACATATACTTCTCAGCCACCACCCAAACCATCGAGGCTCAATACGCCGCTGCAACACTTACAGTAACAATTACAACAAACACAACAACAATACCAAATTAACCAACAAGTCAAAGACATCGTTACTACATTTACAACAACAGCACAAACGGCAATTAAATCTCGGCACCCACAACAATAGCACCAGAAACAACAACATAATAAGCCCCACTGCACTACTTAAAGTGCAGCGTAATCAATAAGATATTTTAAGTGTTCCAATTTTATTTACACTCTTTCTTTATTTTTTTCCTCATAAATCGCAACTATTAAAATAGGTTCAATTTTAAAGTATAACATTAAAATCAAACTCTTGCATTTCTGATATTATGTTGCAACCATAAATTGGGCAACATTTTACGATTATTTATTCTACATATTAACCACAAGACATTAAAATGAAACCCTTGCATTTTTGATATTATGTTGCAACTATAAATTAGGCAACACTTTGCGACTATTAACTTTTACATATTAACCACATTGTATTTCTTTTACATACATTACATTTCTCCTATTTTACAATTGTATTTCTTCCATTTATATCTTTACATACTTTTACACATTTACATTTCGAAAACGAATTGGTTAGATTTTAAGAAAGAGTTGTAATAAAGTTCAGTTCTAAGTTTACAGCAGAAAAGAAAAGTGTGTTTCAATCAAACTGCTCTAAGCAAGGAACATAACTGGCGCAGTCTACGGCTTGGCGAACCATCTTGTGAATAGTGAATAATCAGTATCCTTCTTATTTGAAGAATAAGTGATAAAATAATTGTTCGAAAGAATATCGAACTAAAATTATTGTAATTATCAGAAGTTATTATCGAGAGAATATCGATACATAATATTCTGAAATAAGTGTTGACTGAATATCAGCACATTTTTTTTTTTTTTTCACAAGATCGGTTAAGTATCAACTTTTAATCGCCGTTGGAACTCAACGCTCTGAAAGGACGACTATATCAACTTTTTAATCGCCATTGGAACTCAACGCTCTGAAAGGACGACTAGCGAACAACAAGCATCATGCAGCTAAAGCAGTTAATCATCATCATCGTTGGAAGCATGTAAGTCGAAAACTGAAAAATAATTAAATAAAACAAAGCTTAAAAATAAAACAAATAAATTTTTTCAATAAAAGGGGATAAGAAAAGAAAAATTTCAATACGTTAACAATTTTATTCAATAAAAAAAAAAAAAGAACAAAGAAAAAAAATTCATGTGGAAGAAAACCCAGAAAAAACGTGCAGAAAATCAGCCCTATTCAGTTTCCCTCAGTAATCTTTTTAAAAGCAGAAGCCTTAGTTCAATTCTAGAAGAACCAAGTAGAGAATTTACTATGGAAAATACAGCCCCCATCCCAACCCTTCCCACCCCTGCCCCTGTATATGTGGATATTTTTCAGTCACTTCGCATTCCAGATGCAATAAAGGATTTGCCTCAATATGATGGCAATCCTCGACTACTATACGAATTTCTAAATAACGTAGAGGAAATATTGTTACATACAAGAGGTGCTAGTCATACGCCTCAAGGACAAATACTACTAAGGGCAATACGAAATAAGATAGTCGGTCAGGCAAACGAAGTACTAAATATGTACGGAACGTCACTCAATTGGGAAAACATAAAAACTAACTTAATTCTGCATTACTCTGACAAAAGATCGGAGACTTCACTTATTAGGGATTTACACAACTTACGACAATACAACAAAACTGTAGAAAATTTTTTCAGTGAAATAATAGAAATTCAGGCTACACTGTGCAACAATATTTTGATACACGAAAGTGATCAAAATGTTGTAGCAGCAAAAAAAGAACTATTTGCGGAAATGTGTCTAAACTCATTTTTAAGTGGTCTTAGAGAGCCACTTGGCTCAAACATTAGGGCTATGAGGCCAGAATCCTTGGCCACTGCTTTAGCCTACTGTATAAAAGAACAAAATATTCATTACATGAGATCAGAAAGAAACACATATCAGAGTAAACAATATAAGCCATATAATACGTTCAATAAATATCCAGCAAGAATGCAAAACCCACGTAACTTTACACCAAATACGTCTAACTATAATCCAAACACATCAAATTACTACCAAAACACATATAACCCAAACCAGTCCCGATTTAATAACCCACCAACATACAATAGGTTTAATCCTAATCATAACCCTTTTAGAAATAACCACAACAATAATAACAATTCGTCATTTTCTGCCAGACAACCACAACCAGAACCAATGGACACAAGTTCAGGTTTTACAAACACTAAAAACTCCACTGTATCTCAAAGGAATAATAATTCCGATGTAAGCATGCGTTCTAAATTTTCCAGGATGACAAGACCAAGAACAGAAGAATTTCATAACATAAATAAAAATCCAAGGACCCAACGCCCCAATACCTCTTACCAACAACAATTAGATCAATATACAGATGACTCAATAGAAGACATCAATAACATTGAAGATGATCAAAATTTTTTCCGATCAGCCTCACCGAACCAACAGGATACATAGACGTAAATAGACATGGATCTGAGCTAGCATATGTTAACATATCATCCCCTTTTGGTAGACCATTGAGATTTCTTATAGATACGGGAGCGTCAGCCTCATTTATTAATCCCGAATTCATACATAAAGACGATATTAAAAAATGTAAATTAACTTCAATCTCTACTATACTTGGAAAATATACTCTTAATGAGCAAGTATCATTACCTATATTTCGTGAATTCAATCAACGCGGTAATCTCATATTCCTTCTCTTCAAATTCCATAATTATTTCGATGGACTAATCGGACTTGATGCCCTTACTCAACTCGGTGCAACAGTTAATCTTGTTAGCAAATCACTTAATACACAAAACTCAACTATTAATCTACAATTTAAACCAAATATAATATCAAAAAAATACTTGATTGCACCTAGATCTAAAACAGTTATTGAATTGCCAGTAGACACTCAAAATGGATCAATTTATCTCAGAAACACAGAACTTAAACCTAACTTAGTTATATCAGAAGGTATATACGAATCAAAAAACTGGGTTGCTTCACTGGAAGTAATAAATTTTTCTGAAAATGAACAATCCCTTTTTCTTGAACAGCCTCTTAAAGTAAACCCTTACAACACTTCTGACTTTGTCGAATTAAATAATATAAACCCAGATAATACTTGTGACCCAAACCACTTTGTAGACTTATCAGAAATTCTCAGATTAGACCATCTGAATTCAGAAGAAAAACAAAAGTTATTGAAACTCTGTAAGAAAAATAACGACGTATTCTACAAAGAAGGAGAACAATTAACATTCTCCAACGAAATTAAGCACAAAATATCCACAACAGATGACATTCCAATTTACACCAAATCGTACAGATATCCATACGTCCACAAAGACGAGGTACAATGTCAAATCGCAAAAATGCTTCAACAGGGAATAATCCGCCATAGCTATTCCCCTTGGAGTTCTCCCGTTTGGATCGTTCCAAAGAAAAAGGACTCCAGTGGAAAACAAAAGTGGCGCCTCGTCATAGACTATCGGAAGCTTAATGAAAAAACAATATCAGATAGGTACCCGCTCCCCAATATAAATGAAATTCTGGATAAACTAGGTAAATGTGTATATTTTTCTACGCTTGACTTAGCAAGCGGTTTTCATCAAATAGAAATGCATCATAAACATATACAAAAAACTGCGTTCACAGTAGAAGGTGGTCACTATGAATACATAAGAATGCCATTCGGTCTAAAGAACGCTCCATCAACGTTTCAGAGAGTGATGGACAATGTTCTTAGAGAATTAGTAGGAAAAATTTGTCTTGTCTACCTAGATGATATAATAATCTACTCAACTTCTCTTCAAGAACATCTTGAAAGTCTTGAAAAAGTTTTTGAAAAATTACGTTCGGCAAACTTCAAAATCCAACTAGACAAGTCAGAGTTCCTGCATAAAGAAGTAGCGTTCCTGGGACACATTGTATCAACAGATGGTATCAAACCAAATCCTTCCAAAATAGAAGCCATCCAAAATTATCCAATTCCGCAAACTAGGAAACAAATTAAAGCTTTTCTTGGGTTACTAGGTTATTACCGAAAATTCATTAAAGATCTATCAAAACTTATAAAACCTCTTACTGAGTGCCTAAAAAAAGACAAGAAAATCGTAATTAATGATCGATATATACAGGCATTCAATACATGTAGACACCTTTTAACAAATGACCCAATACTGCAGTATCCAGACTTCTCCAAACCGTTTATTCTCACAACAGACGCTAGTAATTATGCTCTAGGCGCAGTCTTATCCCAAGGCACTATAGGCAGTGATAAGCCAGTTTGCTACGCGAGTAGAACGCTTTCCGACTCGGAAACAAATTATTCTACTATAGAAAAAGAGTTACTCGCCATTATGTGGGCGACTAAGTACTTTCGGCCATACCTTTATGGTAGAAAATTCAAGATAGTTACTGACCATAGACCTCTAACCTGGCTTATGAGTTTGAAAGAACCCAACTCTAAACTCATTCGCTGGCGCCTTAAATTAGAGGAGTATGATTACGAGATAGTCTATAAAAAGGGAAAGCTTAATTCAAATGCCGACGCTTTAAGCAGAATAATACAGGATAAACCAAACACTAACGTGGACGTAAACATTAACGATACAGAATCTAATCACGCTACAAACGGAAGCACAATTCACTCTGCTATAGAAAATCTCAACGATGGAATAGCTATTTCCGAAAAACCACTAAACGATTTTAATCTACAAATAATTCTACAAATATCAAGCCAAGCACCTGAAATCACAGTCGAAATTCCATTTAGAAATAAACAAAGACGCATAATCCGAAAAACTAATTTTAATGAAGACAGTATTACTCAAATTTTAAAAAACTATATGGCACCTAATAAATTATCTGCCATCTATACGGATGACGATACATTCAGAATAGTCCAGGATGTATACTCCAAATATTTTTCACATACCCAAATATTCCGTGTAATACGCTGCATGGAAATATTACAGGACATAACACAAAGCGACGAACAAGAACAGTTGATTAGGGATTATCACAATCGACATAACCATAGAGGAATAAATGAAACACATTTGCATCTCAAAAGAAAGTACTACTTTCCATTTATGAAAAATAAAATCACACAAACAATTAATAACTGCGAAACCTGCAAAACTCAAAAATACGATAGGAATCCCCCTAAAACAAAATTTGAAAAACCAGAAACACCTATTAAGCCACTCGATATTTTGCACATCGATATATATACAATTAACAATCACCCTATCTTAACAATAATTGACAAATTTTCTAAGTTCGGAGCAGGTTATAATCTACAATCGAAAAATAGCGTATCCATCCTAAAAGCATTAAAAACATACATCAGTGTTTACGGTACACCTCGAAAAATTGTATGTGACCAAGGTCAAGAATTTATGGCAAATATATTTAAGGACTTCTGTCGTCAGTACCAAATAGAACTGCATTTTACGTCATTCCAACAATCGAGTAGTAATTCTCCAGTAGAGCGTATGCATTCCACTTTAACTGAAATTTACAGAATTTTACTTACAACTCGAAAAGAAAACAATCTATCTCTTGAACATGACGAAATTTTAGCAGAAACATTTATAACTTACAATAACGCAATTCACTCCGCCACCAAACACACTCCCTACGAGTTATTTTTTGGCAGAACATACAAATTCAATAACATAATTTCATTTCACAATGAACACGAATACCTTCAAAAGTTAAAAGAATATCAGGAGATTCTATACCCAAAAATATGTGAACAGCTTAAACAAATTACAAGCCTTAACATAGATAAAATCAATGTAACTAGAGACGAACCCGAAAATTTCGACAGCAACAAAACCATATTTAGAAAAGAAAATAGAAGAAATAAAATGACTCCTAGATTCACAAAACATAAAGTAAAACGCAATAAAAAAGTCACATTAACCACAATAAAAGACCAAAAATTACACAAATCCAAACTAAGAAAACAAAATAAACCATAAATTTTAACATTATACCTCGAATTTTTTTTTCCAATAGGCACTTTTAGCTTGCATTATATTTGTATATTTTCACTTTTTAGGGTACAACTGGTCATTGGACAGTTAATAGAGATTCATAACGTCAAAGATAACCAAGGTATAATTCCACTCAGACTCGGACCGGCACGAGTAGTAAAAGGGTATAACAATTTAATCCATATAATCGACCTAGACAAATACCATGAAAACATTAACAAATTATCCACTACCTTTACTGAAATTAAAGCACAAGGTATACAACCAAATCTTATAAAAGTAACTGAAATGAAACTTTTCGAACTAAAGAATAAAATTCAAACACTATCACCTGTTGCTAGACAAAAAAGGGGTATCTTGAATGGACTAGGATCAGTAGTAAAGTTTATTACAGGAAACATGGATGCGGTTGATGCACAAAATTTAAATAATGAAATAACAAAATTAAAAGAAAATGAAGAAAACTTACAAAAAGAATCGGTCAATCAAAACAAATTGAATATGCAAATGATCGCAAGATTTAAAAATATTACTGAACACATGAATAATGAACATAGCACAATTGAAAAATTTGTAAACAAATATTCAAAAGAAACAGCCAATAAAATTAAAAGAAATGAAAATATTCTAGAAGAAATGCAATATCTTAACCAACTTAACTACAATATAGATATTTTATTCAATCATATCACAGACATAGCAGAAGCCATACTATTAGCCAAACTAAACATTATATCCAAGCTTATATTAAACCAAAAAGAGTTACAAGAAATTAGAAATTATATGATTAATCAATCCATTAAAATTGAAACAGATGAAGAAATATACGAACTATTACAATTACAAGCATATTATAATCATTCTAATGTCATATTCAATGTTCAAATACCTAATCTTTATACAGAAAATTATCAGCTATATCATATTATACCTACCCCTATAAACATAACAAAGCAAATAATAACAAAATCATACATAACTTACAATAACAAAACAATTCAGTTTTTCGACAAAACATGCCAAAGAATATCTAAAATATACTTTTGCCAAAAACCAATCCAAAAAGAAAACACTCAAGAATCTAAATGCCTGGGGCAGCTCATGCAAAATCAACCTGGACACTGCGACCTGTATGACCTCGGAAAGATAACAACAATCTTCCAGCCAGAAGCCAACTTTATCGTCTATATTAATATACCCTATACACTAATAAATTCTACTTGCAGTCAAAGACAATACACAGTTGAAGGTACCGGTGCTATTCATTTCCAGAACTGCGACATCGCTATAAGAGGTATCATCTACAAGAGCAATGTTGGAATTTTCTGGGACGAAATACATATCCTGCCAATAACACACTCAGGAATACAAGCCCTGTCAGTAACCGAAGCCCTAAACTTGGAAAAACTTCGCGACCATCAAATCGAAAGCTACGCATCAGTTAAACACCTCAGCACAATTACATATGCCCAAGACGCACTGCAATATACGTTAATTGTAATCCTTGTCCTGATCTTCATTTACGTCCCTAGGAAAATAATGGCATCAATTTATACACCGCAAACCAATTTCGTAAGGGCCACTGCACAATCTTTATGGCCCTCACTTCATACTGGGGGGGGAGGAGTTACGACCCCCACTCAAACGACAACAACAAATACATATACTTCTCAGCCACCACCCAAACCATCGAGGCTCAATACGCCGCTGCAACACTTACAGTAACAATTACAACAAACACAACAACAATACCAAATTAACCAACAAGTCAAAGACATCGTTACTACATTTACAACAACAGCACAAACGGCAATTAAATCTCGGCACCCACAACAATAGCACCAGAAACAACAACATAATAAGCCCCACTGCACTACTTAAAGTGCAGCGTAATCAATAAGATATTTTAAGTGTTCCAATTTTATTTACACTCTTTCTTTATTTTTTTCCTCATAAATCGCAACTATTAAAATAGGTTCAATTTTAAAGTATAACATTAAAATCAAACTCTTGCATTTCTGATATTATGTTGCAACCATAAATTGGGCAACATTTTACGATTATTTATTCTACATATTAACCACAAGACATTAAAATGAAACCCTTGCATTTTTGATATTATGTTGCAACTATAAATTAGGCAACACTTTGCGACTATTAACTTTTACATATTAACCACATTGTATTTCTTTTACATACATTACATTTCTCCTATTTTACAATTGTATTTCTTCCATTTATATCTTTACATACTTTTACACATTTACATTTCGAAAACGAATTGGTTAGATTTTAAGAAAGAGTTGTAATAAAGTTCAGTTCTAAGTTTACAGCAGAAAAGAAAAGTGTGTTTCAATCAAACTGCTCTAAGCAAGGAACATAACTCGGGCAAGTGCCCAGCTTTTTTAAAACAGTGCAAAAAATATTTCATTTCAGCTGATCTTCGCATTATCTACACCTCATATATCAGGCCGAAAATGGAGTTTTATTCTTCTTCTGGATCGAATTCAACGTAGTGCGATAAATTTGATAGGGGATGCAAGTATTTCATCCTCTCTCAACTCTCTTGGGCATTGACGTGATGTTGGTTGCCTCAGCCTTCTGTATTGGTACTATCATGGGAAGTGTTCAAGGGAGATACATGGCCTGACGCCACCAATTCGTGTGTTTCCTAGGTCCACTTGGGTAGCTTTTTAAGCCCACCTCTTTACCATTGCCTCGATGTCCAACAGAACCTCGCATTACCGAGATAAGTAGTTTTTTAGTCGCACTGTAAAATTGTGGGATAGTCTCCTTGCGAGCGTCTTTCCCGGCAGTTTTGAGATGTACAAACTTTCTCCGACACTACTTTATCTATCCCCCCTACAACTAACTATCACCCATCTTTCGAATCAACACAATGCTTATACATATACGCATAGAGGGCACACCTGAGCGTTGGTTCCGTCAAAAAAAAATTTACATAAGCGCCCTCGAACTATGGTTTACTGCCATATCCCCAGCTTGTTTGCAAAAAAGTGCTCTATCCAAGGTTGCCAGTATTGTGGGGAAAATCCCGTTCGTGGCAATTTTTAATTGGTTTTGGGAATTTTTTTTTTGGGAATTCCCATGGTATTTTTTAATTCAGCGTGGTATTTTTTAATTGGCGTGGGAGTTCAGCGTGGTATTTTTTAATTGCATGGGAATTCGGGAATTTTTTCTTAAATTTTTTTTCACTTTTATGAAGCAAAATCTTAATCATAGTATTCGATGATCGACGTATATATACAGTAGAGTAAAGCTATAAGTTTACGCTGTACATTTCTTCGAACTTACCCTTAATATAAACGATTAAATTACATATATGTTTTAAGAACAAGTTGACATCACAATGCTGCATAAAAACTAATAGCGCATTATTTTCTGAAAAAATTCTGACCTTTTCTGAAAATTCTACATTTCTGCACGCAAGCGTTAAGCTTACAAAAATTATTTTAAAATTAAAAAAAAAAAGTGAAATATGTATTTACCATATTTGCAAGTTTACTTATCGAATCCATTGGTAAGCAATTATCTTTTCAAACCAAAATTAAATCACTCTGTTTACTCCACGATTTTGTGTCTTAACCTGCGCACGTCGCAAAATAAATAATAATATAAATAAACTGGCCATTTCAGCCCTTGGAAGGTCTTTGACCTAGCTTCTATTGATCAATTGTGTTGTGCGTGTTGTTAAATGTTTGATCACAAATGACCGAGAACTGGACCTACGTGCTTAATGCCGACTCCGAACGGCTTATGTTCTCAAGAAGCTTTACATGGCAATTTTTACTCTTTGAGGTTTGCCATTGTCTGCAGAGAGGTGACGACCGAACAGAAAAATTAATTCAATTTAAAAAACTTTCTGTCTGAGCTGGAATTGAATCCGGACTACCGCAGTTCTTTAGCTTAGGAGCCACGCACTCTACCCACTAGGCTACGGCCGTCGCAAAATAAGCTTCTGTAAAAATATCGCTCTTACGCTATAAGCATCACAAATACGGCGTTCATTGAATACCACGATATTATTTCTTTGGTTTTTTAAGTGTAAATAGCTAGTGTAAAAGAAGTGTTAAAAATGTGTTCACGTTTTCCATCCCTGATATATACGAACACAAAAAACAAAACTAATATTATTCTAAAACGTTATTAATGAATTGAAGATATTTATATCTGAAGTCACAAAGCACAAATACTTTTTAAAAACTATATTTATTTTATTTTGTTTATCTTTTATTTCTGAAGTCACTTATGTATATTATTTTATATTAGAAATTAGTAGCTAAATTTTTTAAAAATCATATTGTGTTGAAATTAACTGTTTATCTCTTTACAAAGCACAAATATCTTTGAAAATTTGATTATTTGATATAAGAAATAAGTACCTAAATTTTTGAAAAGTCATATTGTGTTAAAATGAATTGCTTATCACCTTACAAACAACAAATATTTTTAAAAACAATAGTTTTATTTTATTTTGTTTATTTTTTATTATTTATATTATAAGCATAATTTCGTTTTAGAAATTATTAAATGGAAACAAACAAATAAAATTCACGATCTCAAATATAAGACTAAATCATGTGATATGTATAACAATTAACTTTATGTGAAACAATTTGTATGTTATTTATTTGTTATAGTTTTGAAACAAAGACAGCAAATGCAAAATTTTTTACTTTGGATGTTTTTTTTATTTTTGCTTTTTGAAATGCAAAAATTCCTGGTACTTAAAAGGTAATTGTCGTGGGAATTCTTCCGAATTTTGGCTGGCAACCTTGGCCCTATCTATGCACAGTGTACCTGTTAAAAGATGCAAGATTAAAGCAATAACTGGCATAAGCAGTTTTTACTCAATGGAATAAGATAAGTCTATTCTTCAATATTTCTGTTAGTTTCAAAACAATAGGCGCGTTTTTTCCAACATCCAAATCCGATCTCCATACAAACAAAATCCTGCTATGAATGTAGATTTTGTGAACTTTTAGTTTAAAATATCACAGCATGGTGGCGTATAATGAAGTTAGTGATCGGAAAAAGCATTGTTGACATTCTCATGTTTGCATTCAACGCCATCTAGTTGTCACATACTTTTCATGAGCAGCAAATCAAAATGCAAATCCAGATTTGGATGTTGGAAAAAACGCAGCTAATATAAGGAAACTGAAGCATTTTTTCCAGATGCATAGGCCCCCAATGAAATGAAATTGTTAAATCATTAAAGACTATTTAACTCGGATTATTCAGTTTGTGGTCAATTCCACTAAAAGTCTTTGTGTAAAAGGCACTAAAAATGCAGAACACTTCTTAAACTTAAGAACACTTTTATCTTTTATATGAAAGAATTATTAAAACAGAACAAAGTAAAGGCTGTTCTTTATAATATAGAACAGATGGTCACCGTATCTGTAATAACCTTATAATTTATCTGTCCAAATGTTTCTGAATGTCGACCCTGACCGACTTTAGTTTTGGTCCGTTCGGTTTTGTCGAATTGTATATCTCATTGGAGAAAAGGCATTTAATCACATGCGAACCCAGGCATATGTATTGGAATTAATATGTTTCGTTATGAAATCACCAGAGAGATGTGAAACACACACTGACACAACACATGTGTACTGTTATTTGATTTCACATATGTGTTTGTGTGGGAATGATATGGGGTGAAATGGGCTGTGTTGTGTAAGTAACACCATTTGTTCATATTAAAAAATTTCAATTCATTATTGAACTTGTATACTCTTTGCGTTGTGCTTTATTGTATTTAATTGTTATTGTTTTTTTTTTTTTACTCACTTCAACCATTTCGCCACATCCACAAAGCGTATTTTATTACAATTAATGCTGGCAACGCATATTTTTGTACTCTGTCCCTAGCTCGTACTCATGTTACAGCTCATGTTTTTGTCATGTAGAAAACAACACTTAATTTAGTCCTTCTTTCAGTGTTGCGTATATATTTCCTTTACAATCTCATTCACATAAATTGTTGATGCATATTTCATCGTTATGATTTGCTGCATTTGTTTGAAATGATTTTACTACAACGGCTTTTATGCCCCTTTTAGCTCTTACTACTACTGCTATTACTGCTAACTTCTTTTTCACATATGTTTGCAGAAAATTGTTGTACATTTGGGAGTAATTTAATAGCAGTTTTTTATGTGCATGCATATTTATTTATTTAGTTTTATTTTCTATAATTTCTTTTTTATTATTTTTGTGCCTTTTTCCCTCATAAAAAATTTGATAAGCTGACCGTCCAGTGTTGCCCACCCTCATAACATGTTAATAATTCATGTTTTTTTTTTTGTTCTTATATCGGTTTGTATTTTTAGCGTTTGTTCGCTCGTTATGAACTGTGCTTTGATATATTTTGTGCAAACATTTATTGTACTGCTTGTGTTATTGTGCATGAATACAAGCCAGCGAAAAATCAACATAGACAGACATAAATATTTACCATAATATTGAGTGCTGCGGGCTCTCTTTTGTTCTAAATAAAAATTTCATCTGGTGTTCAACCTAAACGAAATAATAAATGAAATTGTTTATGAATACGTAGTTGTTTTTCTTCCTGTGAATAATGAAAAAATTATGTTTGTGTAGAAACGCCATTAGAGACTCTATACGACGATTTTTAATTTGGTAGATTTTCATTACCCGTACACACCGATAAAAACACCAACAAAAACTAAAACAACAAAGTATTTTTTGTTGTAAACATGACTTTATTAGCAGGGAAGACAATTATATGCAAATGCATATAATATATGCTTTTCCATATTTGGACGTTTTGTTAATAATTTTGCATATTTATAACGATTGTGCTTATTTGTGCATATTTTTACATATTTTTAACTTTTCGAACAGATTTTAGCTTGTAATCGGGCAAATTTTGATACTTCCTTCACATCTGGCAACATTGTAATTTCTTTGATATTATATATATATATAAAGAGATATTATATTATATATGTATAAAAAATATTTAGTTTAAAAACTCACAGACAATGCATCCATACGCCGAAAGTCTCCTTCCGAACGAAGTCCCTTATTTTAAATGGTGCCCAACTACATCCTGCGATATCGAGCGGTCTTTCTCACAATACAAAACATTGTTGGCTGAAAATCGTAGAAAATTTATTTTTGATAATATAAAAATGCATTTAATTGTTCAGTGTAAGTGCTGAATGCAATACACTGTTTTTGCTATAAGCACCATATAAAATAATGGACTTCGTCCGGAAGGAGACTTTTGGCGTTGGCTTCGAGCTACCAAACAAAATATTCATTAAATGATTAAAATAGAATTAAATTTGTACTTTATAATTAAAATTATAATTTATTTAAACTAAAATATTTACTTTTACGCCTTGAAAGGGCTATTGTTTTGTTTTTTTTTTATGAACTATTGAATAAAATTTTGAATAATAAAACTCCGACTTCGACATTTTTCGTGCTTATTTGATGGCATATTTTGTCATTTTTTAGAGCATATTAGCATACTTATTTTAGATTTTTTCGTGCATATTTCTGTCTTCCCTGTTTATTAGTATAATCATGCTCTAAGGAAAATGTCTTATTAGGCGAATCATAGTTTTTTATGCGTAGTTAGAATTTTTTATTGCAGCAATTATAATATGGTGGCAACAACTGTTTTCAATTTTAAAAGCCAACATTTTACTGGGGCAAAACTTTTCTTAGTTGCATCCGTATTATAAAAAGCCTTAAAATAAATGAAACAATAATATTTAACAACAGCATCTTGTTGCACAGAAAATTGAGCAGAGTGCATGGCAATATTCAGTCAGTCTAGTCATCTGGGGCCTCTTTTATTTATCTTGTTATAAATGATATTCCAAGAAAAGTCAAGAATTTTCTGTGGTTACTGGGTAAACGCATAGAGCTAATTTTTTCTCCAATATTTTTGTTGTTATTGCTTGTTTTTTAAAGGTGGTGAAAGAGGCCAGGATTTGCTGTTGCAGTCAAACTGTGAACGGAAGATTTATTGCCATTATCAGGCTTATTTTGTATACAAGTCACGTTAAGATGGCGAATGAACTGCGTAATGCACACCAAATTGAAGCCAGTAAAGGACAGTGAAGTGATTTGTTAGGATCCGCAGGAGTGGCTTGTAGTAAGAAGTGCAAAAATTATGTTA
Organism: Dichetophora obliterata; assembly: GCA_963920525.1. Lineage (NCBI taxonomy): Eukaryota > Metazoa > Arthropoda > Insecta > Diptera > Sciomyzidae > Dichetophora > Dichetophora obliterata. Next base: position 187,601,570 of record OY986438.1, read on the forward strand.
TTGTGGTTTTTTTTTAATTACATTCAGAATTCTTATGCTTGTACATATTAAAAAAAAATATGCTTAAGTAAGGTTGCTTACTTCCACAAAAATTGCAGACCAATTCTAAAATTGTTAACTGAATACTATAAATATTATACTAAACTTTACTATGATGATTGATTATGATATGATTTTATGATTATAAAATCTGTAAAGGATCTTGTATTTTGTGACGTGGTTTTATCAAAGGCGCAGGTAAAACTCAGCCGCTCCAGGGTCCTGTGAAGAGGTCCACTTTTTCTCACAAATTATTTTGAATATAAAAGACGCAGGGTTTTCAGTAATTCACAAAGTTACTTTATTGAATACGTTATCCTTATTATAACCTCTTAATTATGCAGCTTCGGGTAGTCGCTAGTGGGCTTAGTTATCAGTTGGCAATTGATTTAGAAGCCAGTAATCAATTGGTTATCGCTTAGGTAATCGGTAATCAGTTGGTAATCATTTTGGTAAGTGGTAACCGGATGGTAATCGCTTCGGTAACCGGTTGGTAATTGCTTTGGTAATTGCTTCGATAATCCGTGATCGGTTGGTAATCGCTTCGGTAGTCGTAAATCGGTTGGTAATCGCTTCGGTAATTGATAGTCCGTTGGTAATCGCTTCGGTAATCGGTTGGCAATCCAAAAAAAGGAATGCTACCTTAGCTGGTTTTGTCGTGTCTATTTATATGCTTTCAGAAAGAACTGCTTAGGAATTATATCAGTCGTCTCTTGTATGGCGTACGAAAATAATGTTTAGCGGCTGTTTTATGGCTACTAGACTAGTGAGTCTTGTTGTTGTGGCTGGTAATTTATGTAGGTCAAGTTGTTGTTGTCAAAGTTACCTACCCTATGCTGCATATACATATAAGCATGATTCAATCATATAGGTTATGCAGCCATTTGACGTTTACTCACAAGAATGAACTTAGATACCCTAATAATGCGAGGAGAGCAAAAGAGCAATTTTGTGAATAAGCACTTGGTTGCATGAATATGAAAATTTTTCATTGTACGAAATATCCAAAGGTACATTTGACTACATTTTTATACCACATTTTCTATAAGTTATTTGTTTTGACTCAAAATTATATTACGAGTTTTAAAAAATATAATTGCCACGTTTTTGTTGTAAAACAGTAAAAAAAAGAATAAAAGTAATATGTGCACAACACAGTACACAGAAAATTAATAATCCTTGCATGCGAATATTTCCAAAACTTTGAATTAAAGAATGTACTGAAGACATGGTCTTCATTATAAAATTTATGCAATTCAAACTTTTATTTAAATATAAATTAATTTAAATTAAGACTTACTTCTTCATATATTTAGTTTTAATATAAAAACACTAAAACTAATCTATTATTAGTCATATTTACACAATGAACAGGATTCCTTACTTAAATCTCGCTAATAAAAATTAAGCTTGCCTGTTATAAACGCTGTTTTTAAATCATCAAAATATTAAAAGAGGATTTAGGCAAACCATTTTTTGAAAAAATTATTTTGATTAATTGATTATTGTTGTAAAACTATTCGAAACGATGTAAAAAATCAACCAAATCCGCTTATAATACAGATTCTGTAGTGCTAAAAACCCGGTGCGCCAGAGTGCTTTTAACTATCCAGAGTAACTTTAAACGCGTTTTTGTTGAAACATAGTTTTTTTTACAGATTTTCATAATGAAATTCTACATAACTTTTATCAAAATTAGCGTTTTTTTAAAATTTGTCTAGTTTTTACACGCAACAGTATTGTTAAAAATAACATACATTTTACTACTTTTTCGTCGCTTCATAGTTTTTTTAATTTTCTTTCCATTTTGGTAAAATATGTGCATTCAAAAGTTGATTTTCAAATGCATTTCTTTTGTTTGTTTAAAAACGATTTTGAGCTGCGCTATGATGTGGGTCGATTTTTACCATTTTTTAAGCACACAAACTTCAGCGCCATCTTTATATATAAAGAATATATGTTAGACAATTTTGTTACTTAAACTGATGATGTAAAATTAGCACGCAAATAAACTTTTTAAAAAAAAAAACATCTTCCAAAATTACCTAAATTTTAACCGATTTTGTCTAAAATCTCCCTTTAGTGTAATGAAAAAAAGCAGTCTTTAAAAAAAAGTGTAGCAAAAGAAGAATTAATTAAAAAAAAAAACGCTCCAAAACACTGAAATGATACTTTTTTTTAAGAAGACTACACAACCCCGTTTGTCATTAATTTCAGAGAGAAAATGTGTGTTTGTTTACATAAAATAAGGATATGTCAAATATATACTTAACCTTATTCTGATTGAATCATGCATATAAGTAACTATACTTAATTTATCGTAAGCCTAATTGTAACGTCTTGTTACAATTTTGAAAACCCAAACAAAGCTTTTTTAATAGTTTTAAAAACATCCATTTTTTTCAAATGTCCCTCTACCTTACGACACCCTTGACTTTACAAGAAGAACATTTCACAAATTTTTTTTTTCTCTTCAAGTAGTTGAAAAAAATAAAATGTAAATGCTGAAGTTAAATTAATTTTTAGATAAGTATTTTAACCTTCAGTGTCAATTTGACACCATTTTTAAAAATAAAACCTTATATATTTATTATATATGCTCAAATCTACTTCGGATTTTTTCTCAGTGTAAAAATTATGCATGCATTTATATTTTACAAAAGAAAAATTTCCTGTAGATGTCGTTGTGAAGCTGCACGAAAAATTTCCCTCAAACGCCGTTCAGTGTCAAATTGACACTATGCCAAGGATAGGTCTGTTTCCGTACTCGATTCAACTAACTTGAAGTTGCTTGAAAGCGTTATTTTACAAATTTTTGAAGCTCGAGAGTGACAACATGCAAAATCACCCACTTTTTTATTACAATTGCTTGAAATGAGTACGGAAACAGACCTTATAACGCAAAGAAAAAATAAAAAATATAACTACAAATTTTTTGTCCATACAAATGAAGTGCAAATATCCACTGAACGCGATGTAGAAACTGCGATTCCCATATACTATATACTTAAACGTTTTGGAAAAAGTTACCTAAAGACAATATTTTTGGGACAATTATCAGTTTTCGTTCATTCAATCGATGTAAAATCGATGTAAAAGTTTTTTGGCACAATTAAGTTTATTTCTTGATTAATCTATCACTTCATTTATGAAATTTTTCAATGAAATTTGAAAAAAAGAACATTGTTTCTTGGGCAAAGTATTTGTTCATTGAGCTTATAAGCTTGTTGCATTAGTTGAATGAATTTGTTCTCTGAAGCTTAGAATTATTTTCTTGATTTTAAAAAACGATTTTTTGGCTGTAGATAAGATAAACATAACTTTATGAACGTTTTTCATTGGCGTTAAAATTTGTGCACTTGCTGAAAGAATAGCTGCATGGAACCAATGCAATCGAAAGTTGGAACATTTTCAATGAATGATGTATTCATTCAAAGAACTGTTTTGTGTTTTTATGTACATTTTTGTTCAGTGTAGGTACAGGTAAAGCAGGAGAGGATGCTTTAAGTTTTTATCATCCATGTGTGTGTGTGTTTTGTTTCAAAATCTGCTGGCAGTTGTTGGAAATTCTTGAACTTTGCAACTGATATTTCCCCCAAAAGCCTCAAGCAGTTATGTTTAAGTTGGATTTCTTAGATTTCTGAAGCCGCTTCTCGACTCTGTTTATATTTGGTTTGAGGGCAAAAGTAATGTGTAGGTATATTTTTATTTTTGCATAAACATTAGAATATAAATTGGCCTTGAGCTCTTGTTTTGATTCAATTAAAATTTAACTTGAAATTTGAGTGTGCATGAGTGGGTGTATGAATAATTGTGAGCTTAAAAGCGAACATTGCTTTAAGTTGCTTGAAACATTCATTTTATTATATTCTCGTTTTGTCTTAAACACTCTCTGTCTGGACCATGTTTTAATTTTTCGGTTATCTACTTTTGCTATTCCCAAATGCATACCACGTTTGTTTGCTAATAACTCATCTGATCGCCCTCAAGCAGATTAGAATTTTTTTTTCCTTTCATTTCGTAAAGCTAGCTACTCGGTTCATTTACATTCGTGGTTTATTCAACTTCTCGTTTGCAACATTAATAATGCCCAGTCTATGTCTATTTGTCGGTCTCATTTCTAACCGTTGTCTTCTTGTTTCCCTCTAACGCTTTCTCGCTCTGACTCTTGGCCTTTCATTTGTGTAGAATCTTTCAGTCACATGCAAATTGTGAATAACTCTACTTGTTAAGGGCCTCGAGCTTTCAGTTTACCAGGTCCAAATAAATAACCAATGTGCGCCATTTGCAGGAAATGCACAAAGTATATTTATAAGCATTCAACTATACTGTGAAATAGAGATGCCAGACTAGTAAATGTTTTTGCTTACATTTTTTAAGGTAATCTCGTTCAAAGACCTTGAGACCAAGTCTTTTCGTAGTTAAATATAAGTTATTAGAATTTACATACAAATTTTCTACACTGTTAAATAAAATCTTTTATATACCTGAATAATATACCATACAATTTGATCACATCTGTCACTTGAGCAATAAAATTCTGGGCTGTAATATTTTGAGTTATTTAAATGCTAGAAACTGTATTTTTTTACACAATTTAATATATTCACAAACAACTAATTACTTATTTGTGAAACTCCAATTCTGCAGATCTAATAGAAATTTCAACCTTAAAATACCAGTTTATAATTATTTGAATTCCAATAGATTATTTTTTGTGAACGCCATCAGATTGTGGAATACGTTGCCTTATGGAATCAAAATAATTCGAAATAAACATATCTTTAAGCATGAAATTCTCAAATTCTTTTCTTAAATCTCTTGTCTATCACTTTTAATCTAAATAAAATATAATTAGCAGCTAAGTCTACATTTAATTCATTTATAATACATTGTTAAGTTAGCTTTAATTTTCATTCATGGTATTAAAAACTGTTGTTATCATGTCATACTTAGTGCATTTATAAGACTCTGTCTTACATGTCGACATTGTTCCTTTAAATAAATAAATAAATAAATAAATACAGTGACGAACAATACTATACGAATAACTAAAAAAAAACAACTAGGTTTAACTTAAATTATCTATTTAATTTATTCAAAATAAAAGAGCACAAATAAAATCGTTATAAATCTAGCAACTAGTAAAACACAAAAATCCAAGTAAAATCTATATATCATACAAAAAAGAATTTTTGATGCCAAGCTTTTTATACCTTGTGATTGGTTTGAAATCTCCAAAAAGACACTGTTTTCTTAGAATTGATGTTGCTTTTCCTTGTATCTATTGCAACAAGAAAATTTAATATTAAAAATATTTTTTTGCACGCCTTGAGTATCGAACTCATACCCCTTTGATGGATAGTTCTACACGCTACCCAAAAACCCAAAATCCTTTGTTACGCCAAGCGGTTCATTCAATATTAAGTATTAACTTAAGCTATGTTGCAGCAGATCATAATTATCTTTTAAAAGGTTTGTGTACTGGCTATCCTACATTTCCTACATATTTAGCAGATATCCAATCAACAAAAGTAGCAAAAAATAACAAAGATGTTGCTTCTTACTACACCTTGTCATCAGCATCGTTAAGTAGGTTTTTATTTTTTTGTTGATGGGAATTCGTTCTTTTTATCACATATTTTTTTATTTTTTTTTTTGCATAGCCAGAATGTTTTGCGTTAACAACCGAGTACAAGAGCATTAACAAATGATTTTTCCAAGTGACAAAAAAAAGATGACTTAAATTGCTATGGAGTTAAGTAACGAAGGCATGACATCGGCAAAGCATCTTAAATTGGAATATGTCAGTATATCTGAGCAGAGAAAATTTTTTGCTGCAGTTTCAAAAATTGGATTGTAAAATGTTTTGTAAAAATGATATGGTCACTTTAACAATTTTTTTTTGATAAATTTAATTTACGAATGATGAACGATCAAAATATTTGTGCAACACCTTTAGAGACAACTATTGGTGCAGTATTTGCTAAATATATTGTTGACATTACATCATTAATATAAGTTTGCTATTTCATTTATCATAAAATTATTAAGTTTTAGCAATCGAATAAATACATGAATAAACCTATATTTCATAATTAAACTTCAGTAATAATAATTGAAAATATTTACAAAAATACATAATTCAAAATCAATGTAACATGTAACAAAATAAAATATTAATGAAATGTTATAAAATTTGCTGGTGTGAATACAAACGTATCTTTTTTGAATAAAAACTATGGTGTTTTGAATTTAAAAATTATTTTATTAAAATTATTATTAAATTATCAAATCTGTGAAACTGCTGGAAAGCTTTACTTCTCTCGTGTGTCCAACGACGCACCTGTTTTTTTTTTTATGTATGCAACGTCTGAACACTTATGCCCGTCTGCTGGCAGTGCATGTTTTCACACATTTAGTATTTCGAATAACCACCTCTTACTTTTAACGACATTGCGACTAATTTTTTGTCATGCGAGTAAGACTCATTCCGCGTTCCGTAAGGCACAATGGGGGACTTGATTTAGTCTTCGATGTGTCCTTCTACACTGAAGATAGAGTGCGAAGTAGGAGTTGGTATATAGTCAGAGAAACTGGGCATTTTAATTTTTTTTTTTATTTCTCATAAAGATCAAAGCACCAATACAAAGCCTTAATTAAGCCTTAAGTCACAAATCAAAGCCTTCAAAGTAAAGGGATAGATTATTAGAGGAAGAATTGATTGGAACCGTACGTGAATTATAGATTAGGCGGAACAAACGTGAAAGGCTGTTTGAATTGCCTATAACCGAGACTAGTGTTATGCCTTTACCTCGGCAAGCATTTCTAGCCCTCAGTTGTTCCTGTCCTTTAATTCCACATTTTCCACATTTTCCACAATTTACTTGTGGATCTTTTGTTTCAATAATTCTTAAATGAAGTAAGGAACAAAAAAAGCGAAAAGAACCATGCCCAAACCCGAATTCGAACCAGAGGCCTCTGAGTTGATAGTCTAATACACTCCTCACTAAATTGCAAAGCCCAACTAGCAGATTCAGACAGCGTCTTCCAAGTCGATCTTTTAGCGATAGAAGAAACTTGTCTCGCCAATACCAATAAGAAGAGTCAATACCTATCACCTTAGTGCAGCTGTTTTGACGGATAACAAAGCTGGTTTAAAGCATTAAAGCTTTAGCTGCGATCAGTACCGGCTCCAAGCTCGTTAGGCAGTGTAAGAGTGAACTGGCCCGGCTAAGTCACCAACTAAACATTACCGTAATCTGGGTTCCCGGCCATAGGAACATATATGGTAATGTAAAGGCGGATGAACTAGTTAGGCGGGGTTCCTCTTTTGACGTTTCGAAGGCTGAGAAGAGCAGAACCAGTCGCAGTTCTACTGAGCACCGTAAAGGGTGAAATCCACGTTTACTACTTGGCCCAAGCCAAACTTCAACATTTCAAGGAAATTAAATTATAGACACGAAAAATTTTGGTCAATCGAAAACGGTTATAAAAAAAAATATGCAAGTTATTTTAAAATTTTTTATTTTATTTTGTACTTTATTAAGTGCACTTGAGTAATGTATAAAACAAATATCAATTCTCTTTATTATAAACAAAATGGCGTAACTTAGAGTTGATTTTAATTTAAATGCACCTGCGACTCCTCCTCTCTTTGATGCAGTATAAAACTCAGCGCCTTGAATTTGACTAAAGTCCGCTTTTACGTAAGTCTCGTCGTCCATAACCACACAATCAAATTTATAAATGGCTTTGTTGTATAATTTTCGTGCCCGTGTTTTAGCAATCTTATTTTGTTTGTCTTTTCGATTCGGTGCTACAATTTTCTTATACGACCGTAAACCAACACTTTGGCGTACTTTTTAAACGTAAGCCTTTGATATATGCAATTTTTTTGCTTCATCTCGTAAAGACAGTTCAGGATTTTATTTCTGAATAAAGACACAACTTCCTTGACCTTTGACTGCGGCACAAATCCTTTTATTCTTTCACTTCCAGGTCTTCGTTCCACTGACAAGGTCTCATTACACTTTTTAAAAGCATATGTCACTGTACTTTTCAGACAATTTAAAGACTTTGCTATGTCAATATGCAATTTAAAGAATTGCATATTTTTTTGCGCACAATTTTTTCCGAAAGCTCACACTTCAACGAACACATTTAAAAGTATGTTTAAAAAATACAGCAAGTAAATATACAGAAATGATAATAACAAGCTCAAAAAAATGTGTATACATATTTTTGTTTATCGTTAATTTTACGCGAATAATGACCAAGCACTAACGATTAGTTTTTTCGTGTCCATTCTTTATGGCCAGTTTACAATCTAGGCAGAACTCAGTAGATGCTCTGAAGATATCGAAATGACACGACTAGAATTACGGCTATTATTACGGGTCACTAGTGCATCGGAGTAGACACCGAAAAAATCGGACTGCCCTTCAACACCCACTGTCACAGCTGTGACGACTCAAACGAGAAAGAAACATCGACATACTTCTTTTGACCTCACCAGGACTAGATTAAGAGTGCTAGGTAAGCCCTGCTTTAGCAATCTAGACGAGCTCTCAACAGCAAAAATCAACAATCTTCTAACGTCCATTAACCACACTGGATGGTTAAAAACGAACAGTACAATACTCGTTCTACTTACCAGAGGTTATGGTTTGAACACGGCGCACTAAAGCTACTTGGATTCAACTTGTACTTGTAGCATCGCCATTTAAATCAACCAACAAAGGCTCGTTCCCAAAGATATTCATAGCCTTTGGAGGATTTTATTCCGCGAATATTTTTCTTTATGGAATGGATCCAAGTTGTTTTGAGTAGACTTATATCAGGAGAGGGCGCAGGTCAATCCGAAAGATTGATCCCATTTGCATTGAACCACCCCTTTGTTATTTTATCTATGAACCTATCATTATCCTGCATTAAGATATCATCGTGCTTCTGTTCTGCCTCAAATATATTCAAGCTAAGAACTTTTGCTTTAACTGTCACTGTAACTGTAACGGTAACTTTAATTTTAACTTTAACTTTAACTTTTACTTTTACTTTAACTTTAACTTTAACTTTAACTTTAACTTTAACTTTAACTTTAACTTTAACTTTAACTTTAACTTTAACTTTAACTTTAACTTTAACTTTAACTTTAACTTTAACTTTAACTTTAACTTTAACTTTAACTTTAACTTTAACTTTAACTTTAACTTTAACTTTAACTTTAACTTTAACTTTAACTTTAACTTTAACTTTAACTTTAACTTTAACTTTAACTTTAACTTTAACTTTAACTTTAACTTTAACTTTAACTTTAACTTTAACTTTAACTTTAACTTTAACTTTAACTTTAACTTTAACTTTAACTTTAACTTTAACTTTAACTTTAACTTTAACTTTAACTTTAACTTTAACTTTAACTTTAACTTTAACTTTAACTTTAGCTTTAACTCTAACTTTAACTTTAACTTTAACCAAAGAAAAACTTTAATCAAAAGGAGCAATTTTGACACCATGCTAAATATGTTTAAAAAAATTACAAAAATTAAAGAGCTGGTAACCCTAGAAATAACCACCCAATACAGGTATACAATGTTTCCTCATTGGCCTTGTCTATAACACTTATTCATTCATCCATCAGACATGTCCGAAACACATGAACCGCGTTTGCTATGATTGTCACGTAGCTTCTATCTCCATCTTATTGTTCTGCGAACTATATTTTTGTCAGTTGAAAAGCAGTACTTGTGGCTGCTCAGACTATCGAGACCAGATAACTCCCACAACGCATCCTATTCATCAAACCTTAGCAACTTATTCACCTGCTAGATATTCGAAATTAAGTAAGAATTTTTGTTATTCATCCGTCTGTTTGTGCTGTTTTGCCTCTGGCTCATTCAAAATCTCAAATTTTGTGTCAGGTTGTGGTTGCACTGGTCTGAGGGTGCCATTGTGTCTGGTTTATGGTAGCTGCAAATAACCACTTAAATACATCTATTTTAATTGAACTTGCATCTATTGCAGAGTGTACGAAGCAAGACTTCGATTACTAGTTCTTAATTAAACAGTATCATCCTGTAGGCTATATTATTGGAAACGATTCACATGCACACAAGTTATTGATATGTGTGTTATAGAATATTTAGCCGAAAATTGACAGGTAAATGTAGAAGTTTCAAAATCTAGAAAAATTGTTGGTTGAAATTGTAAAATAATAGTAAAAAGGCTACTTTTTCGTGTTATATTGCATAGTCATAAAAAGTTGTACAAAGTTTAAGAATTTTTTGAAAACATTCCCACTAAGCTTGATTTTCAGTGCCAAAATGGAAGAAAACAAATTAAAATCTGCGATTTATTGAAGATGACATTAAAAAGCAAGATATTGGCTCATATGAATATGAATAAATTTGAACGTATGCTTCTTGAAAAGGACGAAAAACCAGCAGTGTGATCGCAGAAGGCTCTGGCGCTCACAAAGGGTATTTCTATAACAAAGCAACATATTGTACACCAGTTGAACAATGCGAAGGCATGAGTGAAGTCCAAAACCGATAGCAACAAAACAGGTAACCGCAAAAGCGTTCTAAACTCTGATAAAAAGTTGTTCTTAGAGAATCTGGGAAATGAAGAAAACCCCAAGAGTGTTTAAAGTCAAGTGTAGGTAAGTATTTATACATTTCTTGATAGAAAATAACTCATAAAACTTCAAAATTTAAATGCTGTTTCTGATCGAGTTGTGTGTGCTTATGAGCTTGCAGCCATACAGCTCAATGCAAGCCAAGAAGTGGGGGAAAAAATCTAACTTCAACCAATAAATATTTGTCTCAGCTGTTGAAAGACAATCTGAATGCATGCTTAATATTTTCCAAACTTGCTCAGAGAAATTAGGTGTGGGGTTGCTCGAGAAACAGATTTCGAATCACGCTACATCACTTAAAATGTATGCATATATTACTATAAATAAAATAAAAACATTGTTGAAAGAATTACCGTACTAATAATACCAAATGAAAAAATAAAACAAAATATATATCGGGGCGTATGAGTAACTTTTAAATGAATATTTAGCTATTAGCCCATTATTATTAACCTCAACCTCAACTCATAATTTCACTTTTCGCGCAAATATGGTAACTATTTATGTATTCAGATAACTAAATAAGAAAGTTTATCTATTTATGTTCAAGTAATAATTTTTAGTGAGCTTAAATTTTAATACAAGAAAACCACTTATCAATTGGAAAGTATAAACATTTGAAAAAGTTCAATAGGTAAGTTTAAAAACAAAGATATTAAAAATGTTTATTAATTAAAAATATTTGTATAGGATTAAAAAAGAGAATAAATTTTTTTTTAAGGTAAGCAAATAATTTTAAGGTAAGTTTATAATATTAAAATTAGTGCACATTTACAGCTAGTTACTTTAAAATAAAAATATTTAATTAAAAATATTAAAATTAGTTTTTAACAACTTCAATACATTAAAAGATAAAACTTCAAGAAAAGTAACTTCAATACATGTTAATGTTAATGTTAATGTTGTGTGGTGGAGATGCGTTCTGCGACTTAAATCAGATCTATTGTACCTCCTTCTCAAAGCTCCGCTGGGTTTGCGGATTACAGCATTTCATCCAGCCCTATTTCTCTAATGAATTTGAGAATATTCTTAGGTTCAAGGGATCAAACCTGCTCTAGACTCAGCTCATAGTTCCCCAGTGCTAGTTTACGTCTGTGAAGCCACGGCGTCGCAGTTTGTAAGTAGGTGTATTGGAGTCTCCTCAGCTTCTTCACAGAAACGGCAGTTACTATCGGTCTCTATTCACAATTTCATCAGGTGGTATTTGAGTTTACAGTGTCCTGTAAGGAACCCCGTTATAATCCTGAGCTTCGGTTTGCCTAAGCTTATGCACAATTTTGCTCTTCGAGTGTTTGGAGGAGCAATTTGGATTGTCTTAGCTTTGGGAGGCTTTTCCAGAGGTTTGAACGTTTGTACCTCTCCTCCCTTCTTAGTTCTTCTTTTATAGAATGTGTGCCCAATCCGCAGAATGGTTCTGGTCTTATAAATTTTGTGGCTACACCCTGTCGCGCTAGACCATCGGCTTCTTCATTACCCTGTATTCCTTTGTGTCCTGGGACCCAAAGTATAGTAACAGTGTTATTTTTGCCTAGTTCGTTGAGTTTTGTTAGGCATTCCCATGTTATTCTCGATAATATCTCACAGGAAACTAATGCTTTGATTGCTGCTTGGCTGTTTGACATCACAACTATATCCTGACCTTTGTATTTACGGTCCAGATTGAATTGTGCACACAGCTGTATTGCTAGGATTTCCGCTTGGAAGATACTGGGTGTTGTCCCCATACTTCAATCCATTTAAAGATAAAACTTAATTCATTATTAAAATTTATTTATTTTAAAAAACCTTTTGAGGACCATAAGCTTTTGGGAAATTTTCTTTTGGAATCTTGGCATTAACAAAGCTAATTGAGATCCAACTAAGGCAAAAATACACAGAAAAAGAAAAAAGTTTTTTCCATTATGTAGTTTTTTAATGTGACATATATGTCCCTATGGTCCTTATGGGAGCCAAAAAATCTTGTTTTTATTTTACATTGGTTGTTAGTGTTTTTTTCAAAGATATTTACATTTTTCTTGTAAAATTGTACTTATAATAATAAATTATGTCTGATGATGGTAGTCTGCAAAAAAATTTACTATTATTTGTGCAACAAAGATGCACCTTATATGCATTGCAATAGTTGTCAGTGCGATTTTCAACCTTTTTTTTAGAGCAATGGACACATTTATTTTTTATGTCGCCTTTGAGCATAGATTGCGATATATTTAACTTCTTGTCAGTAGCATTTTTTGATTTCTGAAATGTTTGATATCCACTTGCTTGCATAAATTATTCACCAAACAAATTTGTTGCAACCAATCGTCTGTAGTCAAGAGAGCTCAGCTGCGACCCTTCCACAAGATTTTTTGCTGTACATTCGATATAAATCACAAAGGCATTGTTCACGCTTATATCAAACAAATCAAAAAATAACCGAAGATAGTATTTAATTTTAGATTTACAGTCTAGTTCATAGAAAGTCTTGCGTTGATCCATCAAATCTACAGCTCCCATATTTTTTTTGTAGTAAGTATTGGCTTTCGGGATGCAAAGACAAAATTTACATTGGCTTTCGGGATACAAAGACAAACGCGAAGTAAACATGGCATATATAATTATATTAAAATAACCATGTTATAAGCGCTATAAAAATTATTTGTTTAGTTGAATAAGTGTAGAAAAGGCCAGTGAAGCAATCTGTCTCAGTCAACATGAACACCAAAATAAAAACAAAACTGTTTGGAAACGGTTTTGTCGCAATGAGCTACTGACCTTATATTCAAATTCTTCAAAAGCAAAATTACCGTTGACGACCATAGGGACACCTGTGTCCCTTTTATTTTTTTTTCAAAATTCTCATATGGTTGTTACAAAACTATAAACAAAGCTTATAAGAATCGATAGAATATTGTCTATTTAAACTAAATTTTTGAATTTTTTTAAAAAAAATTTCTTTGGTCCACTAAATAAAACAGTTTCAAAAGTCCACTTATACAAGGTGGCGCAAAAGTAACATTGCGATGTTTTTTGGCTGTAATTTAAAAAAAAAATGAAAAACTTTGATTCTTCTTGTGGATTATTTTTATTTGGTCTTTTAATTTTTTTTACATCAAGTCGAGAATATGATGTCATGTAAATGGCCGCCGCCACAGTTGATTACCATTTGAGCCCTTTTTATGGCATTTTTCATCACTTCGGCCAAAACTTCCGGTGATAGGTCCTCACATTCTTGACGGATATTGTCTTTAAGAGCTGCACGAAATTCACGTTGTGCCAAAGTCACCGACCGATTATTGGTCAAATAAATAGTCACCAATATTCCGCGTTCTGGAGCAGTGTAGCGTAACATTGTTTATTAACGTGTATTTCGCATGTGTTTACTACACAAATGTCAAAACAGAACTGACATTAGGGGCCAATCGCAAAATTTATAGCATTTTCTGATAAGAGGATTATTTTTGCGCCACCTTGTACCAGCTGTAAAACATCCCTGTAGGAAAATCAACTAGTTTAAAAGAAGTTGAAAAAGTAGTTTTTTTTTGTGAACCACAACTAGTTGAAATTCTGACTTTTTTCCATAGAACGAACTAACATATTTTGTATGGTGATGTCCGCTAAATAAGTCAATTGACTTTCGTCTGCATATGTTTTCAACTACTTGTTAAATTAGTTGAATTTAAACTATTTTTTTAACTACTTTAAAATAAATCAATTGAAAACCGCATATATTTTACACCACTTGTTAAATTAGTTAAATTTAAACTATTTTTTTAATTACATTAAAATAAATCAATTGAAAACTAGTTAATATTCCACTTGCTGAAGATGAATTTAAAATCATTAAAATTTTAAATTCTATACATCAAAGAGATAATTTATTTTATTGTTTTGAAAAATATATACATAAATTCATATTAAAGCCTAAAGTTAATAATATTTAATGAAATAGCATGGTAAAATATTCATAAACTTGTAATCTAATAAAAATTTGTTATAAAAACATGTCAAAATCAGAGTAGTGCCGCCTTAATATAATTCAGAGTAGCTTTTAAATCTCTTGCTTTTAAGTAGTTTTTAAAATACTTCATATATAATGCAATAAAAACTATTCAAAATTGAAGTGGATGCCGCTTTAATATAATTCAAAGTTGTTCATAAACTACTTTATTTAAAATTAGTTTTTCAATTAGTTGTTTTTAAAAACAAGTTAGTTTGTTCCTATGGAGGGCATGATTTTCAAGCTGCACAAATACAGTTAGAATAATTTTTTGTTACAAAACATTATTTCCAATCTTATAAAACTAATAATTTAATTTATAATGGTTGAAAAAAAACAATACTTTTGTTATTCGCTTTTGATTTAGGTGGATTTATTCTTTTGGAACACATATTTCCCTTGGCCCTCAAAGGGTTAAAAGTTAGTGTAAATATGTTAATAAGATTCAGCGTTTAGTTTATGAATAAAAAAATAAAAATTAGACACAATGACTTAATTTGAATATTCTTGATGTCTGCATGTGGCTGATTATTTCAAAAGTTAAAAAAAAATTATATATATAACTTATTAAAAGTTAAACTCTACAGAAACAAATTGAAGTTAATTTAAGCATTTTACAAAAATTGTATTTAAATATTAATTGCTGACTTATTATTGTAACTCATTGTAATATTTAATTATTTAATTTCAGATAATCTTTAGGTTTTTTCTATAATTAACGATAACGTAACCAGTTAGGTGTTTTGTACTTATTTAGTTAATTAACATCATTAAAAATTTGCTGTATTATTTTGCAGTTAGATTTAAGTATCAAATTTTTTATTAAACTAGCAACATTATTTTATATTTTGTTAAGAATTGCTTAGTTTTGCTTGTAACAGGTTCACTGATATACATGACAGGATCACTGGTTAGTAGTTGTGTAGATTTATCATTGTTGTGCGATATTTAAGTTTTTTAATTTATAATAAAAACCCTAAATACTATTTAACAATTAGTTTAATGTTTATAGTTTAAGTACAAAAACATTTATTACCTTGTCAGGGATAGTTTAATTTTTGTTGAGCTTATATCCTTTAGAAAATGTTTACTGAGCTCAATTACCGAGTATATTTTTGATTTAAAAATATTTTATATAATAAGAACAACTTCTGTTCTGCTTAGTAAAACTTTTCTTCTGAATCTTAAAATTAATAAAATTTTAAGGCAAGAAAAAAAAATGTAATTACAAAAATTTTAATTTTTGTTTTCAAATAAAAAGACCAAGTAAAATATGACATGTGAAAGCTTTGAAAAATCACCCTTAAAAACCACCCCAAATATATTTTTCAAATAAATAACAAATTAAATCGTTTCAAATATTAAAATATACAAGCAAATGACTACACATTTGTAATATGCCTTTGTGCTTACTACCCAAAATCAATAGCAAACACTACTTTTATTCATACAAAATAGGCTGATTTATAGCATGTTCGAGACAGCTGATTTTGGCGTGTAGTAAACAGTACTTTATTCATATAAACTAACTAGTTTTAAAATTGTAGTAAAGTCGAATATGCTACTTTTATTCATATGGTTCTTTTTTGTAATAAGTTCCTGGCTTCGAACTTCGAACTTCGAACTTCGATCAACTTTCTGAAATTTCAATAGTTTTTCTCATTCTGAGGCGTTGACCTGGCTCAAAGAAAATGCGCTGCACTAAGATAAGCTTAGGTTTTAATACAAAAATACGTTGTACTAAGAAAAGCTACAGTTTTCAAGATATCGTCATAACTTTGATGTCAAAATAAAGGGAATTTTTCAATATTTACTATTGGTAAGAAATTTTACAATCATAATATAATTGAAGGGCTTTTTGCAGAAACATGTTATGCCACATAAAAAATATTTTGAAATAATTTTCTCTTAAGTTTTGAAAAATTGTATTTTTGTATGAAGAATTGGAATTGAACACGTAAACTTTTACATATAGATTAGAAAATTTATAAGAAATAGCCAAAATCTCTTCAGTGGTTGTTGGCAATGCATTGAGTCATGTATTCTGCCCAAAAAATTGATTTTTTAGATTGTGTGGCTTATCACGTTATTGCAATAAGCCCTTCAATTTAACACATATTACATACAAAAATGCTTTTCCTAGGGTATCTGTAAGAGATAGCGCAACATTTTTTCTACATTGTATTACACGCAGAGAAAAAACATAGTTGCTACAACCATGTTTTAACAGGATCATAGTATGATTCGGATTATGATTGTTGATACCATGTTCTTAAACATATAATGGTTTCTATGATCATGGTAAAATTATTACAACAACTATATTTAGAAAAGGAATTTTTCCGTAGGAACCAAACTATTATTATAACAATCATTATTCTCTTAATGATTGCAACAACTTTATTATAAATTTCTTTTTAGGAACCAGAATATTATAGAAAAATCAATTTTTTTTATTTCAATGCACACAAAAAAAAAAAAAAATTAGCTATTAATAATTAAGATATCCCTAGAGGTTTGTATTTGTCAGCTGCTGAACAGAAATATTAATTCAATTGGAAAAACTTTCTGAAAAACTTTCTGTCCGAGCTGGGGTTTGAACCACGACTCTTTCGCTTACGAGCCACGCAGACTACCAGTTGCTGCCACAGCTGCTACTACCGGTCGCCTGACTTAAGTCGTTCATAAACATGGTACATTGAGTGCATTGTCACAAAAAGAGCAATATTTACGGTAAATGGAAATATGTTTGCTACAATCAAAGTCGAAAATGTAATTGTTCTGCGTGCAGTCTTTAGGATACGTCGATTTATAACAAAACATAGTAATTGAAGAGTTGACAAACGAAACGGCACATAACGAGGAATCGATAAAAGTTATTGTCTCTGAATGAAGTGAAAGGTTTCCTGCAAACTGTTCAGACGCAATAAGTTCTTTCGATTTTTGACTATGCTTCGTTTACCCACGTTCAAAAAGTCGTTCAGACAAACATTAAAAATTCTAGTATGTTTGTCTCTATCATAATATTCACATTTATCATGATTGACAGAACCACAAGATTTTGGCAGCAACTAATAGTTGAGTCAATTATATTATGTTGACGATAGTATAATTTGAACCATAATGTTATTTTTGGTGCCACAATTAGTAAATAATGACTTTATTTTGGCAAAAATTTATGTTTGCAGGAAAGTACAATAATTTCAGTAAACAAATTATTACTGCAGTAATCATGTCTCAACCATGTAATCATGTCTTTTCTCTGCGTGTAATGTCTAAAATTTCCTGTTACGCCATGTTCTTCTATATCTTATAGTTCAGGTTTGACTTCAGAAATATTCTTTCAATGCTCATATTTCAGGTCAAAGGTCACATAACTATTCGGTGAACTTCTTCTCCCTACTTTAATTTATTTAAAAAAATGGTCAAAATCGGTTCAGAAACACGGAAGAACCGTTTCTCCTACGCCTTTTTTATATATATAATAAAAAAGCTTAAGACATGGATTTGTGTATATAACTTTGGAGTAGTTTGTAATATTTGAACATTTTTTTACAGAAATTACTTTTTAAGCTGTAGAAATTTGTAAAATATATAAAAACAAAATTTTGAAAAATTTAATTTTCATAGGTTTTTCAAAAATTCATAGGTTTTTATGATTTTCGATGATAGAAACTGTTTTTTACATTATGTGTCAAAATGAAGCAATTTTTGCTAATAAATGATATGTCATCTGTAAGAGTGTGAAAAAAGAAAATTTTATAAGAAAACAAATTACAATAAAAAAACGTTTGGCCTATTTTTTGAGCAAAAACGGAATATTCTATAGTTTTATTTAAAACAATACAAAATATTGAATTAGTGAGATAATGGTAAATCCTTTTTTAATTCGTCAAACTTATTTAATTGATATTTCAAACAAAGAAAATTCAATGAAAATCGAATGAAAAGTGGCTGAGATATTTGCTTGCAAAGTCAAAATATGAAATTTCAATCGGTTTTTTTCTCATTCTGAGGCGATGACCTTGCTTCAAGAAAATATGTTGTACTGAGAAAATCTACATTCTTTGAGAAATCTCAATAATTTTAATGTCATTATAACGAGAATTTTTTAACATACTATCCGTGAAAAATATTACCAAAAAGCTTTCGTATACCGTTATATTTCTGAACCAACGATGTTTCACACAAAAATACGTTGTAATGAAAACATCTGCAGTTTTTAAGATATCACTATAATTTTGATGTCAAAATAACGGAAATTTTTCATAATTTACTATTTTTAAGAAATTTCTCCATCATAATGTATATTCGCACTTGTAACAAAAAAAAAATGCTTATTGTAGGGTATCAGTAAGAGATGGCGAAAAATGTCTGAAGTATTTTATGCTTATTTTACACATCTTAAAATTTTGGATTAAATTTTAAACTTTTTGGATTACATATAGGAAAACACCCAAAAAAAGATTACTTTTTTTATCCATTAAAATTTTCTTATCCAAAAAAGATTAGTTTTCAATCCGCAAAAACTTAAAAAATAGCAATATAAATATCTAATGTTGAAATTTGGGATAATCGTGTCAAAGTGTTTTTGTCGTGTGTGTAGTATAATCCGTATCGTAATTGTTGCTTGGATCGTTTTTTTGCTAGTGTGTCAAATTTAGCAATTGACTATGATTGTTTTGTTATATGTGGAGATTTTAATATAAACATTTTATCAATGGATAATCTTGTTAGGCAATTTTTCGACAAACTTGCTGAGGTTGGACTTCATACAGTTAATACAAGCATACCTACACGTTACGCTACAAACGCTTCTCCGAGTTTATTGAATCTTTTTGTTGTCTCTGATGTTTCTAATGTTTTGTTTTTTGACCAAATTTCTTTTATTTCTGACCACGATCTTATTTTTTGTTCTTTAAATATAAATCTCACACCAAATGAAACGGAAGGAACTTTTTGTTTTCGTAACGATAAATCAGTCGATTATGCATCTTTGTTTAATGATCTATCTTCAATAAATTGGTCTGATTGTTGGTTTTTTAGTTCTGTTAATGACAAATTAAATTTCTTCGTTACTAAAATTTGTGCATTGTTTGACTTACATGTTCCATTAATTTTTCGTCGTGTTTCAGATAAATGTTGTCCTTGGTTTACAAATAATGTTAAGTTGGCTTTAAAAAAACGTAATAAAATGAACAATCGTTGGATAAGAAACCCCTCAATAGCAAATTGGGAGCAACACAAAAGAGCCAGAAATGCAGCTAACTTGTCTGTTAAATTAGCAAAACGTAAGTTTTTCATGTCTAAACTAGAATCTCGACAACCATCCAAAAAGCTTTGGAACAACTTAAGACTTGCTAGGGTATGTAATGTTAAGACGGACGAGTGTCAGGTAGACCCTAATATTCTTAATGAGTATTTTATTACAAGCACATCATCTACACAAATAGCGTCTACTGTTAGTATAAGATTTAATAATTCTGTAAGTCCATTTAATTTTGAGTTCGTTGCTGTGGATGAGTATGAGGTTGCTCGTTGTGTAAATAAGATTAAATCAAATGCCGTCAGTGAGGATGGTATATCAATAAAATTTATTAAAATCATTTTGCCGTACATATTAAGTCTTTTGACGCACATATTTAATCACTCTTTTACAAGTTCTTGTTTTCCTGAGGCTTGGAAAGCAGCGACAATCATTCCAATAGCCAAACAAAAAGCAATGCTCATGAACCAGCTGATTTTCGCCCAGTAAGTCTCTTATCATCGTTGTCTAAAGTGTTGCAGTCTATAATGGCCTTGCAAATCTCGGAACACATAAAAAAATATAATCTTATGTCCCCACTTCAGTCAGGCTTTCGATCAGGCCACAGCTGCTCTACAGCTATTGTTAAAATCTTGGATGACATTAGACAGACATATGATTTGGGACACATAAGCTTGCCGTGCCTATTAGACTTTTCCAAAGCTTTTGATTCAGTTGATCATGCAATTTTATGTCGGAAACTAGAGTTGGAATTTGGTTTTTCCGTTTCGGCGGTCCGTCTGTTATATAGATATTTAGTCAGAAGGTCTCAAAGAGTCAGGGTGGGAAATTATTTGTACGCTTTTAGAAATTTAACCTGTGGGGTACCTCAAGGCTCGGTACTTGGTCTGCTTTTACTTACGATGTTCATTAATGACATCTTCAGAATATACAATCATGTTACCATGCATGCATATGCGGATAATCTTCAGTTGTATCTGTCCAGACCTATTGGTCACGTTGATGATTTATGTATGAAAGTAAACGAAGACTTGTGCAAAATAACAAATTGGGCTAATGCTAACAACCTTATCATTAATCCACTTAAATCATTTGTTTTGCCGGTTTTTAAATCTAGTTACCCCTTCCTTAATATACCGGGAATTTTCTTAGATGATATCGAGCTCAAATTTGCTGATAAGGTTAAAAATCTTGGTTTGTATATTAACTCTTCACTCTCGTGCGAAGATCATGTAAATACCGTTGTTAGCAAGGTTTATTATGTACTGCGAAACCTTAGGTGGACTGCATCATTTGTGCCTGTAGAGACTAGAAAAAAGATTAGTAATTCAGCTGATTGTGCCAATTAAGTGCTCGAAATTTGCTTAGCCGCACACGATCTTATAGCAATATGAATGAAAAAAACAACAATAGGTTTAACTGTGTAATAATATACATTTTTATTTTTGTTTTATACAAAACTATTGAGAATTATAAAGATTTTTTATTCATATTTTAAGAAAATTGTACAAATAGAAAAAATGCTAGATAAATTCAAGCAAATTTTGCTTAGCCGCGCGACGTCAAATACTTAAAAAAACAACCATTTAAATAAAAAAGCATATCTTTTGTACAGTTAATATTTAGTTGGACCTCCATTTTTATTTATTACCGCAAAAATTCTATCGGGGAGTGAGTCAATTAATTTTCGGAGAACGTCAATTTCTAAATCTAGCCACGCCTGCAAAATTGCTATTTTTAATTCAGATACCGTCGAGTATTGGCGGCAATTTCCGTAGACAGCTCGTGCAATTATTCCCCAAACATTTTCAATCGGATTTATATCCGGACTTCTAGCTGCCCGATCAAGTAATGGTATTGAGCGTGATGAAAAAAAATTCCTTGACTCGTGTGAAACGTGAATACTGGCATTATCCTGTTGAAATATTAAGTCAACGTAAGCATTTTCTTCAAAATAAGCAATAAGCACGTCGTCTAACATTTCAACATACTTTGTTGAATTCATTCGTGTTGAAATAAAACATAACTTAAGTTTTACATTGTATGAAAAAGCCCCCCATATCATAATGGATCCACCTCCAAAGTTTCGACTCATTCTTGGTGGATTATTTGCACGTAGATCATGCCAATAGCAACTGAATCCATCGGGTCCATCGAGATTAAATTTTTTCTCATCCGAAAAAATTACACTACGCCAATTTTCAGTCCAGTTCATGTGCCTTTTCGCAAATTCTAACCTGGCTGCTTTATGACAAGATTTAAGTTGTGGTTTTTTTGTCATTTTTTTCCATTTAATATTTTTATCCGCGCTTAAAATTTGTTGAACTCTACGTTTTCCAATTGGAAGTGTAAGTTTTGACACTATTTGAGATGCACTTAGTCGGTTTTTAGTGGCTTCTTCTTTGATAACATTTCTTTGACGACGAGTTATCTTCGTATTTCTTTTACATTTTGAGGAAGAAATACTGTATTTTTCACCTAATCGCAAAAAATTTCTAATTACTTTCTCCGATCTGTTAATTTGACGGCTAATCGCTCTATTAGAAAAACCATTTTCTTTTAAAACTTTAATTTTGCCTTTTTCCACATCATTCAAAAAACTATTCTTTGCCATTTTAAAATCAAGCCTTTTCAAAATGAGATGAATCGCCTAAAATATTAAAAAAAGTTAAAATTTAAGAAATATTCACTGAAACATTCCAACAGAAAAGCGAACTTACAAGTACAACACTTAAAACACGACTGCGGCTAAGCTAACTTCGCGTCAATGATTGTGAAATTCTTAATAAATTTATTTTTCGGTACCGTTATATTTTTCATTTTGTTGCTTTGTTTGAACAGATCACATTTAAATTTAACAACAAATTTGATGGAACAGTAAATGTTGAGAGTAATCGTGAAAAACATTACTCTTTCGCTTCTTTCTTAAATGCGGCTAAGCAAACTGCGCTGACTGTATCTCCTACTCAGATATAGTGTATAGTAAAGTTGATTCCCGATCCAAGCTTAAGTTACAACTTGTGTTTAATAATGCTGTAAGATTCATTTTTGGTCTTAGAAAGTTTGACCGCATTAGTCACTTGAGTAACAAAGTACTCGGTTGCAACATCTTCAACTATTTCGATGCTAGAAACTGCATCTTTTTACACAACCTGATCTGCACTCGCACTCTTGATTACTTATTTGAAAAGCTACAATTTTGTAGGTCAACTAAAAATCTGAATCTCTTAATCCCTACTTATAATTTTTTAAACTCTAACAAACTCTTTTACTTGAACGCCATCAGATTGTGGAATTCACTGCCTTTAAGTATAAAAAGTATTACAACTAAACGCAACTTTAAGCATGTAATTTTCCAACATTTCTCTTAAGTATCTCTCTTTCACTAATTCTATGCAATTGTATTTAAAAAACCTTAATTTAATTAAAATTACTTAATCTTTATTTGTTGTTATTCTTGATTTTGTCGATTTTTTGATTTTTGTTTGAATTAATTTTGAATTAATTTTGAATTAATTATTATTTTGATTAGATCTTTTCGTAAAATGATATTAATTGTATTAAGTTAAATTTTTAATTATTTTTTTTTTGTTTATCACTTGTTATTTTGTTATGTATCTATATTCTTACTGCATTTAAAAGACTCTGTCTTATTTGTGAACCTTTTCTTTAAGTAAATAAATAAATAAAAAAAAAAATAATAAAAAAATAATATCAACTTAAATAAAAATACTTATCACTCGTTCAACTCAGTTTTTAAGAAAGTTACGCTTATTTGGAATCATTGCGAATGCAAGTAAGCTTGCAGTAAGTAAGCAAGCAAGCAAGCAGAAACGTGGGTTCAAGACCCAGCTAAATTAAACTAAAATAAACACATTTTCTGACCAGTTCGGGACTTGCACACACGACCTCCTATGTGCTGGTCCAACAACTTATCCTCTCGTCCAATTTTGTTGCTAACAAAGTTACGCTTATTTTGCATCATTACGAATGCAAGCAATTTCCATTCAAGAATGCTGGCTTGAGACCCAGCTAAATTAAACTAAAGTCGGGATTAAAAAATAGGACTTTTTGGATTAAAAATTCCTTTTAGAATTAAAAAATTAAAAAATTAGTTTTGATTAAAAAGTAGTCAACAATTTTTAACCGTGTATCAATGTCTATAATTGTCTTTTACACCATGTTTTTCTATTTTTTACAGTTTAGCATTTATTTAATAAATTATCTTTTAACGCTCATATTTCAGATCAACGGTCACTAATCTTAAATGCAACCAAACGGTGCAGCCAGACCTTTAATCTGATACCTCGTTCACTATTCTACCACTTCTTAGCACTGAGATTCCTTACTTATATAATACAAACTTTCAACGTTAATATTTCTGGTCAGAGGTCATACATTTAAAATCTAACATGATTCGGCACATCTACGGTGCAGTACCTTTCGATTACTATACGTTTCATTGTCCTTATTCTAAAATAAATATAAAAAGTATACGACAACATTTGATGTTTGCAAATTAATATATAAGATATGGGGTTGTTTTCAATAAATTAGTATATCTATTTTCACACATTTTTCCTAATGTTTTACTCCTGTCATGTTGGCCGACCGACCCCCTTCTTGTTTTTATTTTTAAACTAGTACACTAACTACATTTGTTTTTTTTTTGTTGTTGTTTATGATTTCACTTTATATTTGGGGTTTTTTGCTGATCTGTCATTGCTTCGGGTCAAGTATGTTTTTATTTCAGTTCTACAGAGTTTTGCTGAACAACTTTTAAGTTTTTAACAATCTGAGTGAAAAGTAAAAAATCCAAAGGAGCAACTTTTTCTCCAAACATACAATTTTTCAGCGCTACACTCATGAATAAAGTTTGTGACACTGGCGTCCTTAAGATGCATCCAAGATGAAGTTTGCAAATATTTTTTTCTGTACAAAACTGAAATAATTTTTATGCCAAAAAAAGTCACAAAATAATGCTTAACAATATTTTTAGTGACTTTCTTCTTTCATTAGCTTTATAATTCTTTGTCCAAAAGTAATAAAAAATTCATTTTCTCAAATAAAAATTTTAAAGCTTGCTTTAAGGCCACACCTTCGGATTTTTTTTATAATTATAAACAATTTCACAGAATGTAATATTTTTCTTGTATTAAGAAATTGTTAAAAATTATCTGGGCTTAAGCTGTTTTCTCTTACTGACATTCGTGTTATATTTTCTGAATTTTAGAAAAATAATTCTTTTTTTTTAAAATTTTATATATAACTAGCTGATATACCCGGTGTTACTCGGGAGTCTTTTATATAAACATTTTAACATACACTTCTCGATTAAATGTTTTTTAAAATTGGGAATAATGAAAAACATGTTGAATTTTATTTGAATTTTATTTTATTTAATTTTATTTATCCACCGTTTGCTAGGTAATTAAAAGATCATTGATCCAAAAAAGTTTAGGAAAATTTTTGTTGTTGGTGGTTCCATCTCTTGCGGTGAGCTAATTGAATTCAAAGAAGCGGTACGAAAAACAGATTTTTAAAATTAAAAAGAATTTTTATATTTCCTCAATCTTAAAGCAAGCACAATTACATTTTCAACAAAATAAAAATTATGGTGGGACTCAATGCGTCCCTGAGATATTTACATTTTAACGTCTAAACAAAGATTTATATTAAAAAACATATTGAACTTTTTAACAAAAAAAAAAAAAATGTTAATGAAATATATTAAAAACATCAGAGTTATTGGCATTAAAAGTAAAAACTTTGATTTTCATATAATTTTTTTCTCATCATTAGCTATCAATGTCTTATGAAAATTCGTCTTATCTGCTAGCTGCATAAGAACATCAGATATTCTTCTGTAAGCAGAAAATAGCGCCACCTGTCTTGTGGGGGGAGCGGGGAGGGGGGAGGGGATGGGGAGGCAAAATATAAGTAGATCACTATAAAGAAAATTTTATATCATCCAAAATGTTCGTAGTTACTTTAGACACACAACTGCATTCTTAGAGATATATGGGGACGTTCAAACTATATAAAGAATTTTAACAAAAAACTAAGTTTTATTAATAGTCTGGTATGAAAAAATAGATTTTTAGCCATAACTTTGGATTGGAAAGAGATATTGGGGTAATTTTTTCACATAAATTATTTTTGAGACTTGACTTTTTTGTAAAAAATATAAAAACAACATTTTGGAAAAAATAAATTTCGCGAAAAAAATCAAAGGGATGACAAAAACATCGCTTAGCTGGAAGAATTTTTGCAAATAAATGCTATGTCATATGAAAGGTAGCCAGATGTGCAATTTTTAATTGATTTCGTTTTTACAACAACAACAATTTTTGAGTCATTTTTTGAGTAAAAAGTCAATTTTTTGGACCTTTTTTGACATAATCATAAAACATATATACACTGACTTAACGGTACAGTTCAACCTATTTTTATGAAGTGATTTTATTGAACTTTTGAACAAAAAAATTTGAATGAAATATATTAATGGACAGAGGAGATATTTGCATCGAAAGACCAAACTTTGATTTTCATGTCGTTTTTTTCTCATTCTTAGGCAACGATGTTTTATGAAAAAGTCATTATACTGAAAATTTCTTCAATTTTGAAGATATGTGAATGTTTTTGATGTCAAAATAACAAAAATTTTTTAAAATTAAATACAAAAAATCTCCGATACTAAAAAGTTTTATAATAACAAAATTACCGTTAGTTGGAAAATTTCAGATGGGGCGTGGCAAAAACTAAGTATGTAACATTTTAAGTTAGAATGTACTTAATATGTATATTTAGTTTGAGCAAAATCCGTTGAGCCGTTTAGATTTGTATAAAGGTCAAACAAACAAACAAACAGAAAATGAGTTTTATTACTATAGATGAGAAGCAATAGGTGCTAGGTTCAAGCATAGAATGCTTTATTATTTTTCTCTCCGTGTTGAAAACCGAATACACTGAAAGAATTTCCTAACCGTCTTCTTCTCTTTCTTCCTCTTCATGGTCTACTTCATCTTCATCGCTCTTCAAACTTATGAACGCTTATGGCAAAGTATTTAATTTCAATAATTAACTTTTAATGGCATAGGTCGATCTTCCTCGCTGCTCTGTTGTTAAACGCCAACTTGCAATGGCGCGCCGCCTGAAAACATGCCAAGCTTGGCAAAGCTTTCATAACAATGTTGCCATTACAACTGTTTGCAGTGTGTTTTCTACAGAATAGGAGACGCACGTTGGAATGAAGGGTTGCCATGATTACTTTGATCCTGTTTCCCTGGCATAACATTAATTGGCTTGTTACAAGTCTGTACAGCTCGCCATGGGCTTATGTATAAAGAAGAAAAAAAAAAACGAAATGTTGCTTGATTTATTGCTATAATATTGTGCATTAATTATCGTTTCAACTTAAATTTTTTTTTTAAACCATAGCTCTCTTTTTCAATTTTATTTGGATATGTTAATTGTTTTTTTTTTTGTTGGCAGATGTATTCGGAATTTTTGTATGCACACTTTTTTCTTTTGTTCTGTTTTGTTTTGAAGTAGATTTTTTATATTTTAAAGTTGATTAAACTATAATATTAGCTGAGTTGTATGAAACATTGTTTCAGAGCTAAATTCTTAGCAGTGCTAATTGCAACAAATTGTATAAAAATGTGGCCAAACAAAACCACTTTGTAGTCATACAATTCTGCTAAAAGTTAGCTTTAAGGTGATTGATATGAAATGTTAACTAATCTGACGGGATAATTAAGTAAATATATGTATAGTTTTTCATCTTTATAAAATACTAGCTTAAACCCGGCGCGTTGCTGCCGCGGCCCCGTTGCCAAACGCGGATAAAATGTTATCAGTGAACTGTGTATGGAATTGTGGTGGAATACTGAATTCCATGGATGTGCGACCTATAATTCAAAAGCTATTCGATATCGCAAATTTGGGTTGTATTGGAGGTGCCACGCCCCTTTGTCTAACTCCAATAAAATTTTATCAGTGAAACGCCACGAGTAAATTGTGGTCGAATACCGAATTCCGAGGCTGTGCGGCTTATAACTCCAAAGCTATTCGATAAAGCAAATTTGGTTTGTATGGAAGGTGCCACGCCCACTGATTAATACAAATAGAAATAAAACATGTTGTCACGAACTTAAGGAATGTAAGACATGAAGACAATTACAAGTAAGTGGAAAAACATAACTTGAGCTCATTGTTCTTCATAAAAATTACTCAGATGAACATCTAAGCAAATTTCCGTTTTTTAAAATTTCCGTTTAAAAAATTGTTGTTTTTTAACCAAATAGATTTAGGTTTAAAGGAAAGTGAAGGGAGATATTGCCTTATTTCCTTATTTCCTTTACCCTTTCAGACAGGGATGCATCGATTAAGCAAGCTACTTTCGGTTTTGATATCTTCACTTTTATTTCACAAACAGATTAAAATGTATTGTTTGCGTTGATTATTACTTATTGCTCTACATTTGACCGTTGTTAAAAATTAAATTTTCCCGAAAATTGCTCGTCGTAGTTCATTCGTATTATGTAGGGGAGAGTAGGAAGATGGGAGAGTGTTAAAAATCTCTAGAGCTTAAAATACACTTCGTGGTTAGAGGATTTGCATAAAATCAAAAATTATTGACAGTTTTTGCCTGTTGGCCAAAAAAAAAAACTGGTTTTTGGAGTTTTCAAAAATCGTGGGGAGTTGTGAAGCACTACTAAAAATCGCAGAAAATTTAATTTTTTGGTAAAAATTCTTTATTAGAATTGGAGAAAATGATAAATTATTATAGTTATTATATACTAGAGTTAAAATATTTAAGTAAAAAAAAATTTATTATAACACGTTTTTAAAACGAACTAAAAAGTACAAAATTATTTCTCATAGAGTAGGGCCTTTTAGTTCCCCTAATGCTATAGAAGATAGTAAGGAGTGTTATTGTAGTACGTTAGTAAACAAATTATTTCTTCACTTAGGTCCCTTGACTGTCAGGATAGAAGTCCTTGCATGGATGATAGATTCACGTTTGCTAATATTAGCGATGCAGGCTTATTATTTGTTATATTACAATTTTTTTGCTTAAATAATTATTTTCTGATTTTTAGTCTTTGTCAAAAACTTTAAGAATTCTAATTTTCAAAAATTCACCACTGAAAGTGACAAAATAGTTTGTTCAAGAAACGGAAATAGTTTTATAAATATTTAAAATGAAACAAAAAAAAAACAGGAAAAAATTCATTGAAATTGTTTAGGCTCGAACTCACAACCTCACGATTATAAAGTAATCGCCCTGTGCTCTGAGCTGCAGAACTCACAAAGAAATATATTCTTAATAGCAATCAATCAAACTACTTTTTTATCAAATGAATAAAAAATTTTTAGTTAAACTACTTTTTACAATTTTTTCACCCTCATGGTGAATTTTTCAAAATTTGAAATTGTTTCATAAAAAAAAACAAAAAATCCGTCAAATTTGTTGAGGCTCGAACTTACTACCTTGTGGCTATAAATCAATCGCTTTAAGCTTTGAGCCACAGAACTCACACCAAAACTTTTTTAAATGAGGTATTAAATTCACTTCAGCTGTGAATTTTTGGTATATAAAAATGTCAATGAGCTTTTAAGTATTTTTGTTTGATTTTTATCATGTATGTATGTATGCATGTATTAAATATTTTCGCAGAAAATAAGTGATTATTATGATGTCATGCAGTTCTAAGCTACAAGTTTAGTTTTAAAACTCTAGCTCATCGGGAATTTGGTTAAAAATTAATTTCAATTAAGGTACAGACATGAAATGAAGCTAATAAAAACGTGTTAAAAATGGAAAAAAAATTTAATTTTGAAGTTTTCTTAAAGTTTTCGTAGTTTCTCATTAATTTTTCATAGTTCTTTCAAAGTTTTCGCATAGTTTTCAAAGTTTTCTAATTTTTTTATAGTTTTCTAAATTTCATAATAGATTTCATAATTATCTTATACTTTTAATATTTGTCAACTCCCCAAGTTAAAAAGTGTATTTTTCGTAATGGAATACATAGAAAAAAAAAACAAAATATATTGAAGAAAATCCTTGAAATTGCACTAAACGTTTGAATTTTTTACAAATAATACGTGATACGCGTGTGAAATACCATTTCAGATTGACATATGACATTAATATGACATTTATCGTGCTTCACATCTCCCCACTTGATGTGCTTCATTTCACCCCATTCACTACTATTTTAAAACTCTCACCGCTTCAGTATCACATCGATTGTTTTTCCATAAATTCTTTTGAACGTCGAAAGCCTAAACATTGTTGACTATTTTGTGTGTACTCACCTTTTCGATTAACTTAAAAATGTTTATGAAAATGCCACAAGCACGAATGCTCAAAAAAATTTTCAACAATATGTTGAACACAATGTCTGTAGAGAAACGAAAAAGTGTGCTATCGGGACGAGTGCTAGTACAAAACCAATGTTGCCTTTCACCATTTACCCCTAGATTGGCTTTCAAATTCCCCAAAAATTCCCTTAAATTTTTTTTTTAAAAGTACAAAAATTTCATAGGGGGCAAATGAAAAGTAATGCAACAGCAATGCAAGACTATGTCTGTATTTAAAGGGCTGAGCTGTTCGAAGTCTTTAACAAGGGCTAAAAGTTGCTTCATAGTTCTCAATTGTCCAATGTGAAATTGACCTTAAAATTAAGTCTTATTTTTGAAATGAAAAAGTCTTCCTCACTTTTTGATATATTTTTCGGCATATATTTTTTGCATACTTGCTTTGTTTTTAATTTTACACAAAATTTGCGAAGCAAGTTTACAGTGCTGCCAATTAAACTGTTTTCATAAAGTGTTTCTAAAATACCCAAGAAGAAAGTATTTCTTCTTTTCTTAAATTTTTAGGATAATTTTTAGGAAAAGTAAAAAAACTTTATTTCAAAGGTCAATTTCTATGCCCCTAAAAATCCTCTAAAAAACATTAAATCTCCCTAAAAAAACCCCTAAAGATTCATTACCCCTAAAATCTCTCAACACAGTTAAAAAACCACTAAATAAGTCTATCAGGAAATCCCCTGACCAGGCAACATTGTACAAAACTTAGATATTAGGTGAAAAAATGTTGACCTTAGGTAAGAGCGATAAAAACCACTGCTAAGCGACATCCGTGGCCGTGCTTCGCACTCCCCATGTTTCAAAACTACCCACTCTCCCCTACTTAAATACTTTTTAATAATTTCATATCGAATTAAGTGCTAACACAGTTTTAAATTTATCCAAAATTAGTCATGTCTTTTTCAATTTTTCTAAGCAAAAAAACACAATATATGTGAAATATACGGGGTTTTGTAAAGGATAAGTAGAGCATCATTATTGTTTAAACTGAAGGTGGTCCGCAGCTGGCAGCACAACTCAAGCACTTTTTATCCGATCAACTTTAAATATCACTAAGTTATTAACATTTATATCGCTCATTTCGTGCAAAACTGTCACAACTCAAAATTTATTATTTTTCAGGAGAGCCGTACGAAATTTTGAAATGACATCACGACCATTAATTGTAAAGGTATACTGAAAATTGTTAAGAATGTTTGTAGGCCATTATTATATTTTCTACCAAAAATATGATAAAATTTTCATTTTGCGTCAACAGTGAATTTTTAGTTGTGACATGATTGCTACAAAAATTCATTAAGGGTATTCACTTCAGCGCTGAAATTGGCGAAATGCTGAAATTTACGAAAACTTCAGTGCACTTGTTATTGAGTGCGAGTCATTGTGAATATGATAATTTCGATAATAAGAAGGCAATATGATAATTTCTAACAATTCCTGCCTTAAAGCTGATGCAATGTCTGCGAGTAAGAACAAAAGTATGTGTTGAGGAAATTTGACTCGGTTGAAATAATTTCCTGGCGTCTAAATTTAAATACCAAAATAGTTGAAGGCGCCGTGATAGTGGCTTTGAATATGAAGACAGAAGGCGTGTGCTAGTTCTTATTCCAATATCTTCGTTTTTTATTCAAGTTCTAGTTCAACATTTCAATATTAAAATTCTATTATAAAATAAATGATTACAAATAGTTAAGGTATACAAATAATATAAATAGCTACTTATGGTTTTGACACCAATAGATAAATTTAGCTGGTCACAAATCTGTTCCTGTTAACGTTTTTTTTAGTCCTCGTTGCAAAAATGGAGAATTTTCCGCGTGTTTTAAAGCACAAATATTTCAGTGATACCAACCAACTATATCAAATTTTATTAATAAGTATTCAGTGGTTAGGGAACAGATTTGTGACGGTATGCTTAAGTGATACCAATCGATAAATGAAATATGATTTTTGCAACAGTATGATTAATTCTATTTTAGCTGAGTGGCAGTCATTTTATATATCTGTGTATTAATCTGTGTTTTACAAAATATGAACAAAATTATTTGTTTTGGTAGCAGGTGCACTAACGAAATGAAGCAATGGTGATTTAAAGTTTGACAGATGTATGTGTAACAAACGAAACATTACAAATGGATCGCTCACTTCAACTCGTCGAAAATTTCCAATTTCTGAAATTTCAACATTGAAGTGAATACCCCTATTTTAAAAAATGTTTCATTTTGAGTTGTGACAATTTTGCTACAATATGATAACATACTTTTGAGTTAGACAAATGTCACGTTTTGAGTTGATACGTTATTACCACAAAGAAATATTAGGTTACTTGCTTGGATTTTTATTTAAAAAAATAGTTTATGATATAATAAGTCCATGTTGTTGAAAAATAGTGCGGAAACACAGATATTTAAAAAAAAAAATCGTGAAACTTTATTATATCGTAAAGTAGACAGAATGAAGTTATTTATGGAACAATATATCGTGCAGATGGCCGCCGCGGCTTTGCTGGCATACACGCGATCTTTTAATGAAATTTTCAATGACCGTTTTGCATAAATGCTGCGGTATTTCATTAATGCAGCGTCCAATTTCCTCTTTTAAGGCTTGAGTCGTCGGCAGCTTAATTCGCGTAAACCATCGACTTCAAAAAACCCCAAAGAAAAAAATCTAATGGTGTTAAATCGCACGATCTAGGCGGCCAATTCTGATCTCCAAAACGCGAAATAATACGACCGGGAAATGACTGATGCAGCAATTGAATTGTTTCTCTGGCTGTATGACATGTGGCGCCGTCTTGTTGGAACCACATGCCCTCCACATTCATTTCTTCAATTCTAGGCAAGGAAAAACTGGTTATCATTTCACGATACCGAACACCATTGACTGTTTGCGCTTGACCTGCCTTATTTTCATAAAAAAAAGGTCCAATGATTCCTCCAGCCCAAAAACCACACCACACAGTGACACGTTGAGGATGCATTTGCTTCTCGTGAATCACTCGAGTATTTTCCTCACCCCAAATGCGAAAATTCTGCCTATTGACGAAGCCATCAAGATGGAAATGGGCCTCGTCACTGAAGATGATTTCAGTGGCAAAATCAGCATTTCCATGTTGTCTCTCCAATACCCAATTAACGAACTCCCTTCGCTGTCATGGCTGGGTCAGCTGGCTTCAGTTCCTGAGTCAATTGAATTTTGTATGCATGAAGATGCAAATCTTTCGTCAAAATTCGCTGCATAGTGGATTTGGAGACACCAATTTGCTGAGCTCGGTGTCGAATTGAGGTGGATGGAGTTTGAGCGACATCATCACGTACAGCTGCGAGATTTTCGGTCGATCGACCTGGTCGAAGGCGCGTTGTTGTCTTTACATCGCTAACAGACCCAGTTTCGGCAAATTTATCCATTAATCTCTTTACAGTTGACTCTTTTGGAGCATTATTGTGACTCCAAATTGATCGCAATTTGCGAACTGTAGCCGCAAAACTTTCACCATTTTGGCAAAGCAAAAATAAAATGTAATTCTTAGAAACTTTTTTTTGATATATCAAAGAACTAATAGTGCGTTTACACCAAACCCTCAGAAAGTGTTTTGAGCATTTATCGCGTTTAAGAGCCAAAACACGACTTATTTTAAGTGTTTTACCATACATTATTTAAAACACCTCACAGCGCATTTTATTATAAAACACCATTAAAACACTAGCTGCGTTCCATTCGCTTCAAAAAAATCCAGATTATTTTTTTTACATGCAAAGCAAAAACAAAAAAAATAATCTTATAACAAATTGGATTATTTTTGCTGTCCATATAAAATTGTGATATAGCCTTTAAATAATTTGAAACACAGGTGCCGCATCTGTATATTTTTATGAGCTATCATTTAATTTTTTGAATTATTTGTTTGTTTGATACAATGACTATTAGGTAGCCATGACAGCTACCTATTTTCTCACGAGCTGCGACCATCGAATGTTAAACAAAAGAAAACAAAACAAACCGCGTGTGTCACACACATTGGACGTATTCAGCTGAGCCGTCAATTGCACTTAAATTATTTATATGAATGCATAATATTAATAATTAAATTAAATAATTTACAATTTTTCTGACGTTTAGAGTAAAACACATTCAGAGAAAAACATCGTTCACTAAGGTATCGCGACCATAACAGTTCACAACAATTTTGAACGACACACGTTCTCATGACACCTAATAGTTATTGTATCATGATTGTTTGTTTGAATTTAATTTTGACTACAACAGTAGTGCCCTCTATGAGTCGTTTTTCTTGCCCTTCTTTTGAAAAAAATTGTTATCGCGATTATATTAAGGCAAAAGGAACGCAGCTATTGTAAAGGTCGAAACATATGGTAAAAATTAAAGCTGGCAACTCCTCAAGTGTCAAAGCTTAATTTTTTCACGAAAATGAATAAAATAAAAGCAAAAATGGAACAGTAAGAAAACATAAAAGCCAAAATAAAACGTGAAAAAGGCGGTGTCAACAGTCGTGTTTTGAGATAAAATACAATAGCGATAAAACGTGTTTTCGTTGCGGTGTAAATGTTTGCAAGCGCCTTATACAAACAACGGTTTGTCTTTGACCTAAAAGGAAAAGAATAGGTTTTTTGGGAAAGCATTGATCAGAAGCATAAGTGAATTATTAATTAGGCAGAACAAACGAGAAAGACAATTTGAATCGCTTATAACCGAGGCTAGTGTTATGCCTTAACCTCGGTAAGAATTTCCAGCCCTCAGTTGTTCCTGTTCTTTTAATTCCATATTTTCCACAATTTAGTTGTGGATTTGTTGTTTTATTAGTTCTTAAATGTAGTAAAGAACAAAGAAAGCGAAAAGAACCATGTCCGAATTGGAACCGGGGACCTCTGTCTTGATAGTCTAGCGCACTCTTTACTAGACTACAAAGGCTGACAACTCGGGTTGAGCTCAAACTTAGTTTTTCATATTTTACGACACGCCTCAGCTACTACATGAATGATGGATGAAAAACAAGGACGTCAATAGTTATCTACAATTATCCAAGTAAAAATTGGCTGGGTTTCGAAAATTTTATAAATTTTCGAAATTTTCGATGAGCATGAAATTCAATGTATTGTGTGCCTATAGATTATGGGTATGCACGATTCAGTGCACTTGCCAGTGCAATTCAGGACTTGAGGACTTGTGCAGTTAGGTTTTTGTGAAGACACCACCATCACTATTTCATAGCTGTTAAAATTGTTCAATGCACACAAGTGCACAACTGCTCAAGTACTCAAGTTTCAGGCAATAGTAGAAAAGCATTTGTGCATATTTTTTACGTACGTGTGTTTTTCTTTGTCAAGGAATCAAGTCCTCAACTGCACTGACAAGTGCATGGAATTGTGAATACCCCTAATGATCTAGACATAAACTTTATATGCTAATCTTAATTTTAAACTTTAGCTTTCGAAAACTATTTATCTATGAACTATTTTTCTGTGATGCACTAAAATCATTCTCTGGCAATTTCAAGCTTATAAAAGAAAACCGTGAAAAACTGTTATTTTTTAAAATTAAAATCATTATTTGTGCATGCTTGATAAACAAGAACCTTACCACTACTTCCTGTCAACCAAAACGCAGACTAGTTTGCGGCCACCAAAGCATGAAGTCGCTAGTCTGTGGAGTTTTTTTATCGCTTGATAACTAAGTTCAATTCTTTTTGCACCACCGTGCATGTCCTGATACAAGTCTGGCTGTCCTTATAGCTGTTGGTTTGTTTGTGAGTTTGTCTGTCTTTGCAACTCTTTATAATTTCTCTGTCTGCGCTGCAAGGATCAATCGAGCATTTTCATTTCGTTATCCGTTCAAAACAAAATCCAGCAAGAAAGTTTTGATTTTTATTGTATTTTTAATGTTGCTGTTTTGTTTTTCACGTTGCTTTTGTTGCTCTTGTTGTTGTTGTTGTTGTTGTTGTTGTTGTTGTTGCTGCTGCTTGTATTCTTGCTCTGGCTGGAATTTCATTTTCTTGTCCAACGCTTTGCCATCGAAGCGTGTCACAAAGCAAACTCACATCCGATCAACGTACGTGACGCTCAAGTGGTAAACTTATTACAAACAGTTTTTCTTACAAACTGCACCAATATTTCGTCACACCTTCTTCAGTTTACACCGCCTTGCGCCAATAAAACATTGCTTATCTACTTTTTGCTTTTTGCCTTAAATGATTCAATACAGAAAATGTGCGAAAAACTGTGAGTCATGGGATTTGTTTTCTTAATGTTGTTGTTGTTTGGTGTTTTTTTGCTGAAGCACCGCGTTGCGATGGTTTCGCAGAAAATCTCTGAATTCATGTATGAAAAAGTTAAGTGGATAGATAGCTGGAGGACTTTGATGCTGCTCGAGAAATTTGTGCTTTCCTTCATGTTTTTGTTGCAGCTATTTTTTTTTTTGTTTGTTATGAAGAAATATCTTTTCTGAAGACGCCATTTTTAAAGGGATAAAGTTGGCAGAGTCCTTCGGCAGCAAATACGTACGATCCTGTAACTAATTAGAAGTTTTTTATTTTTTGATATTGCTTTTTTATTTCCTTGCCATTTACTTTTCAAGTGTTTTCACGTAGTTGGTGTCGGTTTTTTCTTATTTGTAGCAATAAATCAGGATTATCTGTTTTGGAAAAATTTGAAGAAAACCATTTCTGATAACGACATGTGGGCCGTATTTTAAAATTGTAAAATAATCGAAGAATTTATTTTACTATACTCAGTGAACCGTTTTGGATGTATTTCGTGAAGAATAACACGTTTTCGGCATAAAGATAGCAATCCATTTCAAATTGTTTGCCAGACTAAAAAAACTCTCAACATTTTTTTTTTTTATTTGAAGATAAGTATTAGAAAGAACCATAAAAACGTTTGTTATCTTAGAATAAACGCTTTTTAAATCATTTGCCGAACTAAGTTGTCTCTTAATAACGAAGCTTATTTGTTCGGAAATGAGTTCTCAAGTGTTCTGACATTTTAGAGTTTTACGAACACGGTTTTTTGAAATGTGGATTTTGTTATTTTTTATATCGTATGTTTCGAAACTGGTCAAGCTTAAATGACGACATAAGATCATAATAAATTATTCAATTGAAGAGCTTATTGCAAAAACGTGATATGATACATTATCTAATAATCTGATAATTACGATTACAAATAATCAAAAAATAATTACGTTTACTTCGGATTACGAAGAAAGTAAAAAAGAATCAAAAGTAATCATGATATAATTATGCGAATATTGTTAGGACCAGTTTTTCAGTACGAGTTGAAAGTCTAGAAGAATTTAATCGAGCTTAACTCACCAAAATTAGCAAAAAAGAAATACATTGTATGATAATTGAAGTCATTTCAAGGAATGCTAAAGTATCTAGTTAAACCGAGCTTAAACGTCCAATTTTAGTGAGTTAAGCTAGGTTTACTTTGACTAAAGTTTAAACTCGTACTAAAAAACTGGCCCTTAGAAATTATTTTTTTTCTTTTTGTTTGTTTCATGTAATATTTTGCAAATTGGAAAAAAATGTAGGCAGATGTACACGAATTTAATATCTCACGATAAGAAAAAAGTTGCAATATATATTT
This sequence comes from Dichetophora obliterata, assembly GCA_963920525.1. Lineage (NCBI taxonomy): Eukaryota > Metazoa > Arthropoda > Insecta > Diptera > Sciomyzidae > Dichetophora > Dichetophora obliterata. The sequence goes on from OY986438.1 coordinate 187,639,483, forward strand.
TTAATAAGGTTTTTATTTAGATTTAGAAGGTCTTTTTTCATTTACATTAATTCATTTTTCTTTAAAAGAGTTAGTTTTTAGTAGTGTCCGAACGAAATCGGAATTTTGGACAAAACCGAATATTCGGTCGGACACTAGTGTTTAGCGACCTAGTTTAGTTTTAAAAAAATAATGAATATATATTTTACATTTTTAATTTTTATTACGTGTCAAATATGCTTTAATAAGCACGAACGTAGTAAAAATGCAAAAATGGCTAAAAAGTGTTGCATATGTTTATGCTTTTGCATATTTCAGTCTTCTGTAGATATGATGTTTAAAAAGAGAACTTGTAATTGAGTGTTTACAAAAAATTAAATAGGTCCGTTTGATTAAATATTTAACAACAACTAAAAGCTTGCATGGAAATTAGTGTCTTTTGTTCAAATATCTTCAAAAGAAATTTTTCAGTATGCATATTTAGGCCCTTTTGAACAGAAAGATAGTTTTTGATGCATAAAATATTCGAAAAGTTTACGATTTTTAAAATTTATATTTGTGCAAATGATAGGATTCAATATTTGAAGTACTTAAACATTATAAAAACAGCTTTTTCAAAAATTTTAAATAGGACCTTTTGTATGTTTTAGTGTTTTATGCTTTTGAACAAACACTCCACAAATTTTAATTTTTTGCATAACATATGGATTTCTTTTATTAAATATCCCTGCGCAAGATATGATGTTTTTAAAAATATATCATTTAAATATCATAAATACATAAACAAAAAACTTTTTACTTTATAAAACGTAGATATAGTTGAAGCAGATACGGCTTTTTGCAATCAAAAAAGCGGTAGCTACAGTGCTTATTCCCCAGTTTTTACATCTATAGTAATAAAACTCATTTTCTGTTTGTTTGTTTGTTTGTTTGTTTGGCTTTTATACAAATCTAAACGGCTCAACGGATTTCACTCAAACTAGGTACACATATTAAATTTATCCCAACTTAAAATGTTACATACTTAGTTTTTCCACGCCCCCTCTGAAATTTTTCAACTAACGGTAATTTTGTTATTACAAAACTTTTTAGTATCGGAGATTTTTGTATATTTAATTTTTTTGTTATTTTGACATCAAAAACATTCACATATCTTCAAAATTGGAGAAATTTTCAGTACAACGACTTTTTCAAAAAACATCGTTACCTAAGAATGAGAAAAAAACGACATGAAAATCAAAGTTTGGTCTTTCGATGCAAATATCTCCGCTGTCCATTAATATATTTCATTCAAATTTTTTTTTGTTCAAAAGTTCAATAAAATCACTTCACAAAAATAGGTTGAGCTGTACAGTTAAGTCAGTGTATAAATATTTTATGAGTATGCCAAAAAAGGTCCAAAATATTGACTTTTTACTCAAAAAATGACTCAAAAATTGTTGTTGTTGTAAAAATGAAATCAATTAAAAATAGAAAATCTGACTACCTTTCATATGACACAGCATTTATTTGCAAAAATTCTTCCAGCTAAGAGCAAAAATTATTTTACTGTTTTTGTCATCAAAACAACAAGGGTTGATTTGATTTTTTTCGCGAAATTTATTTTTTCCAAAATGTTGTTTTTATGTTTTTACAAAAAAGTAAAGTCTCAAAAATAATTTATGTGAAAAAATTACCCCAATATCTCTGTCCAATCAAAAGTTATGGTTTAAAATCAATTTTTTCATACCAGACTTTTAATAAAACTGAGTTTTGTTTCAAAATTCTCTATATAGGAATGAATTTGTGTGTCAAGAGTAATTATAAACATTTTGGTGTATATAAAATCTTACTTTTTGCTAGTATATCAGCTAGTTTTTAATAAAATCGGAAAAAACAGTATTAATATTGAAAGCAAACTGAATTTCAATATACTGAATAACCAAATATTTATAACCTTCCAAACTATAATCAGTAAGTTTTTGATAAACCAGAGTAAGTCGTTTATCCTAAATATTGAAATATGTAGTTGCCGCACTTTTCCTTTTGACGGCAGTATAGTTCTACTGACAAGAGAATGGAGCTAAATTTATACACGGGCCTTGTCGCCCTTACTTTGTGATCATTCCAAATTTTTAATATTGGTCGCTCTTTTAGCTCACTTACAACAACTTCAACAATTTCCGTGTGTGGTGTAATTCGAAGATTTGACTTCGTCAGCGCATCGAAAGCAAGAAAAAATATGCATAGCATTGTTGTTGTTTCTTGTTACTGTTGCTGTGTGTATTTTGTTGGTATTTTCTCTTGTTGGTATTTTCTCATTGATTTCAAAAATGGTTGTTGAATCGGAAAATGTAACGTTTGAGTATTTTGTTAAAACTTGGTTTCACTCCGTATTAGGGCATCCAATCTCGGAATCCCGGGGTCCCGGACTTTTTTTAGTCCCGGCAGACTCGGGATTGCAGGGCCTAAAATCAAGGGATTTTCGGGACTCGTGATTGCCTTCACTGCAAAAAAAAACTTCCAAAAAATTCCACCAAAAAGTTCAATGATACTACTAAAAAAAAAACCTGAATGTGATTTAAAAAAATTCTAAATAAAAACGTTTCTCAAAATATCTGTAAAAATACCTTAGAAATACTGAAATGTTATTTTAATAATACAAAAATAAAATATTTTGTAACTTGTACAAAATTTGACGTGAAAAATATAAAAATACAAACCTTTCTTAAACTAAATTTACAAAATATTGCAAAATACTAACTTAAAAAGGCTTAAATGTGACTTTGAAAAATTAAAAAAAAACTTCCTTAAACAAGCTGCATAAAAAATTTCACAATTCGTGCTTAGAATTATAAAATTATTATACTATTTTATTGTTTTCAAAATAATTTTATGAGCCTTCCGAATGATCTCATTTAATTAATTTTTTGTTTAGGAATTAATTTTTGTTTTTCAGAAATAAACAATAAATACTATTCAAACATTTAATCGAAACTGAATTTTTTAGTTTTTTAAAAACTTCTGCATTGTTTTGTATTGTAAAAGGCATAACTATTTACTTTGGAACTTCTTATAATGTCTTCTAAAAAATTAATTTTCTAAGGTTTATCATTCGTTCATTTATAAGGGTCTAGTCCCGGGATCCCGGGATTGTCGAAACATCCCGAAATTGGATGCCCTACTGCGTATATAATTTTCATGCTACGGACAGGAGTAAGCTCCAAAAAACCTTTTTTTATAAAAATAATGCACGTTTTCACACGAGTCATTTGACGATATCTAATTTGAATGAAATTTACTACAAATTGCTTGAACACTAGAGTGGGGCTATAAGTATGGAAGGAAAAAAGTGTTAATGGGTGCTTCGCGTTTCTGATTATTGGGATTGTACTGAGCAAAAAAGTCCACTAGACCATATGTCTACGGTGAAAATCGAGCTTCCAGATTTTGACTTGCAGATTTTTCTCAGACTTTTGTCACGTTTTTTTTGGATATTTTGGCCTATAACAGCCAAACTATTGAGATTTTTGATCCAATACTAAGACAAAACTAACTTAACTCCTTAACTCCTCCCTGTCATGTGAGGATCATATTAACTCATGCGTTAAGAAGCTGTATTATGGACTGCGCAGCCTTCGGGTTACTGCAAGTTTTGTGCCAGTCGAAATTAGGCGTAAACTAGTCTTGCAGCTTCTGCTGCCTATAATTACATATTCGGAAGTTGTATATTCTAAGCTCGTATATTCTATACTCGCGGTCGGCACATAAGCTTCTTGTTGCATTTAACAACGCGGCCCGCTATGTTTATGGTCTGAGAAGGTTTGACCACGTATCTATCTTCCCAAAACAATTACTTGAGCGGTGTCTTCTAAGTCATTTTGAAGCTAGGAATTGCATTTTCTTGCATAACATTACACATACACAGAGTCCTCGGTATCTGTTTGATAAACTCCACTTCTGCATTTAAAGTAGAAACCTCAATCTCTTAATTCCTAGATACAATTTTATCAACTCCAGTAGATTGTTTTTTGTGCACGCAATCAGATTGTGGAATTCATTACCCAGTGGCATTAAACTAGTTTCCAATAGTAACACCTTTAAGCATTTAGTCTTTGAGCACTTCTCTGAAATATCTCTACCATAGTAATTCTTTTCTCTTTTATAACTATTCCTTTCTGTATGTTTGCTTTATCTATCTCAATTATTTAACTTCGTTATCTTAATTATCATTTTTATAGCTCTTAACAATAATATCTTCTTGTTTGAAATAGTTATGTTTTTGATTTATAAATTTTTCTTATATAATAATTTTTACAAAATTTTTATTTATCATTTTTTAATTAATAATGTCTAAATGTTGTTATAACCTTTGTTGTTATTCTTTTGTCAATGTGGCATTTAAAAGATTATTTCTTATTTCTTAACAATAAGCTCAATAAATACAAGAAATACAAATACAAATTATTGGAATAAGTGCATTGAATTTGGGTGAGAATATATTCATATCTTTCCATAATTAGTATATATACTGTATATATTGAAAGCTTGCATTACTTTTCAACCAACTCTGTTCTAGTAAAGTTTTTCCTAAATTCCACAAAAATTAAAATACTTACATGATATTTTACACATAAGCTTTGATATCCAAAATGTCCTCTCGAGGCTTAAACTTGCAAAAAAATTAATAAAACATGCAAAACTTCGGACACACTTAAACACGGCTGGGGGTATTTTAGTTTAAAATCGAAGATAGTTTCTTAACATAATTGTTTTTTAATAAAAAACACACATTAATCCCACTATATTGTTATAGTTAAAGGTATTCCAAGAGCCCGAAGCAGTGATATATTTCCCTTACTTTGAAAATTCTCTTAATATTTATCTGGCACATACACGGTTAAAAATCTTGGACTAAATTTTAAACTTTTTTGGATTACATATAGGACAACAACAAAAAAAGATTACTTTTTAATCACAGAAAAAGTTAAAAAAATTTTAATCCAAAAAAGATTTGCAAAAAGTTTTTAAAAAAGCAATATAAATATCAACATAAAATAAAAAATTACTCTGACCAATTCATGATTTGAACACACGTCCTCTGATGTGCTAGTGCAACACCTTATCTACTCGTCCAACTCAATTGTAACCAAAGCTTCGCATGTTTTGCATAATTACGAATGCAAGTAAGCTTTCAAGAACATGGGTTCAAGATCCAGCTAAACTAAACTAAAGTAGGAATTAAAATATAGTAACTTTTGGATTCAAAATTCCTTTAAACCAAAGTTTGGCTTAAAACAGAGTCAAAAATTTTTAACCGTGTACTAACTCTCTCATATTTCATAATTATATACTTTAAAAATATGCGTAAAATATCTTGCAATAAGTTAATCAAGGACTTAATTTCTTAAGTGAAATATCATTTAAAGAAAAAGAAATAAAATCTTTCTCAAACAAGGTTCTCAAGTTTTTTAAAGCAATCAATTGAGATGCATTGTATATCCGTTAAGAGCGGAAATAAATGCTTAATTTTACCTTGGTAGTAAAATCCTTTTACTAATCTACTCGTAGGTCAATCTCAAATTCTGCGTCCTCACGACGATAAATTGTCGAATAAAATACAATTCAATTGAATGCTTTTTACCGTAGCTGAAACAGAGCATACACAATTCTAGAACATACACATACATATACATATTCCGCCAACACCATTATGATAGCAGTACGTTCCTAGAACTCAGCGCATCTTTAAAACTTTGAAGGCACATATTAAAAAAAAACAACATGTTTAACCTATGAAACGATGAAGCTTGGCCGTAAAGATGAAATCCAAGCGCAGATGATAACCATGTGTGTGTGTGTGTATGACACTTAGTACTTTTCAATTTTCTTACCATTAAAAGCTGTTTGGCCAAAAAAGGCCAGCAAATAAAACTGCTGCTGCTAGCTGCTACTCGTATTTGACTGGCTTTGGAGTCATTTAAGTCAATGATAGCTGCGTTGCTGACTTAGAATCTGCAATGATTAAAGAGATACCGCGCAATGGTTTGACTCATGCACTAACTCGACTATGATGACTTCCTTTTATATAGCAAATACCGGAAACGGATGTGAGTTTATTGGTTGGCATGCGACACAAGCACGGCTCGTTGTTCGTTGGACGCATTTTGACTTTTGCACTCTCGCTGCGCTGTATTTCTGAGTCATTGCAATCGCTTGTGTCATGCTTTATGCAGCTTCATATAGCTATGCAAGTATATATGTATGTGTATGCTTTTCCGCATGGTTTGTTGTTCACACATACACACAAACAAACACACTCACTTACTTTTTGGTTTTGGCTTCGCCTGCTGCTGCAAGATTTAATCAACGAAATGCAAGCAGTTAAGTTCTTCCGCATGAGAGCAAAGCTTATTTCTTGGATATTTTCCACAAGATTACAACTGAGCACATACATACATGCAAACACACAAGACACTAAGAAATACACAAACACACACACAAGCAGCCAAACATGTACGCACATGAATATCATGCTATAGATTCGTTAAAAATACGTTTTCAGGAAATTAACTCTATGCTTCGCTTCCCTGCAATGTATAAATATATTTATTTAGCTAAAGTCGAACACCCTCCTCTTACTACCACATTCCACGTTTCATTGCATTTTCCGGAATCGTCCTTGCAAATTGAAAATTTGGTATTTTTGTCACGCAGCTGCATCTAAAGTTTTACTCCCAAAACAAGATATTCAATAAAGATTTAGTTCATTTACCAATTCTATCTGCCGGTGGCTGCTGCTCTGGCTAAAGTTCTTCAGCTTCACGCTTTATAGCTCCGTTTTATAATCAACCTCCTCACCCCCATTCTCCTCAACCAGCCGCCACCAAGCCACACCGACAGCATTTGTCCATTAGCCTATATTTTCCAAGGATACCTTTAATGTGTAGAAACTTGAGAACTGCCCACTTAATGTTCTTTGGCAGTGAAAAGTAAAGGAAGCATTAAAAAAAATACTTGAAGTTAACATCAAATAAATATATTTGAGAAGTAAACAATCTTATTGGGGAAAAAATACATTTTTGTATATTGATAGATTTTATTTAAAAATTTAAAGAACGGATAGGCTTGGCACTTTGATTGTTTTTTTTTAGTGTAGCCTTAAAGTTTGAAATTTTTCCTCTAGACTCCTCTCCAGCACCAGCTAGTTTTTTATGCGTTTTTGTTTAGCCACTCTTGAATTGCCAATGACTTAATCTTGGCTCGTTATTAAATCTTTAATAACTCTTAGTATTTTTATTAAAGTGTTTCAAAGAAATTCTCTGCTTCAAGGACTCATCTGATGACTGATTGGATGTTTTTATATTTGTAGACATTTAATATCTTGTTGTTGTAACGAAGATAATATTTGGAATGTCTCAAGAGAAATATTCGTTTACATAGAAAAATGTCAACAGAAAATCACTTAGTTAACTGAAGACTACTGAACAGTTAAATTGCTCTTAACAAAATAAGTTGCTGTTATTGTTATTATAATTTTAACCTTACAATTTTAAGCCTTTAAGCCTTTGCATAGAGAAATAATAAGAAATTATACAATAATCATTGATATTATAAGAAATGTTATGCATTTTATGTGATGTCTTTGACCAATTCTTAATTTAATTCAACCAAACAAGCAATCGATCAATCAATTCTTTAAAAAAATTGGAGAATTTTTGATCAGTAGAGAAAAAGGTTTATTGGATATATAAACTTTTACATGGCTAAGTTAATAGTTACTTTAGTATACTTTAGTATTTCTCACCGGCCTAGAAGATCTTTTGAGTATCTCGACATGTATTTTTGTAGAACTAATTACTTGCAAAATGCAACACTAAAAAGCGCTTGTGGTAATTTTAGGGCCGTTTTCTCAATGTCCGTCTAAGCACTAATCGAAACTTTAACTGGCGGTTAGCAAAAAAGCATTTTCTCAATATTCGGTTAGGTCTTTAGTGCCGGTTAAGTTAACGGCAAGTTGAGGTTCCGGTTAGTTGCTAATCGGAAGAACAGCTGTGTAGTGTAAAAAATTGTTGTATATTTTATAATCAAAAATGGATAGAATTTCGAGGATTTCGTTTTTTTTCTAACTTGAATTCGATCCAAAATAGAAAAAGGACATATGCGCATAGACGTGACTACGTGGAAGAGTAATACACTTTCTTCATATGCAATGAAGTTCGGCACTCTGTTGCGTTTTTAAATTATTTATTAATTAATCTTTGTTAGATATTTACAATTTTCACTCCAAAAATAAAATAACAAACAAGCGTAAACAGCTGATATGAAGTTTAGCGTAGTCACAATTGAAAAAATTCGCAATTAATGACTTAACCGACAGTTACTTAACCGACACTTGGTGAAAACAGAACTGTTTTTTTAGTTATTGTACGGTTAGCTAACTCCCGGTTAAGAGCTTTGCTAACCGGACATTGAGAAAACGGCCCTTAATGTTGTATCTACTGTTATGTCCTTAATTGAATCCATGTATTCTATTTAACATACAATTTTAAATAACCAGCACGCTAGTATGTAAATACTAAACCTCTGCACAAATGCACTCGTTTTTTCTACAACAGTAGAGCCAACAGTGCCGAGTTCAGAACTTAACATAACTCTGCTAGTCAAGCAGAACATAACCAATTCATTAAACGACAAGAACCGAGCAGTGCAGAGCACTCGTTGGCTTCAAAGCAGAACTTGTTCGTAGCTTGTTTTACCAGAACACAAAGTTATTCGTTCTATAAAAAAAAATAATTGATAACAGCGAGAAAAGCATCGATCACACCTAACGCAGCAGAACATTGGCAAAGTGATTAAGGGCTAGGAATTTCATGCATGTTCAAATCGTGATATTTTGCAAATTTAAGTATTGTTTTATGTGATTTCGGAGGGTATTTTTTCCATCATTTTAACTCGAATTTTTTAGAAATATTTAAGGTACTTGAAAAATAACGCCAGTATTTTATGACAAGGCCGTAGTTAGGGTTTACCCATGGGAATTTTTTTTCAAAATTAAAATATAGGTACAATTATTTGTTTCATTTAATTTTTACTTTAAGTTTGCAAAAACTATTACACCAGCCAATATATTTACGAAAAACATGAATTTTTGAGGTTTTTGCAAAATGGGTTAGCTCACTGGCGATTTTTTTAAGATATATCAAACATTACTCAAGATATGCACTAATGTTCATGCTGATAACTCTTGAACCATTAGGATTTTCATTTTAGTTTCTTGGGCAAAGTTCTTTCTATAATTCTGGCCAGCAACTTTACTGAATAAATGAATATGAAAAAATCGCCTCCAGTGGGTCTTATCGAGTGATTCTTACAAAAAGTCAAATAGAAAAGATTCGAACAACATTGCGTATGAGCAACATTTTTTGTTTTGAAGCGTTGAAAGCGGGCAAGACATATGTGGCTTATTAAAGGTTTAAAGACAGTTTGAAATGATTTTTCGTTATATATTTATTCAAAAAAGTTGTTGGTAAGAATAATAGAAATAACTTTTCTGAAGAAACCAAAATAAAAATCTTGATGGTTCAAGAGTTCTCAACATACAAATTGAGTGCATATCTGGACTAATTAAAAAAAAATTTTTTGCTCTAAAGTCTTCGGTAAAGTGGAAAAACGGATGATACCACGAGATTTCTCATATTAAAATTAAGTGAAAAACGTTGAAATTCTTAAATACAGATTTTCGTGCCGCACAGTGTTATTTTCTTCTTTCTTTTTTCTCTTAAATCAACACAAATAAATAAAGTAATTGTAATTGCAATAAAATTTAAATTAAAATTTTCATTTTTATTAATTAGTTTTATTTTCATTATTATCAGTGTATTCGTTTTGAAATTTTATAATGTTTTTACATGTCAAAAAGAGGAATGTTATTTGTACTTAAAGTTCGTTTATCAATGAAATAGATAAACTAAATAAATAAAATGAGAAAAATTAGAAGAAAAAAAAAGATACTGATCGCTTATTTAAATTTTTCACCCACTTGCTCTTGATCACAATAAAAACAAAAAAAAAGACGCAAAGGCAAAAAAAAAAACAAAAACAAAATATACATGTGTATGTGTTTTATTGAAGTTTTCCTTGTTGCTCTACATTTTTTACATTATTTAATGAAAATAAAATTAAGTAAGCATCAGGTAAAATAAAACTTAACACATGCAAACCGTGCGAGCGAGCGAGAAAGCAACAATCGGCACTCTGGATACCAGCTCACAATTCGCTTTAAGCTGCGTGTTTGGCTGGCACTATACGCACTTTGAGCTTATTTCACATGATTGTATGTGCAGCGTTTTTTAGCTTTCCCTTTCGGTTCGGCTCGGCAAAGCAACAATTCGCCACTATAAGCGCGAACTTACTTGTCGTTGATTTGCGTTTTCGATACATAAAATAAAGCAGTTAAGCACAGTTGGTCACAGCTCAATCACTCGTGAAGAATACTGAAGATGGATTTGTAGCGCCTTCCGAAACAGTCTGTCTAGTCTGCTGTGTGATTGACTCTATACAGAGTTGTTGTTGCGTCTTCAAAAATTTACTTTTTCAAAAAGTCAATAATTAAATATCATTTTAAATCAAAGAATAGATGAAAATTTACTATCAAAAATTAAAATTATGATATGTTCAAGTTTTACAAAATAAGTTTGTTTTCAAATAGTTTCAACTAAAGTTATCGATTTTTTTTATCAGACAAAACTGGGGGCGCTATATCGCTTTTTTTGGGCATCTGGAATGGTCATGACCACACTCCAAGGCAACTGTTTTTCTACAAAACTTTGTTTATTGACCCCGACTGAAAACGACTACTTTTTACAACTCTTTACGCGAGAAAAAGTATTTAAAAACATTTTAAAATATTGTTTTTAGTATTACCCGGTCAGCAGTTGTAATACCTGATAAAATCTGGTATGAAATAAGATCTATTTCGCTTTCAAAATTCGGGAAAGATATCATTACTGATTTAAGAATAAGAATTTCCATTCCAGCTTCCTGAAACTTCCCTGAAATTGTCCAACCTGTGAAGATTTTTTTGTTTCGATCTAGGACCGGAAGATGACCTTATATACAAATATGATAGATGACCCTAAACAGAAGAGAAGCTTCGAAACGTGTGCAACAAGATCGAAAAAGAAGTTTTTAAATATTAATTTTCATAAGAAATAAATAGTGTCATACCAATTAATGTATTACCCGCTTTCTCGTTTGAATATTTACACCAGAGTATTCATTACCTAATATAAGGACTGCTTTTTTAGCTTTTCCTGAGGCCTAAATTTTCGGAGGAATATTCTTGGGATATTCAGGACTGAGTTAACGCTATACGATAGCAGGTGTGTAACATGTCTTAACGGGCTAACTTAACATATTTTTAAACTTTTATAATGTTTGTATTTTTAATATAAGTAAAATAAATAATTATGGATTAAATCCTAGCCATTACCATAAACCGACAACAAAAATAAAATTTCTATCACCAGATACTTAAAAGTCTTTTTGGAGGAATTCCGTATGAACCGACGCAATATTGGCTCATTCGTGCATACAGATTTAGCATCGATATAATACAAGCCAAGGTATGAAACCGCATGTTAAATTGATAAACTTTCTTTTCCGTTTGAATTTCCAAAAAGTGCAGACACGCCAAGAAATTAGTAAGACAAATAAAAAGTCTAAAAAGTTTTTTAATGTGGATTTATAACTAAAGTTTTAAAATTTTCACCTTACCTTCCACATAATTAACAGGGATTAATTAAGATATTTAAATTTTTTTAAATGAAAAGTATGTAAGAAATATAAAGATAAAAAATTAACACAAAAAAAATTGAGCAACATTTTTTTTTTGTACAAACTTGATATTTTTTTATTAGATCGTTTGCTAAAGTGGGCAGGAGATTCATGGATCAAGAATATAACATAAACTGGGAATTCTAATTGGAAGAAAAGCCCATTTAGCGCTTTAAGTATTCCAGATAGCTTTTACTCTGGATATATCCCTTGCGTCCTCAGCCTTCCTATCCGCTGCTAGAACTTGTCCCGCTATCTCGCCTCACTCACTTTTTGCTTAACATAAAAATTAGGTATCAGTTTCTGCAGGACATTATTTGTGACAATTTGTATAAGCGCATCGAGTTAGGAAGAAAAAAGACAAGAACAAAAACAGCAACAAAACTTTAAGTTTAATGTTGTTTATTGTGTAAAAGCTAGTGGTTTTAAATTTGGTTTAAATTACCCTAAAAAAACACAAAAAAAACAAATAAAATCTAAAAAAAAAGAAAAAGAAGAAAGCACAAGGATAAAGAAAAACGAAAAAAAAAATCAATAATTTTTAAAATTTAATCTTACATTATAGTATAATCACCGAAAACACAACCAGTATCAACACATTGACATTTTATGGAAGGCCTTTCAGAAGTATCGAGGATGTAAGTGCCCATATTCTTTCATTAAATTTTTTTAATAATATTACTTTTATCTTACTGCTAATTTTAATATATATATTGTGCACTGCATATTGTTGCAACACCCGGTTTATTTAAAATTTTATTGCTTAGACACTTGCTAGTGTAAAGATTAAGTCAAAGCTTACTCTTTACCACGTCGTGAGAGTGGATCTTGTTACCACACGCTTAAACATCAGCGATCAAAGAAAAAAAAAATAAGAAAGCTTTTACCACTCTCCCGCAAACTCAATCTCTTCAAGTAGCAAGCTGTCATCGGTGGTTTGTTTAAATCGCCTAACTTGCATTAAAATACTTTAATAAAGTGTTGTTTTGATTCTTCGCTAATATATTTTTTTTGTTTTCTCTAACCGGTTCTAATAAAAACAAAGACGTTAAAACATAATGCTGCCTTTAGTGTACATTTATTTTAATTTTTCATTTGACTATTTTTCTAAACGAAATCGCCAGATACTATCTATCTATCACCCATGTAAACCACTTCTTTATTTTCTGTTCTACGAGTTATATTAAAATTATAATATTCATTAATTTTGCCAACTACAAAAATAAGGCAATAGTTAATTTAGTTAAAATGTTCAAAAATAAAAATATAAAAAAAAACTATTTGTAAGTATTTAACGTTTAATAACATGTTGGCATTTTTTTTGTCATCCATGTAAGTAATTAGTTTTCACATTTTTAAGATACATTTCAAATTTATACATTAAAAAACTATGAATTTATTTTTTGGTATTTTAAAATATTATTGAATAGAGTTGGTTAAAATGACGAGCTAAAAATTTTTTCTCCTGTAGTAGGTGACGTAAGTTAAAATAGATTTGGGACTTTTCATAATGAACATAAAGAGTCATGGAGGGTCTGTAAAGATCGCGGATCTGATTTACATCTTAAATCTAGCTCATATCTCGTTTGTGTTAAAAGAAAAAAAGCATTTTCATTTGCCTAATTTCTGGGCTAATGCTTGTCCCATTATTGTATTTCTCTTGGTAGTATTAGCCATTTGGTTCAATTCATGGATTTTGTTCTATTTCTTTTTTTTTGTTTTATAATAAATATTGTTTGCTTCAGGGACTCTGATAATTAAATGTTTCCAGTGCTGCTCTTAAGAGTAAGGCGGTCAAGAAGTCTCCCCAGGCTGATTATCTAACTGCTTAAACGGGTCCCGCAGACTGCGTTCTGCCCTAGTACAAGCCAACTTTGTTTGACCATTGGTAAAAGTTACAGGTGTTACGTAAGTATGACATCTTAATGGAATAAAGCCTTAAATACTCCGGCCTTACTACTCCTCAGGCTTGAGAGACTGTATTGTTTCAGGCCTATTTATCCGCTGGATATTTATGTAAAAAAAATTGAAAGTAACCATTTGTTGTAGTCTTTTCACAATAAATATTTTTAATTGATTCCATTTTTTTTTTCAAACGTGTTATGTCACCTTAAACAACATTTTCGAATGTGCTTTTTAGACCTTCCCTTTAGTCCCTTTAAGTTATTTTCATTCAATAACTGTAATGAGAGGAGGAGAAAGGAAGGTACCGTTGACAGAGAATATAATCCATGTAGAGTTCATAGACTTACAAAATAACTTTCATTCAATGCTGACTCTTTTCACGCCACAACTATCGCTTAATTTTTTTGATGCCACCGTTATGGACGAAATGTATATATTTAAAAAGCTATCCAAAAGGTGCATCAAATCACATATGTTTTTTTTTTTTAAAAATTTGTATTATTGTTGTTGTGGTAACACAAAAAATTACAAAAATTCACGCTTTTTCTGCTTCAAGGAGAGTTTTAAAAATTCATACCTCAGAACCCGAACAAAATATCTTCATAATTTTTGTGAAGAGTAAAGATAAGAGATCTCCTGATACCTTTCAAAATATATACATTTTGTCCATAACGATGACATTAAAAAATAAAGTGATAATTTTAGCGTAAAATAAGTCTGCTATAAGTGCATCGTTAGAAATATCATTTCATATAACAAAGTGCATAACGGTATCTACGATAAAAATTTAAAAAAATAAAATCAATATTGACGTGGTGCTCCTTTGAAAAATTAACTCATTTAAATCAAAGTGCCAAGAAACTCATTTAGCACAATTTCCATTTTTAATTGAGAAAATTTTAGATCTGGCCGCAAACCCGTTTATCACCCAATAAAATGAAACTTCATTAAAATGGCTAGCTGAGAAATGCAATTATTCGCATCCTGCTTTAGCGTAGCACTAACTGAGGACAAACGAGGATAGCTAGTCGGCAACGAGAACGACAGTTTGTATAAATATTAGATTTAATGTGTTATGCCAGAGCAACGTGGTGCTTGTGGTGGGTGACGCTAGGTGCTGACACATAACGACTGCAATTAATGTAACTGCGGGCTGAATTTGGCAGTACTGACAACTATAACAGAATGTATAACAAACACAAACAAACACACACAAACACTCACACATACTATAGCGCATTATTTTCGCCTGCGTGATATTCAAGGTTTGCAAAAAATAAACTCCATTAAATTATATATTTACAATTAAATTTATTGATCCAATGTTAAAAGGACACATGACTTAACCAGTGATTTCTTATATACAATGAAGCTGCGAAGCCTCCAAAACTTGTTTACAATTTGCAATTACATTTGTTTGGACTTGGCTGTTAAAACACTGATGACATCTACCTTACGCAGTAAGCGACGATGGCAGAAGGTATGCACAAGAACGGAGAGAACAAAAAAAATACGTACAAATTGGAGAGAACACAAAAAATAATAAACAAAGAAAGTATTAGCAATAATTTTAACAATTTAATGAACGAATTTATTACCTTTTAAGGATCATTTCAGAATTAATATTCAGTAACACTTAGTTATTTTACATATAAAACTTTGTTCTGGTTTAAACATAAAGATTAATATTTCAGAAGCACACTTCACTGCAAAATGTCCTGTTAGAAAATACGATGTTACTACAAAGACGAATAAAACAAAACTGTTATTCGAGCAATGAAAAGAAAATAATGTGAGTACAAACAAGAAGTGAGCAACAACAAGATTTTGTTTCAGCTTACAATTTTGCATTACAATGCCATCACAGACTAATTCTTAACAGCGGGTACTTCACTGCAAAACTTTCTGTTGAAAAACACCATGCTAAAGACGAATAAAGTCAAACTATTGTCTTAGCAATGAATAGAAACTAAAAAAAAAAATAAATTAACTGGCCATTTCAGCCCTTGGAAGGACTTTGACCTAGCTTCTATTGATCAATTGTGTTGTGCGTGTTATTAAACGTTTGATCACAAATGACCGAGAACTGGACCTACGTGTTTTATGCCGACTCCGAACGGCTTATGTTTTCAAGAAGCTTTACATGGCAATTTTTACTCTCTGAGGTTTGCCATTGTCTGCAGAGAGGTGTAGACCGAACAGAAAAATTAATTCAATTGAAAAAACTTTCTGTCTGAGCTGGAATTGAACCCGGGCTACCGCGGTTCTTTAGCTTAGGGGCCACGCACTGTACCCACTAGGCTACGGCCGTCACTTAATAGAAACTATCAATCTCAAAAACATAAATCGGATTTTGTAACATCCCGCTTACAGTTCTGCATTACAATTTCATAACCGAGAAATTTTTAAAAGCTACCCGCTTTTAAAAAATATTGAAAACTCACAAATTTTCACATAAAAATTTAACCATATCCGGTGATATGTTTGTCCCTGCTGATTTTACTCCTAGTTTACTCATTTTTTTTTATTTCATTCATTTTATATCGTTCATTTTATATTAAAAAAAAATGTAAATGACACCGTAAACATATACAACACATATCAAAATAAATATTAATTATATTAACTCTTTAATTAATTTGCAATTACATATTTAAAATAATTTAATAAAAAAATAAAATTGCATGTGATATAAATTATATCCATGGCATCAATATGAATGTATGAAATAAAAAAACAATGAACTCAAGAATAAATTAATGCTGACATTAATTTAATAATGATTGAAATGTTTGTTTTATTAATGAATTGAGTATCTGTAAATATTTACGTACTTTATTATTATGATGATGTGAAAGCTCAATGACGTGTAAAATACACTTTACGTTGAAAATGTGTTAACTTCATTTACCAAATTAAATTTTTTTTAACATGTTATCTACTGTGTTAACTCAACAAGTAGCACAAAAAGGATAAAAGAAGCAAAAAACGTTGAGCGTGATATACCCTTATTTTTGTGAAATTGAAAAGGGATAGAAACTTAAATTACTTTTATGGCTTATCTTCAGAACTAAATCCGATAGAGCATGGAAACTTATTATAAAATAAGAATTCACCAACTTCAAAAAAACTGAAAAGAGTTTAAGAAAATTAAAAAAAAATATTTAAAACAATCTCCCAAACATATTTAATTTGTGTGTGGTATGCTTTTAACACTGAATAGGGCAGAGAATAGAAATAAATATGAGTAAACACCTATCCTGAAAAAACCATTGTGAGCCTTAAAAATGGGGATGTGCTACCAGTAGTAGAGGTAATAATTATTATAAATACATCAAAAGTATGGAACTCAAAATCAAAACTAATACTTAACTTCATAAAAAGTTAAAATAATGTGATCCCGGCACAACAATCTATGTGACTAAACTACTAATTCTATCATCCAGACCCATAGCCAGGATTTTTCATGTTGGTTTTGATCACAATATGTATTTATACCAATATAATATTTAAAGTAATATAAAAAGCAGGGCTCGGATTTTATGACCTAAAAAATGACAAAAATTACGTAAAAACTGCAGAAAATTACCGAATAACTGTAAAAAATTACCTAAAAACGCAAACAATTCCATAAAAAATAAACAAAATATAAAAAATTACTAAACTTAAAATTTATTTTATATAATTTTTATACAAAGCGTTACAGTATATTACAACATACTTCATAGACGATATGTCATCGAATGTAAGTTCCTCTTCTAATTTAAAAGTATTAAAATTTTTAACCACTAATATTTCAGCAAGAGAGCATAAAAATAGAGTTAAGAAAAACTAGCATATAGTGAATTCTTATCTTACACTTGTTTCATCTTTCTACATGCTCTTTTGTCATTTTGTCAAGTGTTAAAGGAATATGTTTAAAAATTGGCATTTTTACATTTTTTAGTACGAAAAAAAACAAAAAAAAATTATTTTCAATTACACTAAAATTACATAAGAGCCCGAAAAATGCTCTAAAAATTAAAAATGTCAAAAAAATGAGAAAAAAGTAAGTCAAAATTCGGTAAAAATTACCAAAAATGCCCTAAATCTAGTCGAAATGACCTGAAAACTAAAATGGATGAAAAATGACGAAAAAATGACCTAAAAACTTTTTATATTTGGAATTTCGGAAACATAAATGAACGTTCTAAATAAGCAGGAAATGTCTAAGAAGCAGTAGAAAAAAGATGACATGTCATCGAAATCCTAGCCCTGATAATAAGTATTAAAAAATAAGGGTAATATCACAATAAATATCCTTAGTAGGTATGTTATGAAAACACGCAGAGATGATTTCAGTGTAATTAAACTTGAATATGGCTTTTTTTTTTACATGAGTAAAACATGGCCACCATGGTTGGCTTGTATTTTTATTAAGCAATCGAAGCATTCTAATATTGAGAATATTGTTCATTTGGATGCAAAACATTCTAATCAAGAATAGGAAAACAAATTTCGCAAATCGAGCAAATTATTCTCGTTTCCAACAAATTATTTACTTAGATCAAGCATATTAAAAGCTCTTAAAAGAAAATTCACTTTCTAATTTCAAGCAAAACATTCTAGTTTTAAGAACAGTGTTTACTTGGATCAGGCAAATTGTTCTCAACTCAAGGAACAGAAACTTCTTAAATCAATAAATTTATTCTAGTTTTCAGCAAATTGTTTACTTTAATCAAGCAAATTGCACTTAATTTAAGCAAATATCAGACTTGAATCTCAAAAAAATATTGTAGAGTTTAAAGAAAATTTTTCTGGTAATATTTCTCGTAATATTATGTCTAATACAATCTCATATCGTGATTTTAAATCTATTGATTACACGTCTCTGTTAAATGATATATCAATCACCCCCTTTGATAATTGCTGGCTTCATCCCAATATTAATGATAAACTTAGATCACTTATGGATCCAATAAAATATTTATTTGATCTTGTCCTTGGTTTTCCCAAAATGTTTTAAATGCCTTAAAAAAAGGAACAAGCTTCGAACAATATGGAGAAAAAATCCCACCTCATCCGACTGGAATATCTATAGAACTGCTAGAAATGAGTCCGTTCTTATTACTAGACAAGCCAAATCACGTTATTTACTCGGCAAAACTAAAACTATCGCTCCCAACCAAAACACTTTGGGAAAACATTAAAAAATTTGGAGTATGCAATAAAGATACCACTAAATGCAATATAAATCCTGAAACTCTCAATAATTTTTGAATTCTGCAACAGTCTTTTAAGTTCACACCAGTAAATGAATTTGATGTTGGCAAGTGTGTAATGCAAGTTAAATCAAATGCTACAGGTGAGGATGGTGTTCCCATAAAGTTCATAAAATTCATACTCCCTCATATAATTAGCTCTATTACACATATAATTAATTCATGTTTTATGTCGTCATCATTTCCAAACTTGTGGAAAACTGCAATTGTTCTACCTGTTACAAAAAAAACATAACCATTCTGGTCCGAATGACTTTAGGCCAATAAGCATTTTACCGCCACTGTCAAAAGTATGTGAGAAGCTCATGGCTCAGCAAATCAATAAACACTTACTTGAAAAAAACTATTATCCCCTTTGCAATCCGGTTTTCGAGCTGGGCATGGGTGTTCTTCTGCAGTTGTAAAAGTTCTTGATGACATACGACCAGAATATGACGCCGGGTCTATGACTTTGCTCTGCCTTCTTGACTTCTCTAAGGCTTTTGATAAAGTTAATCATCAATACTTGTGTCATAAGCTTAAGAATTTGTTTGGGTTTTCAATCTGATGTCTAATTATTTGCTAAATAGAACTCAAAAAGTCAATGTTGGTCAATTGTCTTCTCAGTATAAACTAGTCTTAAGTGGTGTTCCACAAGGATCCATACTAGGTCCTCTTTTGTTTTCATTGTTTATAAATTATATTTTCTGTGTGTGCAAACATGCATCTGTTCATGCTTATGCAGATGATGTACAGCTGTATTTGTCACGTCAAACTTCGCTTCTTGAAGATCTTTGCTGTAGATTGAATGAAGATCTTAGCAGTATTAATAATTGGGCCAGTAGCAATGGTCTTCAACTAAATGCATTAAAGTCGTATGTTCTTCCTATTTCTAAGAATACAAATTGTTTAAATGATGTCCCGGATTTGTTTATTGGAACAAATAAGCTTACTGTTGTGTCAAAAATTGTAAATCTTGGTTTCCATATTAATTCGTCTCTATCATGTGTTGATCATGTAAACAGTGTAGTCAAAAAAGTTTATTTTGTCCATCGTAATTTGATAATGTCAGCTTATGTAACTCCTGTTGATATAAAACGAATGTTGGTGATCCAACTGATCTTACCAGTTATAATGTATTCTGATATAAAAAAAAATAAACTGGCCATTTCAGCCCTTGAAAGGACTTTGACCTAGCTTCTATTGATCAATTGTGTTGTGCGTGTTATGAAATGTTTGATCACAAATGATCGAGAACTGGACCTACGTGTTTTATGCCGACTCCGAACGGCTTATGTTCTCAAGAAGCTTTACATGGCAATTTTCACTCTCTGAGGTTTGCCATTGTCTGCAGAGAGGTGACAACCGAACAGAAAAATTAATTCAATTGAAAAAAATTCTGTCTGAGCTGGAATTGAACCCGGGCTACCGCGGTTCTTTAGCTTAGGGGCCACGCACTCTACCCACTAGGATACGGTCGCCACCATTCTGACATAGTATACAGTAAACTTGACTCATCCTCCCAATTAAAACTTCAAATTGCTTTTAATTATGCCACACGCTATGTATACGGCTTGCGAAAATTTGACCATTTATCTAGTTACAGAAATGCAGTACTCGGATGTGATTTAACTGCATACTTGAATGCAAAAAACTGTATATATTTGCATAAACTTATTCACGAGAAAACACCGCTTTATCTTTATTCAAAACTTCAGTTCTGTCTGTCTAGAAGAAGTCATATTTTAATTGTACCTAGGCATAACTCGCTGAACTCATCTCATTTGTTTTTCGTTAACGCCATTAGAATATGGAATGCACTGCTTCGAAGGATAAGAGAAATTACTAGGAGAGGAATTTTTGGGCAATCTATTTTATCTTTTTTTTCTACTCAAACAACTTAAATTTTGAATTTATTCTCTCTTCTCCCTACTATATCTTGTAAATATATAATTCTTGATATTTTTTTTTCATTTACTACTCAACCACCACTGTATTAAAAAAAAACTTTTTACTCTTTTTAAACAAATTTTTGGCTTACATTTTAAGTTATCTTTACCTTAAATTAATTAAGTTAAACAAAATTAAATTCAATCCAAATACTCTCAATTAAGCCTAGTTGTTATTCAATTTTATATTATTTTGTACTATAAGAGAACATAGTTCTAAGTGTACTAATGTATAGCTTTAATAATAAAAAAATAAAATAAAATAAAATAATCGTATGATAAATGAATAAAAAATTTGTTTCTTAATATCGTGTGTTTTAAATTTGCTCAATTCTAGCAAAATAATGCTTGAATTAAGAAATTTATGATTGAGTGTAAGCTGATAGTATATTTGCTTGATTCAAGCATAGAATGGTTGAATTTTGTTATCTCCGTGTAAAGGTGGATTTAGGTTCACTGTATTTAATAGTTTTAGTAATTTTTGTAAGTAGTAATTGTGGCAATTTTAGCAGATTTCTTTTTCTAATTTTCTTTTTCTCATTTTTACATCAAACTTTCATCTCTCCTTACTTTTTAATTGAATTTTTCTTGCTTCTTTTATATATCGTCAAAGCGACAGCAAAAACAGCTATTTGTTTTTCAGTAGCTTTTCAGGGGCGCTAAACAAATTTTTTTCCGAATATTTCTAGTACTGCAAGGACATAGCTGTTTTTTATCACTTCTTAACCAAAACAGCTATAAAAAACGGCATATGCAGAAATGTGGGCAATGTTAAAAAAATATGAGCGCAGCGATGATATTTTCTTTATTTATAAGTACATATAAAGCTTGTTTATTTGTATTAAGTTTTTGTTAAATTTTTTATTAAATAACTCAATTCAAATAATTCATTACAAACAATTATAGTATCAAATTTTTTAATGATACTATTTTTAATTTACAATAACCTACGTCATTTAATGTTATTAAGTTGAAGGATATTTATTATTCTAAATAATAATAGTTAAAATAATCGTTACCTTTGTGTAGCAAAATACCTTGTTTTTATTATAAATACGTATATTTTATATAAGTATAAGTTATATATATATATAAATAAATAAATGCATTGCACCAAGCATGCAGGCTATGAAAAATAACTGAATAGTAGCAAACACTGCAAAAATTATACATTTCTACTAAAAAGAGAAGAAATTTTTTGCAAAATCAACAAAAGCTTTTAGTAGTGTTTGACAAAATTTTCACCGAAGTCAACAATGTAACGATCGACCTGATAATGTTGATGCAACAAAATATTTGAACTATTCATTAAGAATTTTGCTTGTCTCTGCAGGCACATCCAAAATATTTAGCCGGCTTTTGCTGGGCAGAACAGAAGCCACAATATTTACAATACCCACAACACCTACAACAAGCTTTGTTCTGTGCACTCCTTTTTCCATGTTTTGAGCAAACTGTGGGAAAATAATAGTAATTACAACAGCGTGCATTCACATGTCGAACATAAATAAGCTGCCACTAAGGATGAAGGACCAACGACACAAACACACACACATCCATACAAAAATGACATGTTAACGGCAGCAGTAGACGAAGAGTGGTGCCGCGTATACGTTCGCTATCTCACACTCAAGTGAGCAGCCATAAAATTTAATAATTCATATGTAATTAAGTTTTGACCAGAACGACCAGAAAGGGAACAAGAAAGGATTTTAATTTTGTCATGAATACAGAAGAAGGATATGCGATTTATTATGCGCTCAGCTATCAGTGTGCAAAGGTGTGAAATGCAAATGGTGATTACAAATGTGTGTGTGTGTGTGTGGATTTTTATAGATAATTTTACTGTCAATAGTATTAATTAATTTCAAACAGCCCGAAAGCAGGCTGTACATTTGCGTAAAATTTTGCAATGATGTGAACAAAGGCTTAACGTTTAGTTTTTCGAAGCTAATTATAAACTTTGCAAATGAAATGGTGAAAATATGCAGCCTGCTATTAGGCTTGCAAGTAGAGAAACGACGGTGCAGTCAAAGCTGATGTAGCGAAATATTTTTAGGCGCTAGTTTTAATGCTGAATTGCATACGTTAGTTCAGTCAAATAGCATAAAAAAAACAACAATGAATTATTGTAGAGCACTTACACACACACACACGCTCAAAAACTTATATGCAGGCCAACATATTTGTTCATTATATGTTTACAATTTATTATTGTCAATGTTTTGCTGCATTGGCCGTTTATTTGCCATTACGGAAACACCGTTACAGTCACCCGCACCAACAACGTGCACCACAACGCACACACGCACAAAATAAATATTTTCCAAAGAATTTCTACAAACCAGTATGGATGCAGGCGGATAAAAATTGTTTTATGTTGTTTCTGACATAATATACGCGCAAAACAATGCAACAAAAAATGTTCAGCAATGTATGTATGGGAAAGTTTTTTTTTTAATTAAGTAATGAAAAAATGTCTGTAGAAAAATAGGAATTCAAATATAAGTAAAAATTTTACGGTGCTGATTTCAGAAGTTTAATAAAAATTTTGCTGAACTCGAAAAATTATTTTTTCTGGCGCTTCTTTGACTCAAAACTAACAACTTTTTCATAATTTTTGACCTAGGTTATCCCGGCCTATTTTTTCTGCCGAAATTGTCGACGTCTTTTTTTAAACTTACTCTTAAAATTCACTTTGATTGAAAATTTAAAAAAAATTAAAATAAAAAAAAGTCGAAAAAAGGAATAACTTCACTCTAAAATTTTGCCGAGCCGAATTTGACTTGCAAGCCAATTTTGACTCAAATGAATCATTTTGGCACATGTAAACCTATTTTAAGAGCAAGTTTAAAAAAAGACGTCGAAAATTGTACAAAAAAAAAACAAATAATGTCTGCAGAACAAAATGGGCCGAGACAACCTAGGTCAAAAATATAAAATAGTTCTTAGTTCTGAGTCAAAGAAGCGACAGAAAAAATAATTTTTCGAGTTCAGCAAGATTTTATTTACTGCATTATTCTGTATCACGAAGATGCTCACCAACGATGAGAAAGACACGAGAAGTAATATTTTCTTCCATACAAAATTGTATTACTTCTCGTGTCTTTCTCATCGTTGGTGTGCTTGTTCGTGATACAGAATAATGCAATTAAACTTCTGAAATCAGCATCGTGTATGCTCAAAAGTATGCCACCCAACTATTAAAATTAAATTATTTTTAAAACCTGACGTGATTTAAAACAAAACATATCGTTAGGCTGTGTTTATGTGTCAGGGGTTATTTTCGGTTCCGGCATGAAAAGTTTTTTAAAAAAGGGGTAGGGGTTCGCTTTACCCTATCCCACGTTCAATTTGGTGAACTTTTTATTTATGAATTTTTTAATTTTGTTTAAACATGTGCACAGCTAAAGCAATTTGATGCCAGAAATGAGATCCTCGCACCAGATTAAACCTTAAAACGGTATTTATACGTTTTTATACAAAACATTATCGTAAAAAATTCCTAAATATAAAAAATTCACAAAATTAAGATAATCTTAACGCTGCACAGTGGGGTGTTTCATATTCAAAGACGCGATTAATTAAAAGAATCAATTCTAAGATAGCCAATAAAAATTAAAGAATATAAAATTCTACGTCACTGTTAGAAAAAATAATTTAAATAAATAGCTGTTAACGAGTAATGTACTTCTAAAGTTCCTTGTTTTTTACTTTTGTGCAGGCATAATAAGAATCAAGATTTCTTTTTAATTGTGAAATTTGAGAAATTTTTTTTTAAATATAAAAAGTTTATTTTTTTTTTTCAATTAAACCTTCTACTATATGTATTTAACTAACGTTTTGTAAAAAGTTTTATTAAAAAAGTATTGGTAATATTTTTAATCTTTTTTTCCCAAATAGGCCTTAAAAATCGTAGTTATTCAGTATATATGTAGCAGTGATCTGCAACGAATCACAATTTTGAATCAACTTAAAAATGAGTATGAATGAGTATAAGTAGTTTCCAAAGTAGTACTCATATGTTATTATTAAAAAAAAATGAGTGAATTAATTAAGTATAGAATGTATTAAATATTAAGGGTTGCCACTTAATAATATGTATTTTAAAGAATTTTAAAATAGTTTAACAGTATTAGGGGTCGCTGACTTCGAATCTGAATTCAGAATTTTAAAATTAAAGATGGTAAATAGGGTTGCCACCTTATTTTTTATTTTCGCGAATACGGTACTGGCGCAAACACTGGCTAAAAATGGGTCGCTGAATCCGAATCCGTTTTCAGAATACAAAAATTATGTAATTTTTTATAATAGGGCTGCCACCTAATAATATGCATTTTTAAGAATTTTAAACATCATTTGATAGCGTTAGGGAGTCGCTAATTTCGAATTTGAATTCAGAATTTAAAATTCAATATGGTTTATAGGGCTGCCACCTTTGTTTTATTTTTACGAATACGGTACTGGCGCAAATACTGGGTAAAAATGGGTCGCTGAATCCGAATCCATTGTCAGAATTTAAAAATTCTGTATTTTTTTATAATAAGGCTGCCACATAATAATATGTATTTTTAAGAATTGTAAACATCATTTGACAGAGGTAGGGAGTCGCTGATTTCGAATCTGAATTCAGAATTTTAAAATTCAATATGGTTAAAAGGGTTGCCACCTAATTTTTTATTTTCACGAATACAGTACTGGCGCGAACACTTGGTAAAAATGAGTCGCTGAATCCGAATCCGTTGACAGAATTTAAAAATTCTGTATTTTTTTATAATAGGGTTGCCACCTAATAATATGTATTTTTAAGAATTTTAAATACCATTTGACAGAGTTAGGGAGTCGTTGATTTTTAATCTGAATTCAGAATTTTAAAATTCAATATGGTTAATAGGGCTGCCACCTAATTTTTTATTTTCACGAATACAGTACTGGCGCGAACACTTGGTAAAAATGAGTCGTTGAATCCGAATCCATTGTCAGAATTTCAAAATTATGTAATTTTTTTGTTAGGGGGTGCCACCTTGTAATATGTATTTTTAAGTATTTTCAACACCAATTACCAGAGTTGGGGATCGCTGATTTCGAATCTGAAGTCAGAATTTTAAAATTCAATATGGATTATATGTGGAAACCTTATTAAAAAATTTACATAATTTTGAAATTCTGACAACGGATTTGGATTCAGTGATGCATTTTTACCTAGTGTTCACGTCAGCACCAAATTCGTAAAAATAAAACATATAGGGTGGCAACCATATTGAATTTTAAAGTTCTGTTAAATTTTGTTTAAAATACCTAAAAATACATTTGTTTTTGGTGGCAACCCTTAATATTTAATTCATTCTATACTTATTTGACTCACTTTTTTTGAAACTATCACATATAAGTACCTATTACTTTCGAAAATACTTATACTTATTCATACAGATTTTTTAGTAAGTGGCTCATGATTTAAAAATGTGATTCATTGCAAATCTCTGATTTGAATCACTGAGTTGTGAACGGATAGTACTCGAGTACTACTTATTTTTAAGTATTCGTTGCAAATCTCTGAGGTTTAGGCATATAGTTGTGACAAAAGTGAAGTTCAATTGATAACAATTTTTGTTTGTGATGAGTAAGTATTTCTAAAGTAATTTCAAAAAGAAAAAGTTAGCCTTTTTTGCCCTTTTTTGAAATATTACAGATGAGAGCGCACTCCATATAAATGTATATATAAGGAAAATAAAACATAGGTATTAGGGATTCCAATCCCGGAAGCTTTTCTCGATACCGGGATTATTGGGATTTAAAATCTCAATCCCAGGACTAGTTCGGAATGAAAACTTTAAGAAGTAAATAATTCAAAATGTTTTTAATACATTTTTTTATTTTTTATTACTTGAAACTAAAAAATGTAAATAAATTTATTTATAAAGCAACAAAGCAAAAAACCAAACAATTTAAGGGAATTCATAATTGCTTTATTTTCTGTGTAGTTAAAAAAAACCCGTGGTATTGATACCCGTGGTATTTTTTGTTATTTAACATGAAATCTCTAAAAACCAAAACTGTGGTAATTTTAAGTAACCCAATGATATGTTTAACAAACGTGGTTTTTAAAGATCCATAAACAACTAATCGGTTGCTGGTTATTGGCTAATTGCAAAAATTTATGAATAACATTTGTGAATCATGAGCCACTTACACAAATATGAGTATGAATGAGTGTAAGTAGTTTCCAAAGTAGAACTCATATGTGATTATTAAAAAAAAGTGAATTAAATATGTATAGAATGTATTAAATATTAAGGGTTGCCACCTTATAATATGCATTTTTAAGAATTTTAGAAGGGCTATCACCTAATAATATGAATTTTTAAGAATTTTCAAATAGTTTAACAGTGTTAGGGGTCGCTGACTTCGAATCTGAGTTCAGAATTTTAAAATTTAATATTGTTAATAGGGTTGCCACCTTACGTTTTATTTTCACGAATATGGTACTGGCGCAAATACTGTATAAAAATGGTTCGCTGAATCCGAATCCGTTTTCAGAATTTAAAAATTATGTAATTTTTTAAAATAGGGTTGTCTAATAATATGTATTTTTAAGAATTTTAAACTGTAATTAAAAAAACTCCACTTAAGTATACTTTCTTAAAGCTTAATTCTACTGCTTTTAACATTAATTTACTAAATAAAAATTAGATTATTAGAGTGCTTGGCTGACTTAATCACGATTTTGAGTATCGAATACCCCACTGTGCGTTGGTGCGTACACTGAGAGAAATAAGGAATATTAAAACTATTCACTCACGTGCATAAACTCAATTTAAATTAATTTACGTGGATAAATTTAATATTTTCTTCACGGCAAGTCGTTTTTGCGTATTTAAATTGAAGTTGAGTTTGTTTTTATGATTTAGCCTTTCATTTTTACACGAATTTTATAAGAAATTTAAAAATTTTTAAATGAAACCCGTGCAAAATTTAAATAAAAAATGTATTTAAATAAATTTAAACTATTTTAGCATTTGTTTTATGCAAATGCGTTATTGGTTTAAAAACATTAACGTTTCTTGATAAATTCAATAGGTATTTTTGACCATCACGGCTGCACAACTGAAGCTATCCTACTTGTATTTCCACCATATGTTTGTGTGGTGCTCCGGAACGGTTTTTTCTTTTTGTAAGACCCTTAGGTGTCGCTGTGGTCAACTTATTTAATTATTTTTTTATTTTATATTTATTTATTAATTTTTTAAGATCAAATTTTGTATAAAAACGTTTAAATGTTAGACCGTTTTTTGGTTCAATCGGACGAGAGGATTTCATTTCTGGTATCAATTTTGATCTAGCTGTGCTCGTATTTGTACAAAAATTTTTTGAAAGAAATTCCTAAAGAAAAAAATTTACCAAACTGTTGGTTTTTAAGGGTTACGTGCATCTCCACCCCCTTCCTTAATAACTTTCCATGCCCGAATCGAAAATCACCCAGGCATTATCGGTTTTCTTACCTCCATACAAACCGAGCCTGACACGGTGTGACAAAATAAACTAATCTGCATGCAAATATTATAAGATCACTTTATTTAATGAGTCAATCAATCGAGTGTTTGTTATTCACCCAAAATCGACCAACAGTTGACAAAGTTATGAAAATTTATCCAAAAGCGTATTTTTAAAATATGTTTAATTTTTACTAACTTGTTGAATTTATTTTTTTTCAATATTTTGTACAGTTGAGTAAATTTTAGATAATAAATTAAATATCGTATTGTACTCGACCAGACCTACAACCTACACTAGTTCACTTCAAAAGTGCAGTATGACTGTCACACCGTGTAATTTTCCATTGCATTTTTTCCAACTTCTCACTTCAACAAAGTCTTAAAAGTTCAACTTGCAACACCTTAAAACAGTTCTACTTCAGTAAATTTGAAAGGATTTTATTTACAAAATATTTATTTTCTTACCAGAAACCTTAACTTGCCTTGAGTTTAAAGTGCTTAACCCATGCTTTCAAGCGTAAGTTTAATCAATATCTTGCATAAGCTAGCCCATTTTCTGAGTTTTATCAAAACATCAATCTTTTTTGACCTCAATTCTTATATATTGTGAGTTTATCCATTACGCATTGATTGATGCCCATTACAAGGTTGGATTGCTCAGTTATATTGACCACCTTTTTGATGGCGGTCAATTTTAGTTTAATATTTTATTTAAGATTAAGTCTAAGAGTATGCTATCAAAATGATGAAATCGTTGTTTGAGGTTCATTTTCTTTTCTTATCTCGATGCTGCGGATGCGATGCTGCTACTGTTCTAAATGTTGTTGGCCACATCCTTGCTATGAAAATGTCACACCTGGCTAAAAATTTCCCAACCCGTCCAACATGAACGCCCACATTTTCTTCTTTGGAATTCTATTTTTCAGCCTCAATGCCCTCACGCTACCGCTCGACAATCAAGTGGCAATCAATCAATCACTTCAGATTGAAATCGGTTACGCCAACTGTATGTTTTTCATTTCACATTTTTGTTATTTTTCCCCTCATTTTTTTTATTGATATTATTTACATTAAAACTTCTTTGGCAAGCATTACGTGAAGGCAAAATCATTTGACTGACTTATTCAATTTATTTTCTTCTTTCGATATAGACGATGTCGTCTCATATTGATGTGCATGAGCTATTTTTCTTTCTGAGCTACTTTCTGGCACGAATCTGACTTTAATTGCATTGTGAAACCTTTGGTACTGTTGTCCTTTGGCCGCTGGCTGCTGTTGGTCTTTCCTCGTTGTTGTTGTTGTTGTTGTTGTTGTCGCTGCCGTCTAACTTCAGACACTTTACAAGTAGAGTGGTGCTTTTGTCGCCCTGCTGATTTTCACTTCATTGAAATTCTTTGCCATGCTTCCTCACGAATTCTCTTTCTCTCTCTTAACTTTCCCTGTACAGCAAATAAAATCGATTTAATTTACACGGTTTTTAATTTCTAAGCCTTGCTTGTTTTCCAGTCGTCATATTTATTCTTTGCCTGACTTTATTTATATTAGCAAAGATTATTTCAACACGTTTTTATTAGTTTCAATTCATGTCTGTCCCGCACAAATCTTGGAAGCCATTTTTCCAACTTCCCGATGAGCTAGTGTTTTGAAACTTAAAGTGTTGCTCAGAACTGGATGGCAACACAATAATTATTTTGCTGTGTGTACGTTAATTTGTTTGGAAAAAATGAGAAATTATTTGATGCATAAATGGATACATACATATTAAAAAAACTCCAGGAAATGGAAACATTTTCGGGTATAAACAGGAAACATTCTATGGAATGTAGGAAGCATGTCATTAAAGGGAAACATTCCTCTTTGCTGTCTTAAAAAGTAAATTGGAAGCCTTCCGATTTTTCCTGGAGGGAATCAAACAAAAATACTTAAAAGCTCATTGACATTTTTAAATTTCAAAAATTTAAAGCTGAAGTAAATTTATTACCTCATTTAGAAAAAAGTTTGGTGTGAGTTCTGTAGCTCATAGCGAAAAGCGATTAAATTTATAACCATTTATAACCACAAGGTAGTTACTTTGAACCCCTACAATGTGGAAAGGTTTTTAGTTTTTTTTTATGAAACAAGTTCAAATTTTGAAAAACTCACTACTGAGGGTAAAAAAAATTGTAAAACAGTAGTTTAAATAAAATTTTTTATTTATTTTTTAAGAGAGTAGTTTGATTTACTGCTGTTAAGAATATATTTCTTTGTGAGTTCTGTAGCTCAAAGCACAGGGCGCTTGCCTTATAATCGTGAGGTCGTGAGTTCGAACCTCAACAATGTTAATGAATTTTTACCGGTTCTTTTTTTGTTTCATTTTCAATATTTATGGAACTATTTCGGTTTCTTAAAAAAAATTCTTTTGTCATCTTTAGTGTTGAATTTTTGAAAATACAAATTTGTAAAGTTATTTCGCAAAGACTAAAAATCAGAAAATAACTATTTAAGTAAAAAAAATTTAATATAACACATTTTTAAAACGCACTAAAAAGTATAACATAATTTCTCTTAGAGTGGGGTCTTTTAGTTCTCCTAAAAACGTGGGGCGCATGCTATAGAGAAATTAACCCTGCATTACTTACCTTAGGGTGGAATCCACCCAGTCACTCTTCCTATGCAAGATTTCTAATGCAATACATGTGTGAAAAATAAAATGTAGCAAATCTATTATTTTAATGAAAACATTTTAAAACGGTTAACGTAATCTTCAATTTATTTAAAACCTACACTTTTCTTAAGTTTAAGCAATTATATCCTTATAGCTGAGAGTTTATTATGTGGGTGGAAAATACAAAGAGTTAGTTGTGCCGAAACTTAGTTAGTTATCCATGGTTAAAGAGTTAAGAATACCTTGCTTAAGAAAGCATTTTCTCTCTAACATACTAAAATTTTTAATTACAAACAAATAATTTCTCAATAACTCATCATAGATGTCGACCTTTGTAGTCTAGTGGAGAGTGCGCTAGACTATCAACCCAAAGGTCCCTGGTTCGAATCCGGGTTCGGGCATGGTTTCTTTTCACTTTCTTTGCTCTTTTCTACATTTAAGAATTACGGAAAACTAAAAAATCACAACTAATTTGTGGAAAATGTGGAATTAATGGACAGAAACAACTTAGAATGGGAAATGCTTGCCGAGGTTAAGGCATAACACTAGCTTCGGCCAACAAAAGCCAATTCAAATTGTCGTTCATGGTTATTTTGCCTGCCTTATCAATAATTCACGTATGGTTCCAATCAATTTCTCTTAATAAATCGATCTCTTTCCTTTCTGGTCAAAGACCAAACCTTGTTTGAATAGGCATGCCTTGGTTTTTTGATCTTTTATGAAAAAAAATTGATAGGCATAGACAGGGATGGCCATGATTACAAATCACGATTACTGATTATGATTACATGTATTCAGTTTGCACAGATTACTTGATTTTTCTTAATATTCAGAAAAATCAATTAGGTAATCATGGTAATGCAATTTGATTGCATGATTTTAAAAAAAATCAAGTAATCGTATCATGGAACTATATGTTTTTTAATAAATCAAGTAATCAGTAATCAGAACCAGCTTTCAGTGATTACAGATTAATTCTCATCAGACAAAAAATTCAAAATTTGTATGTAATTTCATTATTTCAGTAATTGCTATTTACCATAATAGTTTACCATAAATACAATATTTTCTTCAGCAGTTATTAAAGTGATGTTAATTTTTGTTAGATTGGTTTTGTTAACCCTTTGTTCCATGGGATTGCACATATGCAATGTTGACTTGTAAGAGATGTATCGTACACACCCTGTTAATATTTGTAACGGGATTTTAAAAATAAATTTAGACATTTTTTTTAAGTTGTTGTTTGCTTTTGTCAAATTGGCGATTAAGTTTGTCCGAAATATTGAGTCGAACAAGGTCTTTCTTATACTTAGATACAATTAGTGAATAGTTTTAATAATTATTCAATAAATATTATCATAAAAACTTTCAAATGTAAGTAATATTCTGGAATATATGTTAATTTTCTTGAAGCATAATAATTTTTATGTACAATTAACTTGAATTACATAAAATAAATGGCTTAGTTCCAAATATGCAATATCATGCATTTGAGAGATTTTGAAATTACATTGCAGATATGAGGTTATATTGCAGATATGCAATGCTGAAGACTTTTATTAAGCTTTTGAAGCGTGCTTACGGACGATGAAATTCAAAAAATTTTTGATTCATGGGAAAATAGCGAGTATGAATTAAGTGAAGATGATAACGATCATATATGTAAATGATAACGTAGACGTCAGTATAAATCGTACAGAAAATTCCCGAACATCCCAAAGTTTAAGAAGACCTTTAAAATAACTTAACATTGAAAGAGAAATACGCACTCTCTGTTTGGAAATAACAACATTTTATTCCAAGTATAAAAAAGCCAGACTACCCACCGATTTAATAAAGAGTCAGATTTAACAAAATTTGTTGGCATATGAATTCTAATGTCAGTTATGCAAACACCCAATAATCAGCGTTATTAGACACCTATGAACTTAAATAAATAAATAGTATAAATAAATAAATAAATTGCAGGAAACCCTTTAATACAGGAGACGATGCCAGTCAATCAATTTAAAAAAAAATTCTCTTGGCATTCGAATGACAATGCTAATATGAAACCAAGGGATGATCCAAACTTTGACCGCCTTTTTAAAATTTGACCGCTATTTAACCATTTGCAGAAAGAATTCAAGTTGGTTTCATCTGAAAATTGCATTTCCGTTAACGAACAGTTACGTTCCACGAAATATAAGTTATTATACATCACTAAGATTATTTTTATACAGCACTACCACTAATGATTAAACTAGCCAAAAAGGCAATGCATTCATTGGGTACAATCCATCGGAATAAATTTCAGAATTCAAAACTACCGAGTGTTCCAATATTAATGATGTCAAGCTGCATATTGTGGTAAAAGTCCTGAGACAACAAATTTTGA
This sequence comes from Dichetophora obliterata, assembly GCA_963920525.1. NCBI lineage: Eukaryota > Metazoa > Arthropoda > Insecta > Diptera > Sciomyzidae > Dichetophora > Dichetophora obliterata. The sequence goes on from OY986438.1 coordinate 187,672,887, forward strand.
AACATATCCATTGAGTGTCCGAATATTGTTTCGCAATACGACAAATTAATCTGGGAGTTGATTTGTTAGACTCATTTATTAGATGCTACAAGATAAAAATACGCTCAAAAAAAGTGGTGTATGAGATTTTTTTCATTTCATTAGTAAATGCATGGCTATTGTACAAGCATGCGGAACAACAAAGCGGTAATCATAGAAACATAACATAAGCTAATTTTTGTTTGCAAGTAGCAGAAAGTCTTTGCAAAGTAGGAAAGCTAACCACAAGATGTAGAGTACCTTCCGAATTTTCAAACAACCTTGAACAAAAGACGAAACATCAGAGAAGTTTCCCACAGCCTCAAACAGAAGTTCGATTAAACCATTTTAATCACTGCCCACAAATGGGACTGCCTAAGTTTTACATGCCAATTACCAGGGTGCAATAGATACACTCATATAAGCAGCTCAAAATGTCAGAATAGACTATTTTTTAATCAAGTAAGAAATTGCTTTAAACGATTTCATAATTAATAATGTTTTATGTATCTAATAAATTGTAATGAGCTTTATATTTAGAAACAAAAATCCTTTCAGACTAGTGTGATATTTTAAATATTTTTTTACTATCCTGTTTAAAATTGTCTTAGTTATAGATGAAGGTGCATTTTAATTCTTTATTTTTATAACATATATAAAATATTTGAAATTATCTCTTAGTTAAAGTTATTAAAAGCTTATAGTTTCATATCAAACATGTAAAATAAAAAGTAATATTTAAACCATCCATACAGTAATTTTTATCGCTTACCTGCATGAAATTGCATATATGCAATGTGGCGTAACTTCGTTTCTTTGCATTGAAGAGCATCCAAATGTTGTTTAAACATTTTCTAAACCATTTAAATTACATATAATAACAAAAATATTTTGTATGCACAGGGAGAAAAAGTCATGTAATGAAGGGTTAAAGAAGTCTAAAAATAGTGCTCAGAAACCTTTTATGTATTATACTTGTCTCAGTTTTACAGTTGAACCACTTATATAAAAAGAGATATAAAACAATATACTAGTTCAAGAAATCTGTAATCAACGATTGGTTAAGCCTGATTACTGATAAATTTCTTAACCAGAATAATTCATTCATTGCTGGAAAATGATTGATTACTTAAATTAATCACTGATTACTTTTTCATGATTACAGATTTCTCAAAAAAATCACTGAATACTTTAAGGTTATAAATGATTCTTTTTTTAAGTATTCAAGTAATAAATTTGTGTATGATTAATTGTAATCAGTAATTTTTTATAGTCATTACACGAAAGTAATCTTTACTGTCCAACCCTGGGCATAGATAGGAAAATTTTTTACAACTCGTTTTTAACTCGTCAGCCGTGATAACTTCGATAACATTGAAATTTAACAATTCTGAAACCTAAGTATAACTTACTGGACTGAGCACGATGGATGTCTGTAAACTTGATTCCACCATCCACGCAAGGATTTCTATCCTGACAGTCAAGGGACCTGGGTTATTTGTTCACTAACGTACTACAATAGTTAAAAACACTCCTTACTATTCTCTTTAGCAAGCTCCCCACGTTTTTTTTTGCCTAGTATTATTAATTTTAATGATTCAAATTTTTCAAATAATGAAGAATTATTCATGAGGAATTAAAAATTTTTTGTTTCCTTTTTGGTTATTGCTAAATTACTACAAGGCGTTAAAGTTGGCGTGTTTAAAAAATTTTTGCAATTGGCTTCTCGTTCGTCTCCAGCACTAACAAAGAGCCTGAAAATAAAAAATCAAAGTGAACTCTTGAGTTAAGGGTTATAGTTGAGCACTCAACCTACGCATATAAAAAAAATAAAAAATAAAAAAATGTCATGCGTTGAAAAAAAAAAAATGTACAAAAACCCCTTTTTTGCCGAAACTTTCAGCCATACAAAAAAAAAAATATAAAATTTTTGGCTTTTTATAGATCGTGTGCTTAACAGAGTCTGTAAGGATCACAATGATTCAAGATTCATCAAAATCGATCAAGTAGAACTCTAGATATCTAAAGCCTGGTTTTTACTAGGTCAGTTTTCAATCACAAATGTTGTCAATCTAATGGAAATGTATTGTCATTTACATTTGTTGTCATATATGACCACTGATTGTCATATAAAATCACAAACAAGTGAGAACAGACAGAATTTTGCTAGTCAATCAAAATTTCGTTGTATGAAAAGAAAAATCGAAATGCCAACATGTTGGCATTTTGTGTCAGTTGTTGCCTACAAAAAAAAAATGTTGTTTTATTTTTTTTTTTTTGTTTCACTGCTGGCAAAGTTTTTTAAATATTGTTATTTTAATTGGCTTAAAAGGAAAAGTGCACTTAAACAGGGATTATCGCCGGTGGCCGGTGTTGCTTCCAAGGGATTTGTTGCAGGACGCATTTTTGGGATTCACGTTGTTGCGGTCGCTTTGCCAGGAATTTGTCATTTGCGCGAATCTTGAAGACATATCTTGCGATAGAACGTGCCGATGGTGCCATTTGAACCAACAACGGCCACTATGATAATCTATATTTAAGTGCACTTTTGCTATTAATCTAATAAAATTGACAGTATTTTATAAATTTCACCAAAAAGAAACATTTTCTAACAATCTCAAATATAAAACATCAGCTGTTGATGAAAAAAGCACAACTGAACAAACCGATGGCATTTCACAAATAACATCGAAAGTGAAAACAGTACGGCAATCAATTGACACATAAATTCAACGTCTGTCTGTCTTTGACATTCGATTTTATGTCAGTTTTTGGCTTTCAATGAAAACGCATTTGACGTTATATGGTCAAGATGCCTACTGACATCAGTGATTGTTGTCATTGAAATTGACTTAGTAAAAACCAGGCTTTAGCAGCCGATTCGAAAAACCTTGTTTCGGGAAAAAGGCGATTAAAGATTTAAAGGTTCTTGAATATCACGCGACATACGAATATAAATAATATATGCTATAACTTGTTTTCTATTTGATTTTTTTTTTTTAATTTTGTATACGTATTCTTAAGACCTTACAGAACCATATTCTAACGAAAAACAAAAATTGATTTTTAATTTTTTACAAACTGTAATAGTACCTTAAATAATTTTTTTTTTTATTTCAGAGCTTTGTTACTTGATTTATGACTGTAGTTTTGGAAAAATATGTTTCTGCTGTTTGTTGTTTTTCATTGTTGAATCTCAAGCAAGTTGATTTTAAGAACGAATATCGACTAGATATTCTGTAATGAAAACAATATAATTGCTTTGTTTTTCATCCAAAATCTTCGCTTTGAACTTTCTTACATGCAAAAAATTGCAATAATAAAATATAATTTTGGAAAAGCTTTTTTTTAAAAATTTGGAATTTTGTAAGGTTAATATAAATTTGATTTCGTAATAAGCAAAACAGTTTTTACAAAAAATTTTTTTTAGATCTGTTCTAAACTATTAAATATGATTTTATGAACATTTCTTTAACAATTAAAAAGGCGACTTATTTCATTTTTAACATAGCATTTTGGCATTAATAAAAAAAATGTTGGTAAAATGCACTCATCTGCACCATTTCCAATTGAAGTTCAGAAAAGGTCACTTGAAATTCTTAATTCCATTTGATTGTTTTTATTATTAACCGTAGTCCTACGTTGGCGTAGACTACATTTTTTTTTAATTTTTATATTTTTCCAAAACCTTTTAGTTTTTTGATCCAATATTACATGATTTTTATTTTATGCTAAGTGTGAACAGAAATTACTTTCCTTGTAGTATCGCAATTATAATAATTTTTCAAAATATTAAAAAACTGCAATCCCTCATCTACACCTCAAAGTGGAATTATGATGTTTTTCTCAACGTAGGACTACGGTTAAGAATACGACTGTAAAAATATCATAGGGCTTGACTTTTTGATGAAAGCAACACTACTCGCGATGTTGATAAGCAAAAGCTAACTTTACCATTCCCTTATCCCCGCGGGTTACACAACAATTACACTGATTAAAAACGCAAAAAAAAAAACTACAGCATCCGCCCAACTTTTGGCAAACAAACAATCCATCAAAATGATGGAAAAAGTAAATGATATATCCATATTCTGCAGTTGCAGATGTAATTTAATCGTAATTAAGTTTTCGCTGAAACCGCTTATGAATATCAAACTTACTATTGTTGCATGCAAAGCTGTATCGTGCAAAGATGAAATCATTAGAATCACCGCCAGTCAGCCAACGAAACAGCAGCAGCCAGCGTTGTGAATGCAATAATTCTGTTTTGCTTTTTTGCGGGGAAAACAAATATGCACACATTTCTCTCTGTCCGTCTATCCGCAGGATATATGGATTATCTGTGCAGGTAACAGCGAGGGATCAGAGTTGGTCGGTTAATGTTTGGATGTGTTAGTGTTTGTTTATGGCTGATATGATGCGTTACGGAAAACATTGCAATATTCAGTCGATTTTTCTCACATCATTGGTATTTGAAGTTATCCCTTCATTTTGAGCTACCAACACCAGGTCCGTAGCCAGGATTTACCCAAGGGGGGTGTTTGATTAAAAAAACAATATTGATAGTTTTTGATATTGATAAATCAATAGGTATTTTTATATGTATATTACATGTTTGCCCCCCATAGACCAAGTTGTTGACGTCATAGACTAAAAATAGTCGATTTGATATAAAAATAAAATCTATAGAGTTTTGTGCCAAATCATAGATTTTTAAAACTAGCTCAAAAGACCAATAAATGGAGAAGCATTTTATAAGAGTTCAAAACTTTTCTTGAAGTAAATTTTTTTTAAAAAACACGTATGCGTTTCGTTTTTAATGTAATTATTCTTAAAATGAGTTAACAAACAAAAAAATCGGATTAAAAGTACCAGAGTTGTGACATTTTACTTTTCGAAAAATGTATTTTATTTCTGGTTTCAATAAAAAAAAAATTGTTAAAATCCAAATTTGAGAAATTGTAATGAAATTTTGTTGAAATATTTTTTGAAACAACACTTAATAAAAATGAGGAGAGTCTGTTCAAAAGTTCCTATTTAACACTTCTAAAAAAGCTGTTTTTACTTTGGTTTAACACATAAAATTTTTATTTCTATTATTTGCACAAAAAAATTAAGAAAATTTTTAATTTTTCCAATATTTTGTGCATAAAAGTTTATGTTTCTGTTCAAAAAAGCCTAAATATGCATCCTAAAAAAATTGCTTTTAAAGATATTTTAACAAAAGGGACGTTTTTCCATACAAGGTTTTAGTTTTTGTACAATATATAATCGAACTGTATTAACAAATTTTTTAAAGACTTAATTACAAGTTCCCTTTAAAGTAAAAACTGATTATTTCTTTAATGAAGGTCCTCAAAAAATCCTCATTACTAAAATGAGAAACCGACGAAGTGTGTGAACGTATTGAGCCCGACATAAGCCACTTACGTGTTTAGTGAATCAATATTTCTGTGCAAAATTCTTATGTACATATATTTTATTGTTTTGTTCATTTTATAAAATGCTTAAAAATCTAAAAAATATGCGTATTTCTTCAGTGAATGCATAAAAGGACATATTTTGAAATATGAAATCTCTATAACTTTGAAACCATTAAATTTTTTTATCCATGCCCCACACAAAAAAAAACCTAGACTTTTCAGTTCTTTTCAAACTTCACACAATGTCGAAATATAAGCTCTTCTGAATAGGCTCCAAAATCCCACAATTCCCAAAAATAAGAAAATGCAAAATTAAAGTGAAAAACGACATAACGGGGTGCTTTAGTATAGTCTTTGGCTATTTTGTAAAAAAAAATTACAAAAAACAAAACTCAGATCAAAAAGTTAAGCTGTTGAAACTTGATGTTTTTCGCAAATCCTCAAAGTACTCAAAGTACTTTAAAAAAATCGATATTTATTATTAAAAATGATTTCAATAATTTTAAAAAATATTTCTGATTTTCGTTTAAATAAAAAAATTAGTACTAATTTATATACAGGGTCCGCCATCTAACGTTTTTTTTTCAACTAGTGCTTATTTCGTGAATGGTAACACTTAGCTCATGTCTGATTTGACACGTAATTAGTTTCATCCTTCCGCTGAACGAATATGGTTGTGTATACGCTTGAACAACGCTGGGAAATATTGCGACATTACTTTGAAAATCATGATGCCGATTTTGCCAAAAAAATCATCTTTTGAGATGAAGCTCATTTTGATCTTGAGGGGTATGTAAACAAGCAAAATTGTCACATTTGGGGCACAAAAAACCCGCACGCATACATTGAAAAGCCGCTGCAGCCAAAACGAGTCACTGTGTGGTGCGGATTTTGGTCCAGAGGCATAATTGGGAAATTTTTCTTCGAAAATGAGCAAGGAGTGGCCGTTACAGTCAATGGCGATCGAGCCATGTTGAACGAATTTTTGTTCACAAAAATTGAAGAGGATGATATTGGCAACATGTGGTTTCAACAGAACGGCGCTACGTGCCACACAGCCGAAGCTACACTCGATGTTTTGCGCCCTGTTTTTGAAGATAGCATTATCAGCCGCAGAGCTGATGTCGTTTGGCCACCTCGGAGCTGCGATTTGACACTGCCATTGGTGAAATACAGCTGCACAAAATCGATAATGTGCTTAAAAATTGGACCGATCGTATAGGCGACTGCATGGCCAGCCGAGGCAGCCATTTGAATAAAATTATTTTCCATTATTAACCGAAAGGATTGTACTTTCAAATAAAAAAATAAATTTGAGAAAATATGTAGTAGTTTTTTTTTATAGAATTTTCAAAAAAAAAAAGTTATTTGGCGGACCCTGTAGTAGTTTTAAATATTTTGAAATAGCAACTCTACAAACTTAACCAAAGTGAAATATAACTGTTAAACATTTCAATTAACGTTACCAAACTAGTGATTAATACGCTTATTAAATTTTTCTGTTCAAGTTATTAATTTTTGAGAAAAAACAACAAAGAATGTGAATGGACAATCTTGATCACAAATGTATTTAGTTGGAACTACAACCACTTAAATAGCAATTTGAAACTCAAAAGTTTTTATTCTTGTTATAAGTTGAAATGCAAGAGGTGATATTGTAGTATTTAGAAATTCGGTTGCGTTGTCTAAGCTTTATTAACAACATCCTGTAGCTCTTCTTCCACTACATACGCTTGTGCTCCTTGTAGTGTACCAATCATGTTAGCCGCACCATTGTAACCTTGCCCGAACATAAAACCGCAATTTATGCCGAAGTCCTTATGTTATCTATGATCTGAAAGCGTAGGTCTCAATTCAGTTCAAAATTGAAGTGGCTTGTACCTTTTTGCGCTGTTGCGTTGTAGTGGCCTTAATGCTAATATATTCGTTTTTTATACTTTCTAGACCCTAATGGGGGTTTTAACCCCTAAAATCCCTCCTTGTCTACGGGCCTAACCAACACAATACCACCTCATACTGCGCCACACTGCGAAATGTGTGCTTGCTAAAATTCAAATAACCACAATATCCTTGCGTTTGCTTTGATGAATTTTGAAGTGAAAAGTTTTTAATCATTACCATACCTTGAACCGTGAACTCGGCATTCGAACATCACTCAATGCAATGCTACCATTATGAGTTCATTGTTGCTGTACCGTTATATGATACGTATGCGAATATTTTATGCAACACACAAAATATGCATGGCAAACACCAACAGAATATTTCTCTGATCCGCAACAAATGCAAAATCTATGTGGAGCTCCTTTGATGTGCTGAAAGTAGCAAAAATCGCCATATTTTTGCATTTTGTGTGGTGCTTGCTGAATGATTTTGTAGAAACATGCAACACACACACTTGCAATAACACAACATTAAAGTAATAGACGAAAAGACACACAGAAAAACATACACAGGAGTACCCCCTTACTTATAACTAAATTGAAACAGCCAAGCTTTAAGCGTTTAGGTCTACGAATAAAATGCCGCTGGGTTGAAAGTTAAGTTTAAGTCAGTTCCTTCGAGACGTGAAAGCAGAGAATTATCGCCAAGAGCTTTTCTAGTCTCAATGCAAGAGCTTTGCCTATGGCCTGTGGTTTTCATTATACACCAAATTTGAAATCCCAGACTTGTTGGTTTGGCTTCAAACTACCTAGGAAATCAGTTGCCAACCATTGCACTATGGTTAAGCAGTGACTTTTTTATGCAGTGAATCGAATAATACGGCCAGACAGCTCAAACTTTGTACAAATAGTCTACAGCGTGAATCAAAGTAACAATCGCACCTACAATAGTACCAATTATATAAAAAGAAGCAACATTGAAAAACATAAGTTATTTTCTTACGACTCTGGCATTAACTGCAAACCTATTTTATGAACCGTTTCAAAAGTTTTGTCAATTGTTTTTCTACTCATAATCATGGAATCAACACGTGAACTAATTTTGAAATCATATAAAATGGCACGAAGGTTGCAGCATTATATATTACGACGAAAAAATCTTCTTGTTGCAAGCAAGGCAAAACCTCGCAAAATTATAAAGTGTAAATTATTATCATGGCAGATATTCCTAGAGAAAAAAAAACCATTGAAATACTTCAAAATGTTTCATCTGTAATATCCAACTTGTTATTGTATTAATATTAATTAATTATGCTGGTGTGAATACCCCTAGTATATTATTTGTTTAAGATTAAAAGTGTGCACTAGAGTGGACCTTATTTGTATGGGGAAAATTTCCAAGCACTTCATGGAGCGTCCCAAGGGCTCCAACTGAGCTAATGGATGAATGAAAAAATCGTGTAAAATTTTAGTGAGATCGCATGCATATAAACCCGTTCGCAAACATATAAATGTTTGCACAAGTGCATGAAAGAAAAAAAATTTTTTTTATTTTTTTCATTTGCAATTCTATTTGGAATAAGGATAAAAATAAAGAATAAGAATAAGTTCAGATTTTTTTGTTTTTTTTTTCAACAAATTTTCAGTTTAATAAGGGTATTCACCTCAAATTACTTGAATAACTCAGGGGACAAAATGTTTATTTTTGGATTTTCCCAACAATATTTGTATTATTTTTGACTAATCTTGGTGCGCTGATTTTACAACTATTATTACTTTTTTTCTAGCATCACCAGTTTTTGAGATAAACGTCATTAAACGATTTCACTGACGTTTATCTCAAAAACATCCTTATGTGCATATGAATATTTAAAAAAATTTTGTTTTTCTTTAATGCACTTGTGCAAACATTAAGCCATGTGCGCACGGGTTTATATGCATCCTATCTTGCTAAAATTTTTCACGAATGTTTTTATCATCAATTACAACAGTTTGAGCCCTTGGGGTGATCTTTTTAAAATAAGGTTCACTCTAGTGTGCACATGCCATAAGAATTATTTCTAAATTGTTATTGGTAATTCTGAAAATAAAGTAATAAAAAAGAAGATATGGCAGCTGTGTAAGAAGTTCGGATATTCTTTTTTAGGACAACTGATTGGAACACAAGTCTCATTCTAACTTGAAATTATAATTTGTGGAAATTCACAGCATCCAAGTAAGGATTATACGCCAGTCTTGGTTTGGTGCATATCCCTTAGAATGCCATAGGACGACCATTTTTAATCATGGAAAATATAAATCGTGATATTCTCTTAACTAAAGCTGTCAGTTCAATAAAAACCTGAAAACAGATTGCTTCTCATTATTATAAATTTACTATTTAAAAAACCTTACTCCTACACTGGATAAAGTTCTTGTGCATGGTAAACACATTATAGAATAGCAGTCGTTGCCAATTGGAGAATTGTCCGAAGAAACACATGAATCCAAAAATTAGGATTATAAAAAATACAGATATCTGCAAGATTTATCCAAAACAACAAAGCGAGGATCTCTTTATGTCGAAAATAGCAAATCACGGACATATATCTTATATTTTAGTTATCACAAACCATTAAAATCAGTACATGTTACCAATGAAGCACTTTCCAACGCCAGTTTAAATATACAAATAGCAGAATATTTTTATGAAATCTTTGTATTGTACTCAGGGCACGGATTTTACCACTATTATGGTAGATCTACCACATTTTTTCAAAATTTTAATATCTACCACTATTTGAAAAAATATACACAAAAAGTTTGTTGTACTTATTTTATTTTTTGGTGGAATAGAAAAAAAAATCAATCAAAATTGAAAGTTTTGGCTTTGAAAGTGAATAACTCGGTCATGTTACAAGGGATTGCATTATTTTTTTTTCGTTTGAAATTTTGATTAAATGTCCGTCTAATCGTGTTTCAATTGTTTTCATTTTCGTTTCCCTTCTTCAATCCACGATTGGACGGATAATTAATCAAAATTTTTGAAAAAAAAATTAATGGAATCCTTTGTAACGTGACCGAGTTATTCACTTTGAAAGTCAGCACTTTAATTTTTGATTAATTTTTTTTCTATATCACCAAAAAATAAAATTAGTACTAAAAACTCTTTGTGTGTTTCAGGTGCGAAAGTTTTTGTGGTGTCAATTTCTTCAAAATTTTAAGCAACTTGCATGTTCCTATAGAAAACGAAATTTTTCTAATAAAAGACATCTAACCAAGAATTTTACTTACCGCAAAGGTATGCAATTACCAAAATGCAATAATATAACTTTGAAAATTCTTGCATGGCAGATTTTTTAACTCAAACATTTAAGGTGTTTGGTGAATCTGAGGACCTTTGTATGTTAAGCGATGACAAAAAATTTCAAAAATTATTTTTAAAGAAATTAAAACAAAATCCTCAAGAAAAAATTTTCTACAAAATCTATAAGCTACAGTGACACATATTCGTATAAACGCACTCTTAATTTTAAATTTGCTACCTTCTCTCTCTTTTATTAATGCATTATTCAAAACAAATTCAAATTCATATTGTTCACTAAACTAACGGAAATTTGTACTGAGTGCAAAAAGCTGTTTTCGTTGTTGTTGTTTTATATAAATCAGTTCAGTTTAAATATTTTACTAAAAACAAGTACACATTCCTTTAAACGCACCTGAATAAGGAGGTCGAAAATATATTAGTGGTTTAAAGATATAAGTATTTGCTTGTATTTAATTAACAATTGGTAAGTTTTGTTTAATTTAAATGTAAAAATATTTTCTTAATGATATTTTTTTAAGATTTTATCAAAATGCCAAAGGGAAAATACCTCAATGACACAGAAAAAGTCCAAATCAACCTGTAACATAAAGAGGGTTATTCAAATCGGGAAATTGGGCGGAGACTAGGAAGATCAGAAGCAATCGTCCGCTCTTTTTTAAAAAACGGTGTTAATTGTGGAGTAAAAAAATCCACGAAAGGCAATCGAAAACTGAGTATTCGCCAAGTTAATCAAATTAGGAAGGAAGCCACCACAAGTTTTTTGAACTCAACTCAAATAAAAGAAAAATTCGATATTCCAGTGACAACGAGGCACATTGCACACATTTTACGTAACTCAGATAACGTCAAATGGAAAAAACCGGTGAGCAAGCCTGTGTTGAAGCCGCATCACAAAAAGGCGCGCTTAGACTTCGCCCAAAAACACATGCAATGGTCAACTGAGTGGGACAATGTTGTGTTTTCCGACGAAAAAAATTTAATTTAGATGGCCCAGACTCTTACAGCTGTTATTGGCATGATTTGCGAAACAATGACGTACGTATGTCAAAAAGAAACTTTGGTGGTGGCAGCGTTATGGTGTGGGCGGCATTTTCATCTAGAGGTAAAGCAAATATCTGCTTTGTGCCGCCCAAAATGAATTCTAAAAAATACACGGAATTGTTGGATGATGCTCTCATTTCATTTTTGGATGATAAAATGGATGAAGACAGTATTTTTCAACACGATAATGCTGCCATTCACGTTTCTAAAGAGGCATTAAAGTGGTTTGAAGAGCACAACATCCTACTTATGAAATGGCCTGAATGCAGTCCCGATTTGAATCCGGTGCAGAATCTTTGAGGATGCATATCACGCAAAATCTATGGACAAAAAGCCCAAGGACACCTTTACAAAACCGTGCTAGAGCTCAAGTTGGCCATTAAGGAAGCTTGGGAAGATTTAGATCGTCAGTTGCTGGAAAATTTAGTGAAGTCGATGCCGAATCGTATATTTGAAGTTATAAATAAAAATGGTGGACCAATTAATTATTGAAAATTAAATAAATACCCATTCCTATTGAAAATTAAGTTGATGCGTTTAAACGAATATGTACTTGTTTTAAGTAAAATATTTAAACTGAAATGATTTATATAAAACAACAACAACGAAAACAGGTTTTTGCACTCAGTACAAATTTCCGTTAGTTTAGTAAACAATAGGGCTATTCCCAATTACGGGCAAATAGCGTGGCATCGTGGCATGTGCAAAATATGATGGCAAATATTTTCAACACAACAACAAAATGTACAGATTTGCATTTGCCCGACTGTGTCAAATTTGCAACACTAAAATCGCATTGCATACAGTCGAGCATGGGCAAAACTTATTTGCCAATCAATCAGCTGTCACATTTTAACCAAACGCCGCTAATAAAACAAAATTAACAGACTCTGACATGGAACTCACTTTGATAAATAATACACTTTGATAAATAATAATGAAAAACACCACAAATACTGTTCGTGTTGTTTTTTTTTCCTCCAAAACAGCTGTGAGTTTTGCTTGCAACAGTGTTCTAAAAAGTGTGCTCACAGTTGATGGCAAATATTTGGTAGGGCATACATTTGCAAAGCTATTTGCCCGTAACTGGGAATAGCCCTAATATGAGTTGGAATTTGTTTTGAGTAATGCATTAATAAAAGAGAGAGAAGGTAGCATATTTAAAATTAAGAGTTGCGTTTATACGAATATGTGTCACTGTAGTATAAAGATATATTTTTAGCACAAATTTATTTAATGGGCAGGATCACAAATTTTTTATTAGCTTTGATTTACGTACTTTTACCTTTTTCAAACTTTTGCGAATTTTATCTCGAAAACCATAAGTAAGCGACATTTTTTAACGAACTCTTCTTAGACCCAATTTCTTTACCGTCCCGGTAAACTTACAACTTGAAATCATACCTCCATTTCCGACAAGTTGTGAGCTTACCGGGACGGTCACTTTTACCGGACTGTGAAGAAATTGGGCCTTTAAGGTGTAAAAACACATATTAACAATAAAATTATTCTCCTGCCCTTAAACTTGATTTGTTCCATATTGTTTTGTTTTTTGTTTAATTGACTGAAAGTTGGTTAGTTTTTTAAATATTTTCGTTTTTTTTTATACTGAATATACAACATTTGTTACTGTAAACTAACTGTGTTATGAATATTTTTTTTTTTAATAAAAGACACATACAGTTCTTATATGAAATATCAAATCTGCCACATATTATTTCAATCTACCACACTTTTTGAGTCCAATCTAACACCAAAATTTTTTCCGTGCACTGATTGTACTCCTTTTGGGGCTATCTTTCTCTCTCTCTCTCTCTCTGTCCCTTAGTCTCTGTCTCTATCACAAAAAGTTCTCTTATTCTTATTCTTGAAGAGGGAAACGTGATATGCCCATATTACACGATGCTCGTTTGCTCGGCGAGCAAATGGCCGTGCAATATAGTTGTTGTTGTATTCTCCTAAATTTTTGATAGATTCGCATTGGAAGCATCAACAAAATTATCTGCTTGCCGAGAAAACAAGCATCGTGTAATATGGGCAATAAAAATGGAGGTATAAATTATTCATATTCTTGGTTTTTGTTCAAGAAACGAATTTGACTTTGAATTAATGTTTTTTACCATGAATCAGATATGATTCAAGTTATCCAACAATTTTTTTTTTAAAAATTAAGTGGAAAAACGTCGTTTGTATAGTTTTTTATATCCTTCAGAAAACCAACTTTCAAAAATTAATTCCTCAGCATTCTGGCGGTCTTTAAAAATCTAATACAATCTTGCACAAAAAAAGTTTTATCATTTTTCTATCTAGAGTAAATATATAAATAGTCTGCGAGATTTTTAATTCGTTCAGATGTTTTGATTTTTGCAACGAGAAATGCAAGATCAAGCCACTGCGGAACGTCTGACTCTTTTTTTTCTGCATACAAAACGATCCGGTGTAATGTTTGTGTTTTCAAATCTTACACATTTTGCTTTGTTCAGTATATTAAAAGAAATAAGATATGAAATCTCCAATGATTGGCAAACAAACAATCGAAGATGGTCCAAAATAACTAATTGGGATTTTGATTTGGCGGATATGAGATTTATCTCATTTCCACGTAGATCCTTGGGTTGGACAATGGCCTCAAGCCAGTTAAAATGGAATAGTGTTTTGGATTGTTTTTGAAATCAGGATTGTTTTTCGAGTACCCTAAATTGATAGTCACTATAATTTAATTCGATGTTGCTTATTTATATAGAATTAAATATACTTAAATACGCGTTTGATATATACTTAATTTTTATATTCCGCTGAAAAGCCAATTAATGTGTTTAGTGGAAAATCCTAATTGCCAATTGGGGATATGTTTTAGTACAAAGGTGCATTCTGTCTGTGCCGGCTGATCCGGGCGGGATCTAGAATGTAATTCGTGCATGCGTATAGGTCAGGTATAAGTATCTTTGGAAGATTCATACCTCAGGGCGAATCAAAAAAAAAAAAAAAAAAAAGATCAGCCCCAGAAACAATATGTGTCCGTACCAAACTACTCAGGTACAAAAGTCCCGAGTATCAGACTCAATTTTATTTTTAAAAACTACGAGTAGTAACTGCGAAAAACTGCGAAGTTTATATTAGCACACTGATATTAAGCCGAATGCAAAATAGCTTCAGTGAACAGGACCCAAAAAAATATTCATATAATATGTCAATAAAGTGGCTGGCATTGAAACTGGCCTGAGTTTTAACTATAATGTAAAGAACATTAGGAAAAAAAAAATGCTCGGTGGAATTTTGTGCGATTTCCAAAAATATTGTGCAAAAATAGTTTTCATGAGTTCCTGTAACTTTTGAGACCAGCGAACAGCGTACTTTTATTTTTTCCATATTTTAGCTGGATTTATTATAAGGTAAATCTAGCTCCAAAACGAACTGGTCTATGAAGAAGTATATTGTTGAGAGTAAATTCAAGGAAATGCATCCGATTGTTTGCCCGAACATTAATATTTGCAAGGATTCCCACTTCTGAGCACACTATTTTAAAAGTTTATGAATTGTTTAAGTTAAAAAATTACAGCAATAATATTTTAAATCCAACTCATAGAACTTTCAATGTTTGATAACAATTTTTAGAGATATTTTGATTCCACATTTTTTTTTTTAAAAAAAAAAGATCAAAGAACCAAGGCATGCGCCATAAGGTTTGGCCTTTGACCTGAAAGGCAAGAGATAGACTATTTAGAGGAATTGATTGGAACCATACGTGAATTTTTAATTAGGCGAAACAACCGCGAAAGACATTTGAATTGCTTTTAACCGAGGCTAGTGTTAAGCCTTAGCCTCGGCAAGCATTTCCAGGCTTAAGTTGTGTTCCTGCCCTTTTAATTCCAAATTTTTCACAATTTATTTGTGGATTTTTAGTTTTCCATAATTCTTAAATGCAGAAAAGAACAAGAAAGTGAAAAAAACCATGCCCGTGCCCACATTCGGACCAGGGACCTCTGGGTTGATAGTCAGCGCACTCTCTTCTAGACTACAAAGGCCGACTATTTACTGATAGTACTAATGCAGAATATTATATAAAATAACTAAAGTGTGGGCAATAAATTACTTTGTTATATCCAGAACATTTTTAACAATAATTTCCTTACAATATTTTTATACATTCTCGCAAAATTATCGATTTAGCAGAATGCTAAAAATAACCCAGTAGGTATTTTGGAGTCAATTGGAAAAACAACTTGTTAATGTTTTGCGAAATTTGTACTTGCATTGAAAGAGTACAAACAACTTTCAGCATAGAATAGTTCACTTTGATTTTTTTTTTCCTTTCAAAATGTTTACTGACAAAAACAAAAAGTAACTACATAAAATAAAAGAAATGCATCATCTTTTACGTGATGCACTTCTTTTTTTAATACATGCTAGAAATAAGAAATAAATCCCTCTCACGTTTGAATACTTTCAAACAAATTTAAGATCTACTTTAAGACTTTAGCAAAAAATACCAGTTTGGAAATCTTCATATTGGAACTAGTTCAAATATAGGAAAGAAGGAATTTTTTGGGCACAATTGTCTTTTCCTATGACATCAACAAAAGCGTACGTTCGATCAATGAAAAAGGGTATTGTAGAGGGACCAGTACTGGTCCTTTTTGGAACTTGTTCAGAACAATGTAAATGTTGGTCCAATTTTCTGCAGGGAAATTAAATTGTGCACATAAAACTAAAAATATATATGTAAATTAATAAAGCAATAATCTTGCAATTTCGATAAAATTGCTAGTAATAATTTAGAAATATGTGCAGCGCTGACAGTGTGGCTACAGCATACGCCAGTACAGCAATTAAAATTTGTGCGCCTTAAGTTATGCTTTATAATTACAATCGAGTAGTTGGCGTGGTCATGCGGAGTCCACGCTATGCAACATAAGAGACAACCGCACGCATCAACACTTTTACCCAATGTAGCGATGGTTATGCTTATGGTGATGGTGGTGAACACACCATAACAATGCGTCTCTGCTCATTATCCTTATTTAATGCTTATGTTGGTGTTGGCATTAAATACGAAACAAATAATTGTAGTGCCTCTGTACAGTAGATAGTCCAAAGTAATGCACTTAAGTATGCGGTAGAATTGTTGTGGTTGTTGTAATAGTTAATGCTGCTTTTGTTATTGTTGCTGGTGCTGCTGCTATTGTTTTAGTTGCATATCCTGTGCAATGTTCAGGCACAAGGATTATTATTTTGATACTGCAGTGGATAGTTTTGTTTTTTTTTTTCCTCTGTAAATGTAGTAACTCTTTATATAACAGTTGCCGTTATCTGAGACTGTGAGTGTTAGTGTGAGTTTGTGTTTGTATTTGTGTGGGTGCAGCTTATTTGTAGAGTTTCTAAATGCATTGGTTTAAGTTTCATTAATTTGCATTCTTCCACATACAAGTGTGTGTTGCTGTAATTAAAGCTGATTGTAAATCCTTTATGCAATGTAGCAAAGTTGGTTTTAGATATAAAGCTTTAAACGTCTTCTTAAGGACTGCATGCAAGGGACTTTAACAAAGCTTGTAAGAAAATAAGTATTTTTAGAGAAACAATAACTAATATTTACCAACTTTAATTAAATCAAGGATATCAAGTTTTTGTTTTAACATACAAAAATTTATACATTTTAACCAAAATGCAGTTTCATTGAGTTTTTCCATACACTATAAAATGTCTTGATACATTTTCGTTATTTGGAGATACTTAGATATTAAAAATAAAATATTTTCTGGTATTTTCTTATGCATTTTGGATGAAAAGTAAAAACTTTAGTCATTTGAGTAATATCGGTCTTCAAAAGCGTTTTTGATAATATTTTTCATGGATAGTATGTTGTAAAGACTCCTGTTAATTGGACATCAGAGCCATTGAGATATTCTGAAAACTATAGATTTTTTTAGTACAACTGATTTCTAATGCAAACTCATCATTTCAGAATAAAATAGAACGAGGTTTGGAATCTCAAGCTTTATCTTCAGAAGCAAATAACACCGCCATTGTTTTATAGATTGCTTACAAATCTTCTTTGTCTGAAAGTTAAATTTAATGACTACAGAAAATAGAGAAAATATTTATAACTAGCTGAAACCCAGCGCGTTGCTGTCACGTTCTTTCTACAATGCCCATAAAATGCTTTCAGTGAAACTGCATTTGTAAATTGAGGTTGAATACTGAATCCCTGTGAATAGCTGTGCGACTCCAAAGCTATTCGATATTGAAAATTTGGTTTGTATGGGAAGTGTCATGCCCCCCTGTTAAACACCCAAAAAATGTTATCAGTGAAGCTACATGTGCAAATTGAGGTCAAATACTGAATTCCAGGCCTTTGCGACCTTCCTAAAGTTTCATGAAACGGAATTCCGAGGCTGCGCGACCTATAATTCCGTAGTTATTCGATATCGAAAATTTGGTGTATTTTAGTCGCCACTCCCTCTTTAAAATCGGCACCAGACTTCACATTTCACCTACATACCTAGTTTGGTAGTTTATCAAAAAGTGCACAACTCAGCGCTGATAAAGTGTGAAACGCCCATTTTTTTACAGTTACCGACAGTAACCATATGAACTAAATTTCCAAAATTTCCAAAATTTAGTTCATATCTTCTACGGTAAAACCCGTCTGATATACATCATTTCGAATGGTTTGTTGGCAGTATAAGTGGGTGTGGCAACATTTATATATATAGTGACCATCACTTGGACCCAAAGCACCTACATACCAAGTTTCGCTATCAAAACGTGAACATCTAAGGAATTAAAATTATTTCAGAAAAGTGTGCGTAAACATATGAACTAAATTAAAACTAAACGTGGATTCCAAAAATGTTATTTTCAAAAATATTATCTGTCTGTCTGAACGCGCAACACGTGAAAACTACTGGATGGATTTTCTTGAATCTTAACAACAAAAAGGATTCTCTTCAAAATAACGGTTCTTTTGTAAAATAATGGAAATTAAAAACACTGAAAAGCTAGTTAAAAATTAGAGATACGTCTGAACAACATATGAAAGAGTTTTTGGTCATTAAAAGGCTTACAAACACTACTGTTTTCGTTTATCTCTAATGAGTACCTCACAATATGCCTTTTTTATTCAATATATGTTAATGTACACTAACTTTTCCAAATTTTTTAAGGATTAAAAATTTCCGTTGGTTTGACACCAATGACATTCCTATGTCTTGAGTACAATTCATTTTTGTATATAACATCGTCACCTAAAGCAAAAAAAAAAGCTATTCCAAATTCAGCGTTTTGTTTTTCGACGCAAATTTTTTCCTTGGTTTTTAATAAATTTTATTCAATCTTCTTTTGTCTAAAAGTTTAATTAAAGTACTTGAAAAAATTATTGCAACAGTACCTTTAACTAAGGATTTATATTTTTAATCTTTAAAAAAAAAAAATCCAAAAGATGTCTTTGTCTTCCAAAAAATGTTGCAAAAGTTGTTTTTGTTGTAAAAATAATAAAAACAGAAAATTGCAATTTTTATGCTCTTTCAAATGACGTATTATTTATTTGCAAATACTATGTCTGTTTCAATGGTACCCTCTTTGAGTACTTGAACGATTTTTAAAACTGACTTGAAACATTGACGCAATCATTTCCGGTAAATTGTACGCACAATTGACATTTCCAAGAAAGGGAACAACCAGCAACTCAACCTGACGCTAAAAAGAATTTAAATGTCATGCTTATGAGCACGGGCGGATCCAGGAAAATATTTTGGGGGGTATTTTAAAAATATGTATTTACGTTATATGCAGTGTTGGGCAAAATAATAGCAACAAAATCGGTACGCTGCTACAAAATCGTGTATCTCTTTAAATATTAGGGACACACAAAAAGGATTATAGGAACCAAAGCATATAGTCATAAATCATATTAAAAACAAATCATATTCCAATTTCGTTTTGTTTTCTTAATTAAATTTAAAATTAATGTGACTGCATGCAGTTAGTCTGAGAGCAAGATCCATTATTCTTGATAACCGCTACACAGCTGAGCTGCATCGACTCTATTAAAGTAGATATGTTAGTATTAGTATATGTTCCCAATGAAGTTTCAGCGTGTAATAAATTTTTGGCGATATCGCAGGATCGCCATGTACGCGCCGTTTTATTTTTAAAATAATAAAAAAAAGGACTCGCGTTCTATAAAAATAAGTTGTAGGACCTGCCTATTGGTTGCCAGCGAAGTTCGCCACTGGCGCTATTTTAAATATCCTTTTTATGCCGTTCACTAAAAAAAGTGCAGAGGCTAAAAGGGTTTAAGTCGGCAGCTATAAAAGCTCAAGACTTATTAAAATGAAAATAGTTGGCAGCTGTTAGAGCTCAAAACTGGATTGATTTATTTTCAAATATGTTCATCCTTTTATAGTAAGCATAACGGTATTTTGTCTTAAAACTAGTTAACAATTGTTTGTGTAGTTTAGAATGTAAATAGAATCATTTGTTCTTTAATTAGTGTAAAAGTAATAGTAGAATATCGTAATACATATTTGTAGTTTAGTATTAATAGTTTAATATGTGTGAGCGAGTAGAATAGAAAACGTAAACATAATCATATGTTAACATATTTGTGTAGGAGTAAAAAGTAGAATATAATATCACATGTGTGCGAATGAGATAGATAGTAGTGCTTAGTATGATCATATGTTCTTATTGTTTGAATAATATCTTAGTATAAAAATGAAATGAGGTGATACATACCGTAGAGGTGTATTACTTTAACTTAGTTTGAATATTATTGTGCATGTTCTCGAAAATTCTTACAGTAGAGGTTTTTATATTATTACTTATTTAAAGAAATGCTTGTTTTATACATTAATGTAAATTAAATAGTTAAATAATATGTATAGGTATACTACAAGCGCTTCATACAGTGCAGTCTTATTGGAAAACCTTTGACCAAAAACTTTTACCTTCAAAATCCCTAAAAGATTTTCAATGGAATTCAATTCATTGTGACTGTGCCGGCTAATCAAGGACTTGAATCCCATTGCCTCTAATGTAATCTTTGATGAGCTTTGAAGTGTGCTTCGGGTTGTGATCGGGCTGAAACGTTCACTGAAGCGACATATTCCACTCTGTATGTGGTCGCATCTTGCTTTCTAAAATGTCATTATATACAAATCGATCCATAATTCCATAGATTTTTTGAAATGGTTCAACTTCATTATAGAAAAAACAAGTGGTTGTATCCGTATTTAAAATTTATTTTGCAGTTTCGGGCTTCAAGTACCTGGGTGGCGCCGTACCGTGCACATCCCATCTGAATTAGTCAAGTTGAACTTTGATTCATCGCTAAAAAAACGTTTTCGATTTTTGAACGGTCCAATTTAGGTGCTCTTTTTGAAGACTGAGTCTAAAAAACAATAAATTGCAACTAGTTGTCACAATTTCAGACAGAATTGTTTAAATTGTAACACCTCACCTTGTTTTTTATGCTTAGATGTAAGCAAAGGTTTCTCTGCCGGTCTGTAACTTCTTTAATCGTTCTCAACGGCTCGTCTTCAAACAGTGCTTTGGTGGATATCTAAATCAAGTGTCCGAACAACCTCTTTGGATGTGCCAAATGCATTTCGTTTGAACACACCACAAATGTTCCTGTCATCACGCAGCGATGTTTTCTGCAGTCGCACTCTTTAATGTGCCGTTGTTACGTCTTTTGTGAAGGTATATTTCTTTATTAATCTGCAAACTATTGACCGATTAATATCAAACTGTTTCACGTTAGATATTTGCGAATTTTCGTTTTTATATTCGGAGATAATTTTTAATTTAAGAGATTCACAGTATTTAAAACGTGCCATTATAAATGGAACAGTCAATGTCACAACTAGCACAAAAAAAACTTAACTTAAATATTTATGACTTACAAACAACACGTGCTTTACAACAACGGAACTTATACCAATAATTCTTGGAACTTCTGTTCTCTTTTACATTTTTCAAGTTTTGTTGCTTTTGTTTTGCTCTCAGACAAATTGAATGTAGTCACATTAATTTTAAATTTAATAAAAAAAAACAAAACCAAATTTGAATTTGATTTGTTTTATATATGATGTATGAGTATATGCTTTGGTTCCTATAATCATTTTTGTGTGTCCCCAATATAAAAAAAAGATACACGATTTTGTTGCAGCGCACTTATTTTGTTGCTATTGTTTTGCGCAACACTGTACATATATGCATTAGGCTGGCTACTGCTTGTATGGGAAAATTATATTTAAGTAGAATTTTTAATCGATCCCTCTAAAAATATGCGAAGATATGAGAAATGATGAAATTTGAAATTTAAGATTCATTCAAATGATTTAGAGGTCGCTCAAATGGGTGGAATATACGAAAAATATTATAATTTATATATTTCAAAAAATTGCAAAAGTTAAAATATGACAGTAGTTATTTCAATAAAATTCAGTTGTTTTTCTAAAACTATTCTAAAAGTATGACTAATATTGACATAAGAAATGATGCGATTACATTGAATAACCTGGTCGATATGAAAGTTTACCCGATATGGAAGTGTACCCTTTTGAAAATTTCGAGTTTAAGTATTTTTAACAAATAAATTTTAAAAAATCCAAAAATGCAAAATTTAAAAAAAACAACACCACAGGTGAATGGCATAGTCTTGAATTATTTTGTGACTATTTGTGACTAAAAAATAAAAAAAAAACCAAAATTGAAAAAAGCAGTAGCTGTTGAAACTTGACATTTTTTAAAAATCCTCAAGGTGGCTGTTTCTGGCATGGTAGAATAACACAGGTAGTCTCGTGGCTAATCGTGATCTCTTTGACAACACTACCAGAATTGTCAAAGCAGTATGTTTTTTTTTAAAGAAAACAAAGATAATAGAGAAAAATTAAATTACTCCAATTGGATATTTTTTTCGGTGTGTTTATAACTATAATAAAAGTGAATTTTTTATTTTTTTTAATTAAAATTAAGTGCGTGTTGTGCAAAAAACATTTGCGCAGAGAAAATGGACCGAGTTTTCGTGTTCCAGATGACGAGCCTAGAAGACAACGATGGAATATGGCATGTGCACATACTTCCACGAAAATGATTTTTTGGAACCTCATATACGTTACTTCAATAGCTGCACAAAATCCTATTTTAATAGATTGAGCAATAAAAAATTAAAAAAGCTAAATAGTTTCAGCCATGACAGATTATTTTTGATTTTTCCTTTCTCATCGCATTCTCATCGGTTTCAGATTTTGTACCATGATTCAATTATTATTGGTTGTCCATTCGTTTGACAACACCCGTAAATTTGTAAAAAAAAATATATTCTCTCTCAAATATAAATGACAACCAGGGTTTTGTGGTCTTTTATGAAAACAGTTGTCGCCGAAACTTTTGTGCAACAAGGTTGCCACCTGCTCAGTCGAGAAGGGGTGGGTTTGCATGGTAATGAAAGGTTGAATTGGCGTAACTGCTGGTTAACCATCAAACCGGAACGCGGAGGTTAAAAAAAGAACTAAACCCACTTTGGGTCCGCACTCTAGTTGCGGGTTCAAGGAGATTACTTGAACCCTCGCACGATTTCGCTAAGTGA
Source organism: Dichetophora obliterata (assembly GCA_963920525.1). Taxonomy (NCBI): domain Eukaryota; kingdom Metazoa; phylum Arthropoda; class Insecta; order Diptera; family Sciomyzidae; genus Dichetophora; species Dichetophora obliterata. The sequence goes on from OY986438.1 coordinate 187,696,152, forward strand.
AATCACCGTTTACCTGTCCTGTCCGAACTAGGCTCGAGCGCGGGGGCCTAACAAGGGAATTTGGAAAAAATTACAGAAGAAAGCGCACTGAGTTATTAACTAGGCACGAAATGAAAATCTGAAAAATCAATAATTATCGCACGGAAAGAAAAGTTTATAAGAAAAATTATTTGAAGCACGTCCGGAAAATTTAACAAATAACAAATTAAAGCACCACTGCTACTGACGCAGTACCGACACACGGAAAATACTCCCTGAAGTAAAACGGTGTCCTGTCTTCCTTAACGTTTTCCTTCACGGAGTCTCTCTTTGGCTCGAAGGTCCTTTCAGCTTCCCGATACCACGTTCTCTGTAGTCCTTTTACCTTCTTTTGTCCCTCTATCGATTTATTTTATTTTTTTAAAATTTTCTTTTGTGTCTTTCACACCACTTTCACAATCACTTTTAGATCACTGTCCAGAACGAACTGAACTACCACTCGGCATCAGACCGGCGAGTTGTTACGTTCCACAACCTGGGAATCGAAACACCGCCATCTTTAACTATGCAGATGCGATTTCGCAAGAAAACCGGTATTCAACGTGGAAGTTTTTACTCACGCCTATTTTTAAAATTCATCAATTGAATTTTTGGGTGGTTTTATTTATACTTTTAAATAAAAATCTTCCTACCCGCCAAGGTAAACACTACCTGGCGGCATCTGCAATAGTGTTAGTGTGGCAACCTTCCGCACCTCCAGCACACAGTGGCAACTTCCATTGTGACTTGCTCAAGTGGATGTGATGTAAGTCGATACAACAACCGTTCTTGTACTGTCCATGGTGAAAGAAATAGAGGTGTTAGTGAGTTTGACACTTCTCTCTCAAAATAATAAAATTATGTTTCCCCGCTTTTGTCAAAAACAGCTGATGGTGAATTACAATGAATACAAGTTTTGTTAAATTCGTGTCTTTCTGCAAGTTTATACGATTTTTACTGAGATTAAAGTTAGAATGAAGTGATATGGAAAACAATAAAAAATATATGAGACGTTGTGCGTTATGAAAAAAAAAAAAACAATGATGTGGATGCAAGACAATTTGCATGCTGGCCAAAGCTTCATGTCGGCGGCACCTTCTAGCACACGTTTCTGATAAAATTGCCAAAACATTCAATGACAAACTTGGCGAATCGGCGAAAACAACTGCAATCACTTTTTGTCAACACAACACGGCACAACTAATTGCATTAAATATTTATTTACACTTAAATCGCGCAATAAAAACTATAGCACATCATCTAGCAACTCAAACAAATAACACAATTTGACAACTATCAACAGTTCCGCTCTTTCGTTCACAATTTTTTGACAGATGCAATGAAATTCATGGTGTTGTCAAAAACTCACTAACACCTCTATTTCTTACACCATGGTACTGTCCGTTTTGTTTGTTGCGAAATTCAGTGCGTTCCGTCACTCGTGGGATTGAGAATCTGTCAAGACATCGAACCATGGCATAATTACTGACAAGGTGGTAGCGTAGACTGGCTTTTTTCTCACGAGCGGCGATGGGTAGTTGTCAAAATTAGCTGTTCATGCAATTAATCAAAGAAATGTGAAAAATTAGCAACGACTTAAACATAGCTAGTCAATCGCAGCAAACTAAAAACATTCCAATAAACTTCGCGAACAAATTTAATGAGTTAAAGAAAAGTTAACAATAAGCACATAGCTAGTCAACCGTAGCAAACTACAACTCCTTTAGCTGTTTTTGACAACTACCAATCGCCAAAAAACTGTCACGGCTACCTTGTCAAATAATTATACCATGCATCGAACTAAACTAATTATCTCAGTTCATCGGCGGAAGTCGATAAGGTTTGATTAAATCAAACCAAAGACCATACTAACACTATGGCTTCTGGCCACTCGAGACAAATCTGGGAAGCAGATTTGACCACGACAAAGTTATGTTTCAGTGTTTTGTTGTGTATTTTTTTGAAAAAAGTAATTATTCTATATTTTGCTGTTAGCATAACTAATTTTGAAAATCATTTTCAAATTTTGTTGCGAGCAGTTTTTTTCAATTAATATATACATAAATGTCTTCAAAGTGCGGTATTGCCAAAACAGTTTATTTTGGTGATGAAATTCAAAAATATAATGTGCCAGTAGATCCAACAAGCTGACAGCAGTGTGAATAGATTTGCAAAATAAAATATTGAAATTAGTTTTTTAAAAACTCACTTAAATTTTCTATCAGAACAAATATGCAGTGCAGAACGTAGTAAAAAAAGCAGCAGTGAAATGTATCCTTGGGTATTTAGTACTGCGAAAAAGTATGATATTTCTGCAACTGATTACTTTGATGGCATTAAAAAATTACTCTTTCGCTCTCCTCTTCAATTTTACGGGTGTACATCTTCATTCCTGTGAGTAAACGTCAAATGAATGGACAACCTATAGTAATTGAATCATGATTTTGTATTAGCTGTCAGTTGCCTTTTGACAGTTATGGTAGTTTTCTCTCATTCTTCTATCACGGTTTCTGGCATGACTCATATAATTTTACAAAAATATTTATGATATACTTAAAAAAAAATTTTTGGTTTTCAGGGACGCCAAGATATCAGCCCTGGTTTTAGGTCAACAAATAATAAGAACCTTAAAAGAGGGATACATTTAATTATCCTTCAATCAAATGCATTTGATGTCTTATAACGTACAGTACGCTTAGTCTCCATTTGACACTATGCATTACAACCAAAGATTTAAATTGAATGCCACTGAAAACAATTTTTTCGGTTTATATTCATGTTATATTAATATATTTGTTCAATAAAAACTCACAAGGGATTTGGTCATAAAATTTTAAAATTTTATTTTAATTTCAAATTTAAAATAACTCATAAAATGTTAAAAATATAAATTTCGTTGTTATTCAGCAATTACATTAAGTTTGCGCACATTTTATCGCTCGCGTAACAAACTGTCGTAACCCACATTTTTCCTAAAATTGAGTTAATACTATCTCAACACGTCTAATGCAAGTCCTCATCCTTCTTCAAAGTGTAATGGTCATATTTGTCATAGGTAAGCAGAAAACGCAAATGCCTAAGTCTGCGGACAGAGTAAACGCTGACGCGAGCAGGCTGGCAAGCAGGCGCAGGCAGATAACTGCTTAGTATATAAGCCGTGCAGAGTGAATTCGAGCAGGTCAGATCAGATCAGTGCCAGAAAAAGTTTGGGGTGATTACAATTTCCGTGGCCCCTCGATTGAGTATGCAGTTTTGAAGCACTTTTTGAGAAAATTAGATTCGCCAAATTATTTATCGATAAATCGTTTAGTTATCGAGATATCGATTTTTCAAAAAAACGTTTACTCAACGGAACCAATCTTTAAATTCGGTTATATCTTTGCTAATATTTGTCCGATCTGAATGATTTAGGTGTCATTCGAAAGATATTTAAAAAAAACAATGGTTCTGCCTTTTACAAAATGTACTTTTTCTGTAAAAGGAGCCAGATAGATTAATGGCGTGTATGAAAAACTTTTATTTTCTATACATTAATAGCACACTCTCTTCAAAAGAGCTACAATTCAAAAAATTTCATTTTCATTAAGAGCCAAAAAAATTTTTTTTTCAAGGAACTCCATTCAAAAAAAAAGAGACAAAATTATTTTTTTAATAAAAGTAAACATATTGAGTTGTGACTCTTTTGAAGAGAGTGTGCGATATGTTGTGCCACTATAGAATTGCACTGAGAATTTCAAACTAAAATTAGCGTTCTCTTTGGTGGCTAGAAACGTTCCATTGGCCGATAGGATAGTTCTCCAGAAATTTTATCCAAATCGGATACCGATAAAGTAAGACTCATTGCGATTTAATCTTATTACATTGGTATAAAGTGCGAAAATGAGGTGTTTCGTCATTGAAATGTGTATTAAAATTCTGTAAACTGATTAAATACTTCTATAATTTTAATCATTAGTTGATTTAAATACCTTTACAACGTGTAATCGGTGAGAAAAATTGGATGAATATTACCAGAGTTGTAATATTTTACTTTTCGAAAAAATTATATTTTCTCTCTTATTGTAATAAAAAAAAATTGTAAAAATCCAAATTTTAAAAAATTGCAATGAAGTGATAAACAATTTTCTGAAACAACATTTAAGACAAATACAAAAAATTGTGTCATTAATTTGAATAACTTGGTCGTTATGGAATATTTTATTAGAAGTGTACCCTTTTGAAAATGTCGAATTTGAGTACTTTTACGAAAAAAATTTTAAAAAAAGCAAAAATGCGAAATGTTAACTTATAACAACAATAATGCTTAAAGCATAGTCTTGAGCTATTTTATGCACAAAATTTAAAAAACCAAAATTCTAAGAAAAAAGTTATAGCTGGTGAAACTTGATTTTTTTTTCAAAAATCCGCAAAGTGCCTGTTTCTGGCATTTCGAACACAAAAAAAATATCATAAAAACGTTATGTCTCATTTGAAATGACTTTAAAATTAATGCTTTTTAATAATTTTTGATTTTGTATTACAAAAATTTTTGAATTTCCAACATACTGTTTTTTTACTCTTCAAAATATTAAAAAATGCAAAACCAAGCAATTTAATTTTTTATTGTTTTATTTGTTTTATTTGTTTTTATTTTGTTTCATACATGCCCAACATTGACCATTTGATCAATCTATCATTTTCGCTTGCACAACTTATCATGCACAATCTTAATCGACGTTAACCAAATTTGTCAATACCCACCAAAAACAACCCTCACACTCGCATAAACATGTGCGTGGTCGTTGCTGTTGATGTTTGTTTTGTTCAATGCGTTGTTGTTGTCAAATGTTTTTGTTATAATTCGTCTTGCATTCGAAAGATAATAAAAAAACTAAGTTTTCTTGAAAAATTATAAAAAACAACACATAAAGAACAAATTCAGTTGCGAGAAACCTGCGCCAGCCTGGTTTCTCGCAACAACCTGATCTGATCTTATCTGACCTGCCTGCTTCTACTCTGCACACTTCGAGCAGGTTTATATGAAATCGTATGAAGCGAGTTTTCTCGCACTGAGACAAGTAAGCAAACTTGCTTGCCTGCCTGCCTGCTTCAGCGTTTACTCTGTCCGCAGACTAAAGGTCGTAGCCAACAAAGTTAAATAAAAATTTTTACAAGCAGCAGTAACGCACAAATTTTTAAAATATACGTCAAAAAGCTTGTGATATTGAAATATTGTAACTAGCGCTCGACCGATTGATTAATCGGCATCGGCCGGCATAGGCATCGGTTCAAAATTTTATAATCGGAATCGGTTTTATATCGGCATCGGTTGAAATTCAAGAATCAACATCGGTTTCGTTTAAAAAAGAATCGGTATCGGAATATGTTAAAAATGCTGGTACAATTGCTGGTACAATTGCGATTTTGTACACTTTACATTTTGCAGTTTGCAGCAAATGACCTCAAAATATGTTATGATGGGCATTATTAATTGCAACACAAGTTTAAGTCTAACGTCTACAAGAGTAAATTGAGCTGACATTTTGAGAATACGAAGGGTAAAGTAAATATTGCGCATTATGTTATTAATATGATCCGCTTATGTTAAGATGAGTTTATATAATAACCAAGACTTTTAATGCTACTTACAAGTTTGAGCCTAGGAAAATTTTTATGGCCCAGCGGTTGATATCATGAAGATCCTTATTTATTCTAAAACATTAATCTTCCAAGAGACCAGTTCTGCGCGAAATGGAACCTAGCTGCAGAATATTAATCAGTAAACATTACTTTCGACTGCAATTTTTTAACCAGTACCAACTCTGCTGTGCAAGCTATCATACCGAAAGTTAAACTCAGCCCATCGGAAACACACTTCCCATTCAAAACTCAACGATTTCAATTTCCGGTCTCTTTGTCATTTGCCATGAAGTATGTCAGTCATTGAAAAATGTTGTGATATATCTATATACCAAATAGAAATTTTTTTTTTAGCTTTTAATTTTAATAAGAAAAATGGTAGGCAGCGCATCCTACCTACTAATAAATGTTTCTCAACTTCAAATATAGTGTACACAGAAATAGGAATTTTAAGAAAAAGCAATACTGTCCTAATGAAAACCAAAAAAATATCACTATGTATGTTTTCACGCCACACGGGCTTACTAGTATATTAAATTATTTTCAAAAAATTTAAAAAAGTAAATGAAGCGGCTTTTTCAAATTAACAGCAAACTCGTCGCCTTTAACTTGATAGATATCAAAGACATCATTTTGCCAACCAAGCAAAATCATTCTTAGTCTTAAGATACTTAAAGTAAAAATATTTTCGACACACAGCTTGATATAAAAATAGTTTTCAAAGAGTTACCGCTCTCAAAAAATATGAATTATTATATGCATATACGTGTGCGTTCTTTAGGAACATGCGCAATGAAAGGTCTCTTCCATGCTCGCATCACAGAATGCTCTCTGAGCTAAGAAACTTGCTGCTGAGAACTTCTACCAACCAGATGTTTAAACAATGCATTGATGACACGAAGTCCTGCAACGCAGAACAACGCATAGCGACGCATCAAGTTGCACTCTCTTTTGTTGCTCACAGTCCGAAGCAGCCACTGAGTCATCCTGTGGCACAGCATCCTTACTGCGTGTTGGCTCCTGTGGGAGCGCTTTAGTCAGAAAAGCTTTAAGTTTGCCATTTATCACAGCCACCACTTTTTCCCTAAATATTTGGCAGCAGCTTGTATCTGCTCTCGCTTAGCAGAGCACTGTTTGAAGCTTTCTTTGCAGCTTTTGGCAACTTTTTGCAACCTCGCTTTTCAACGCAGGACATGCGACAGGATAATTCAGTTCAACTTCAGCGCACAACGAGTTCAGTTTGGCTAGTAAATATCGTCGGGTTTTCGTTCGCTTTATTGTTAGTGAATCTGTTTTAAAAACGCACACTTAAAGAAGAAAAAACATTTCTGTGTTGGTGCGCGTGTGAGTGTAAGTGTTTCTTTGTGTGCAGCAAGTATACATAACTGAGTATTATAACTACAGCAATAAAAATTCTGCTGTTAGCAAAATAGTGTGTTTATTGTAAAATTTAAATACTTAAATAACAAACACCAAAAAAAATTCCTTAAAATTTGTATGTGAATATTTCGTTATTGGATTTCTGCAAAAACCTTGCTTGTACGAACGACGTATATTCTGTGTATCCTTTGTACGTGCGTGTCTCTGACTCTACCTCAGCTCAGTTTATTTTCATTGTCGACGTAAGCATCTCATATTTTCGTTGCATCCTCGTAGAGACGCGTCAGCAAAAAAACGAAAAAAAATAAAAGTGCCAGGATAATCGTGCACGTAGTTTTTGTCTGCGACGGTTCACAAGAGTTTTCAACACTAGCAGCTGCGAAGGTAAATTGAAAAACTTGTTTAATTATATTACTGCAATAAACATTAACACACATTTATTTTATTGTTACACGACTGAACAACAACTTGCAGAATCCTTTAACCTGCAGATTATCTTAAAGTAGTCTTGATTATTATAATCACCGTTTTCCAAGAAAATAATTAATTACTTTTAATTTTCCATTGTTTCTATCACAAATAAATTAACACAGCTGAAGTTCAGTACCTTTGTTCTCTTTGTTTACAAGGCTTTGCCTCAAGGTTTTTTTAACTGTTTAAAGGCCACCGAATCTGCAGACGTGGCACTGAATGACATTTCAATTATGTTTGAAGACACTTTAATTATGTCACTGAATTTTGCATAGCTAAAAATGAAATGATCATTGTAACGATACAGATAGAGATACAAGTAGCGTGACATTTTCGAAGCTAATTAAAATCCACAACGCAATTTAACACAACACAAATTTCTTAATGTGATACATTTTCCAATACAACATTTAAAACAAGAGTAATAAAATTTTAAGCTGGTAAATGTTTATTTCTGACGTAAGCTTTTGACAGCCTCATTATCATCGGATTGCCACAGTTCAAATCTCTCATATAGCATTTTTATGTTTCTAATCGCTTGACACTTAAATGCGACCAATAGCAAAAAATACGGGGTAAATAATGTAATGTCACTTTAGAACAAAAATATTAGCCATAAAACCTAGCCATTAATCTTGTAAAAATATTAGCCATTCGGATCAGGCATAAAATTTGTAGGTCCCGATGAATTGTCTACAAATATTTTAAAACAAATTCAACACACTTGATCATATAAGAAGCAATAATAAGAGGAAATTCTTTTATATCAAGCATAACTTTACCCCTGCCACTCTGTTATAAAATTAACTTTGTCACTCTTTTTTAACGACCATTAGATAGATGCGACTATCTAAAAAAGTATAGATATTTTTGATAAACATCAACTTCTGAGTCGATCTAGTTATGCCCGTCCTTTTGTGTGTGATCAGGATAACAGTCTTAATTTTGACATTATTGTATGAAATTTAAAATATAAAATTCTATTTAATACATAAAGATCTAGTTAGAGGATTAGATAAATCCGTTGAAAACTACGCCTACCTCCCATGCAAAGTGACTTTATAAAACGGGCAAAATCTCTTTAGCTTCCACCAAATTTATAATATTTAAGTAAATATGATGACTAAAAATTTTAGGGGAAGTCGTTCTATGTTGACTGTTATAAAATATTTTTGATATTCGTCTTACTATGTTGTTAGTTGTTCCTATGAATTCTAGTGCTTCTTATGGTGTTGATGTTAATTGTGAACTGTTAATAGATATTTTGTGTAAACAGCGTGATGGTTTGTCTATAATCTATTTTAATGCTAGGAGTTTAAACGAGTCAAAACTTGATTATGTAAGAACCGTTATTGAAAATTCAAATGTGGACGTCATTTGTGTCTCTGAGACATGGTTTATTTCCGATATTCCCAACGCTTACTATAATATCCCTAATTATACTCTGTTTAGAAATGACAGAGCTGGTAGACGAGGATGCGGAGTTGCTATTTATTGTAAATCATGCCTAAATTCAAACCTTATTAACAAGTCCTGTGAGTCTGAGGTTGAATTTATAAATGTAGAAATTTTTGATGCCAATTTTAAAATTTTTGTCTCTTGCGTCTACAATCCTAACAGAAGTTATAGTGTTGAACCTTTTTTCGTTGATCTTTGTAATCGTGTGACTGACTTTGACTGTTATTCCATACGTGGTGATTTTAATGTGAATTTGCTCAACAAGGATAATGTATCTGAAAGTTTTTATGACAAAGTCAATGCGGCTGGAATGACAATAATTAACTCCTCTCTTCCGACTCGTTTTGCTCCTAATGCAACCCCTAGTCTAATCGATGTTTTTATACTTTCTGATGAGTCCTTGCTTCTACTTTTTGACCAAATTTTTTTTATCTCTGACCATGATCTACTTTTTTGTACTATTAATTGTAATGCTTGTCGTAATAATGTCCCAATGACTATTTCTTACCGTGGCTACAATTCTATTGATTACTCCATGTTGTATGATAATTTGTCTCATATCTGTTGGAATGATTGTTGGTTCTGTGAGAATATGACTAATGGAAAAATATACGTAGTCTCGGCGTGTGCGGTAAATCTGATCTGAAGTGTGATATCAATCCTAATCAGTTAAATTATTTCTTTCTTTGGAATATCATAGCCTCAAATGATAATTATCAATGCGTTGATCATCTATTTCGTGATGAAGACAAATTTTCTTTTAAGCATGCTACTGAAACTGATGTTCTTAATTCTTTAATGAAAATAAAATCAAACGCTATTGGAGATGACGGTATTTCATTAAAATTCATTAAAATCATATCACCCTTTATTATAAAACCATTGACGCACATAATAAATCACTGCTTTACTACCTCTTGTTTTCCATCTTCATGTAAACTATCCACAGTTATACCAATTTCTAAAGTAACTCACGCATCAACAGATGTGAAAGATTATAGACCCATTAGTATTCTGTCTGCTCTTTCAAAAATCTGTGAAACTATTATGGCTGGCCAAATTAATCAGTATTTAAAATCAAATAATCTCCTATCACCATACCAATCTGGCTTTCGATCCGGACATAGCTAAAAGTGTGTCTAAAAATACTCCGACTTCTACCACAAATAAATTTTAATTCATAATTTCAGCACAAACTTTTAAATTTGGTAACATCTTATAAGAACCACGCCTACCTTCGAACAAAGTATCGTCATGAAAACGCAAAAAATGCTTCAAATTCCACAAAATTCCATTTAATAATTTCTTTTTAATTCTTGGCAAAAATCGAAAATAAAGTACGTTACCTCATTGTACATAATGGCCTCTTCAAATTACCTAATACTTATATCCAAATTTTCTAATACGTAGGCTGCTTCATACATTTTGGGGTCTGGCAACGCTAATGTCATTCCAGTCAAACTGAAGTTTCCATTGGAAAGTTTGAAAGTTTTTGGCTAATACGTACTCACAACGTGAGTACGTGCGCCTATTGGTTTGCTTACAGTGCTTTTAAAATTGCATTTCAGCAAAAAAATTCAATTAACACGTGAACATTTTCAGGCGAGTATTTTTTCATCTTTCGACGTGAATTTTAATTCTCAATGCATCCATGAACTAAATTTGAATTTTGGTGATGAAGCACTATAAAAAGTATCTGTATATCGGTAGTACACAGAATTCAAGCGGGGCCGTACTTAGCTAACGGGAATTTCGTGAAGGATGTCGAAAATCTGTTGTTGTACCACAAAACATTGATGCTGTGTGCGAACTGATAATGCTTGATCGTCATGTGACATACCGTGAGGTTGAGGCATCTATGTGCACTACTCTCACATGCTCTCACTTTTACGGACAGTGAACATTTTTGACAACGTACACTTTTTGTACTTAATTAAGAATAAAAAATAACGATTTTTAAGATTGCTCTCCCCATGAACTCACTTTAAAGAAAACACAATAACAAAAAAGCAAGTGCTCGAAAAACAAGATCGGAAGAGTAGTTTTGTTGTTGTAAGCATTTGAATAAGAATTAAGCAAATACAGTGGTCGGCATAAATATTTTAACTAAAGTTGGCATCACATGTGCTCTCTGAATAAAATCTAACGGTGAACGATTTTCTATTATTGTGATAAATGATTGTAAGAACATGGTGTGAGGAATTTAAATCTGAATAAACGAAGTCATTTAAGCTACGCTTTTTGAGGTAGTAAGTTGTTCAAAAAGAAAAAACTTGCTTGGCGGCAAAAGTATTTTGACGTTTATGCAAGTAACGATTTGGTAATAAATATCAAAGTATTTAATAATTATTCAATTTTATTTAAATTTATTTGCTTATTTTAGTTATTCTTAAAATCAAAATGGGAAAACCGTTAGAACTAAGTGTTGAAATGAGCTGTGCAATTGAAGAGAAGCATAATTGTGGTATTTCTGTGATAGAAACATGCTCCGAGTTACATTTGTCAAGGCAAACGGATCGCTTTCAAATAAATAAGCTCAACAAAAAAAAATTGAGTGAACAACTATCCACGTTCTGGCAAAAAACGTAAAACAATACTTAAAGAAGACCAACTCATTGTACGGGAGTTCTCAAAGATCCCTGGTTTAAATCCAAAAGGCCATGAATGACAGATGAATATTTTTTGTCAGAATCCAGTTGGCGAACGCAAATTCGTAGGCGTTTAAAAGGATTTCAATTCGGTACATATTCCGTTAGGAAAACACCGTCTATAACTCCGGCAAATAAAATCAAACAACTCAAATTTGCCAAAGATTTTCTCTGCAAGACTATGAGCTTTTGGAACTGTGTTTTGTGGACTGACGAAAGAAGGTTTGGGTATCACAGCTCACCTTAAAAGAGATTTTTCCGAATTCCAAAGAAAACACGAAAAGAAGTAGATCCAGTTGGACAAGCATATCGCCATGGCGGCGGATTGATAATGTTCTAAGGATGCATTTCCTTTTGTGACCATGGTGATTTGGTTCTAATTGATGAAACGATGAACCAATACAAATATTTGGATGTCTTAAATGATCATGCATTTCCATCTAGTGACAAAGTTATTGGTGAGTCATTTAGTTTACAACAATATAATGCACCCTGTCACAAGAGTAAGTTTATAACGAACTTTTTGAATCGAATTGGCGTAGGTTTTTTTAAACTGACCACCACAAAGCTTTGATTCAACCGTTTCAGAAAATTTGTGGGCCTATGTCAAACGAAAGCGAAACGTTTGCTTGACTCGGAGTAGGAGTCAGACTATTTCTGAAATAAAAAGTCTTTGGAAGCGAATTCCGGCAGATATTTTGAAAAATCTTATGAAATCGGTACCTAAACGACTTCAAAAAGTAATTGAAGCTAACAGCGAATATATTTTTTATTAAATTGTTAATTTTTTGTAACAATTTGTCTTATTTTTAAGCTTAGTTTTGTATAAAATTGATCTGTCAAAATAATTATGCCTTCTTTGAAATTGAAATTGAAAATATAAGCACTTTTTTTTGTAAAAATAATTATGCCAACTACTGTATGTGGTCAGTTTTTTGAGTCACTGTACGTATGTTTACATTGAATTATATCATATACCTATGTACTACTCACCACCAACCTCGAAATATGTATTTCTTACTACGGCACTGGTCCCTTGTATTTTAAAATGAAAGACAACAATAACTTTTATTTTTTTGCATATTTTATTTATCGATTTTGTCTTTAGTACTTGTTTTTTATTTAAGCGCTTTTAAAGATTTATATGGAGTGCGCTCTCATATGCATGTTAATAAAAATTAATTTTTTAAAAAAGTGCATAAAAGGCTTACTTTTTATTTTAACAAAGGCTTTAATAATACTTATTCTTCACAATAAAACATTGATATCAACTAAACTGCACTTTGATTACAGCTATATGCCTACATTTACATTGAGGACATATACAGCTTAATTGGGGAAAACACATAAAAAATATTAACTAATACTTTTTTAAACAACACATATGTCAAAAACTTAAAGTAAAAGGCTCAATTTAAAAAAAAAACTTTTTATTTTATTAGAAATATTGCACTAAAATATCAAAAAAACTCCTGATTTTCACTATGCCTACACAAAAGTAAAAAAAAACAATGAACTTTAAAAGTACATTACTCGTTAACAGTTTACTTTTTCAATTATTCCTTCAAACGGTGACGTAGAATTTTACATTTTTTAAATCGGTAATAATGTTCATTGGTTATCTTAAACTTTGATTTTTTTAATTATTCGCGTTTTTGAATATAAAATACTTCATTGTGCAGCGGTTTCATTTCAAGCTGATGCTGCGGTAGAGAGTGCCGCTAACCGCTGACGCCATTCAATCTACTCAGTCTGTAAGGCTCCGTGAGAACATAAATCGTTCGGAGTCGACGTAAAACTCAGTTGTCAATCATTTGCGTTCAAACATTTAACAGCACGCACAAGTTCAAGATCAATAGACGCTCAGTCAAAATTCTTTCTACGGTTGAAATGGCCAATTTATTTATTATGTATTAGTTAACGCCTGTCTAATAATATTTACTGACATTTAACAAATTTTGTTTAATATTTGAGAGTAAAAACGTTAAACTACTCGTTAAATTCGTTTGTGTTGAGTCAAAGCAATTATTTAGTTGAATGGTTGTGGTTAGCGTTATTAAAGTTCTGCTCTTATTAGATTAGGGAAGGTTCAAAGGGTTCAAACGCCGTCAGTAATGTAGATTTTTTATATAAAATAAAAACACAGATAATCTAAAATATTATAACTTAACATAACTAAGAGAAGACGAGGTAAATTAATAAAATGAATTGAAAATAAACTTAAAATTGTATATTATTTCTATTTTATTTTGTCTTATATGTAAGAAGGTAAATATAATATACTAGGTGATATACCCGATGCTACTCGAGTAGAAATATATTAATAAATACTATTATAGTAGTAATAAGTAATATATTACTAAATAAAATTAAATAAAAGATTTTTAAATTTTATTTATAAGAGAAAGCACAAAGCGGTTTGGTAACTTTAACTAAGTAAACATTTGTCTCAACTAAAAGGCTTATATATGTTATTTATTTTTAATTACCAAATATTTGTTTCGCCATAAATAAGAATGCAGTTTTCGAACTATAATAGAATTTTGGTTGATAGAAAAAAAAAAATTCGTTTTAGTATATTAGCATAAGAGCGGATTAAGCTTTTGATTGGTGCGTAGATCTAGTTGATACATGCGACGATTTTATTTTTTGTTACTTTTTCCAGTATGATGAGAGTTATTTGAAGTTTTGAGTGTCTTAATTTTTTTGTCCTACTTACTTTGTTAAGTTATTTTGTGTGTCAATAACTTTTGTTAAGTGCAGTTGGTAGCTTAATTGTTCAGTTAAGTACATTGCACCCGTATCCGTCACATCTGTGAGCATTTATAGATTTACTATTTTGTACATCCGATAAATCAATTTTTTATATTTGTACAAATTAAAGTTGTTTTTTTAAGAAAAATTTAATATTTTAGTTTAGTTTAGTTTAGTTGTTTATTACCTATAAGCTTTCAAAATTTTTTCAGACAAGCATAGTAACCAAATTTAATGCTTAAAAATTAAATTATAGCTAACCTACAATAAGTTAATAGTAATATGAATTAAGAGCATTAATAAATACATTCTTATTATCACAAAAATCATTATCAATTATGCAGCAAAGTGAATTATATTCTTTAAGAGCTCTTTGTAAAGGTTCGTGTATCAAATAATTTGCTTTATAAAAGCTAATATTAAAAAAGTCAACATGACGAAATTTTCTTGTCGGAACATTAAAATTAATTGAGCTAAACAAGTACGGACAATTAATATAACCACAAACAATGTCATACAGAAATATTAAAGACTGTATAGTTCACCTTGTTTCAAGCGATTTTAAATTTAGAAGCAAACAGCGATTTTCATAGGAAGGTATAGATTTAGCGAAATTAAAAGATCTCAAAGCAAATTTTTTTTTGTATTCGTTCATGTCTTAGTTTATGGACCACACAGTGGGAATTCCATATAAACGACGCATATTCCAAACGAGATACAACAAAGGATAGAAAAAGACACTGTAAAGCATTTGGATCATTGAAGTTCGAACAATTTCTCCTTAAGAACGCATGCATAGAATAAGATTTAGCTAGCATACAAGTCAAATGTCGAACAAATAAAAAATTTGAGTCAAACCAAACACCCAGATCAACAATTTCATTAACACAAGTCAAACTGAAATTTTCTATATTAAATGATGAAGCTACAACATTTCTCATTTTGGCATAAGAAACACGAAAGCATTTGTTGATATTTAGAAGAAAACAGTTACGTTTACACTAATCAAAAACAGCATTTAAATTTAATTGCAACAAAGATACATCCAAACTGTTGCGTACCGCTTTGTAAATTTTTAAATCATCAGCATATAGTTAGTAATTTGAAAAAAACAACGACTTATGTCATTAATAAATAAAATGAAAAGAAGCGGTCCTAATATACTGTCCTGTGGGACACGAGATTTTGCAGTAAATGATGAAGATTTAACATTATGGACTTCGACAAAACAACGTCTGTCAACATAATAATTTCTAATCCAATTTTAAAAGTTAGAATGAAAACCCATTTTGGCAAGCTTCGCAACTAAAATAGTATGGGAAACTTTGTCGAACGCTTTGGAAAAATCCGTGTAGATAGTTTCTACTTGGCAGCCATCAGCAAAAGAAGATAAAGAAAAGTTTGTAAAGACAGCTAAGTTAGAGGTTGTTGGCAGCCCCTGTACGAACCCATGCTGTGACGGTGTTATTACAGTTTTTAATACAAAATCCAATTTAGTCGTAACTATATGTTCAAACAATTTAGAAACGTTAGAAAGTTTAGAGATCGGGCGGTGATTAGAAACACAATTTTTTTACCAGACTTAAATACAATTTTTCAATTCAATTCAATTCAATTCAATAATAATTTATTTATCAATCAATAGGCTTATAGAAGTATACAATTTTCAAAATACTTTTAATACTACATACAGACTTGATTAATAAAAACTACATTCTGTTGTTCAATTAGAACAAGTGGCGAATGCAGTTGTGATACTTAACATTAAACAAAATAGCTTAAAATAAAGTAAGGTAGTGGGGTCTTACAACAATTTTGAAATAAAGAACTCAATATAATAAAATAATATAATGAAGAATACACATTAATTAAATTATAAAACAAATGCTTTTAAATTAAAGGGAGTCAATTACATTGAAATCTTTATTAAACAGCCATGACTTCACTTTTTTAAAAAACACATTTTGTTACGCAAACAACGAACATTATTTGGTAAACTGTTAAAGACTCTGGGAGCAGTACATGTAAGGAAGGAGAAAAAATGATTTAAGTAGTGAGGCGGAATGATTGCAAAGTTTTGACTATTAGTTCTCAAATTGTGGCTAGAAATATTTCTGCTCAATAAATAATCGGATCTTATAAAAAATATTTGTAGCACAGTAAAGCAAAGTAATGGAAATGTTTAATAGGTAAAATGTTCAAGCTTTTGAACAAAAAAGAGCTACTTTCAATTCGGTTTTTGTTACAGATAATACGAATAACGTGTTTTTGAGCGATAGGTAAAGGATTAATTTTATTAGCATAGGTTCCACCCCAACAGACTAAGCCATACTTTAGTTTTGAGTGGAAGATGCCATGATAAATGCAAACTAGAAGTTTAGAGGAGCAAAACGATTTAAGAAGATAAACATGTCTGGTAGTGCCCATAAGGTATCTTTTAAGAGCGGTTGTATCATCAACCCAGTTTATTTTCCAAACTAGTAGCAGTCCGAGATATTTAAATGACTTAACGCAGTCAATAGAAAAACATTTTGACGAGCAATTTCTAGAATCATAAAAAGTATTTGACTGACACGAAAATGTACATATATCATTATTAATTACGTATTTTAATACAGGGGTAATAAATGCAATTTTATTTACTTATAAAATCTCCAAATATAAGAGATTTATTAAAAATCAGACACAAGGGCTTGACAACAGATCTTGTACATTTTTTTAAGCAAATGGCAGACAAGCCATCGATATCAGCTTTCATAGAACTTATAAGGCGAGATTCTATAAGAGAAAGGTGTCCAAAATTTATGCAAGGCTCAACTTTATCAAGAACTTCAAAATCATTCCACATAGTATCCATTAAATATTTAGATTGAAAAAACTCAGAGAAAAGATTCGCGGTATCTAAAATGTTGTTCGAGACTCTATCTTCCCAGAATAACGATGTTGGAATGAAAGAACTATTATTTTTAGATTAAACATAGTGCCTATCTTAGAAATAAATATCAAATTAACAGCGTCCTTATACGTATTTCCAAATTATATATATTTTGGAAAACTTTTTAATATATTTTGAATTGAATACTGAAAAAATATAAGTACCGATTTATTTTTCAAACATAACTGTATCTTTATTTGTATCAAATTGATACACCACGCCTAGTCTCGTTAAAAACACACTACGCTTAACGAAAAGATAATCTGTTCGAAACGAAATTTTAATGGCTGAAATCATTTCTTTTCGTATTTTATGTTAAATTCTAAAATAGAACCTTTCGGGTCTTTGGCACGGTCATTTTATTTTTTCCAAAACTTTGATTTGATATGGAAGTGCACTGTGGCGTTTGAGTGCTATTTAGTTTAACAAAGAGTGTGAAAAGATTGTAGGAATAGTTTTAAATCACCTGTGTGCTTTAAATTTGTTTGTTTAAACTGATTTAAATAAATTTTTCCTGTTTGAAGATTGGAAACAAATAAATTTTTAGACAGTTGAAACTTCGGTTCGTTTTTACTATTTGTATTTTTACTATTCATTTATATTTAATATTTTTTGCTAGTTTTTACTCTCTGCTTTAATTCATTTATACTAAATATGAATTCAGCAAAAAAAAAATCAGGAGCCACTTTAGTACATACACAACTTTAGTAAAGTTTAAGGGCCCATTAAAGTATTTCGGCAACCTAAAATCCAATTTTAATTTTTTTATATTTTTCGAATGTATAACATCGTTAAAATATTCACCGAAAGTTTGAAATCAATTCAATAAAAATTGTTGTAGTAATAAGTACAAACGTCTGAAGAGAAGACAATGAAGAAAAGTATACATGTAAAAAACTTTAAACAGTTCTTTTCGAAAACTGCTGTTTGAAACTGGTGGACAGCATTACTCGAAAACTATGCCAAGAATTACCACCAAAATGTATACACTTGTTAAGCAAATACAAGTGGTACTTTTAATCGTTCGATTTTTTTTTTGGAGAAATACCGTTTTTTTGTAACCTAAAACATATGACTTTCACAGGCAAAAATCAGTTTTTCAACTACCGTTTTAGTAAAAAATCAACATTTTCCCAAAATCTTCGATTAAAAGCTCAAAAAGTTTCATCAAAACCTTTTTAATTTTTTTTTTTTTTTACTGATCAAACTCCAAAAAATCGTGTCCACGGAATATTTCAGGTGCTGTGCTAAACTATGGATGCCTGCTATATAAATTAATATTAATGTTACAATGGAACCATCATCATCGTCTATGAAAGAAATTTCGTTTAAGGCATTTTATTTGAATTAATGTTACGCATACGTCATAGTGCACTTCTATTTCAAATCGAATTCTTTAAACGAAATTTTGTGAAAAATAAATTCAACTTACCCATATGCGCTCCCCAAGAGTATTTTCTTAGAACTTAACGTATAATGCGGGAACCAATGATCCCTGGGCTAAAACAAATTAATCCGCTTTAATGAGCCATACGTTTAAAATTGGAAATATTTGAATTGTAGTTAAAATAAGAGATAAGGAAGGATCAAAAGAATTTTTAACAAAATTAGCTCAACTTGTGCTACGTAGTTATTTATTTGATATAATGTAAATTTTTTTACTAGTGGAGATGTAGACAGAAACCGTCCGGCTCTTTTAATAGTATATTCGTTTTGATTCAGAAACGAATTAAAAAGAACATAACTGAATTAATCGCATAAAAAGGTTTTTAAGATAAGGTGTTCATACTCACACCCTAAATATGGTAGTAAATAAAAATTTCAAATAAATTAGCAATCCAAGTATTTTTCGCAAATATAATGGTTTAAAATATTGAGCTTGTAAAAAGTAGCTTAAAGTTTTTTGACAAATGTTTAGAAAAAAATTTAAGACAAAGGAATACAAAGTTCGAAAAATAATTTTGTTTTATTTAAAAAACATTTTTAATACTTATCAAAAAAAAAAACCTTACATTAAGGCTTCTTTTTGAATTGCTTTATGTCTGTTGCATGTTGATATAACCACGAAATGTTTATTGCAATTGATTTCGCACACATACTCACATACATAGATGTCAGCCACAAAATCATGCACTCACACATTGTGGCCGCAATTTCTCACATACTCGCACGTGATTACCACAATCATGCAAAGACCGCTAAACTTAATTAACCTCAAATCAAAATCCTTCTAAATGGCCACAGCTCTGCGCATCCTGTTGGCACGTTTTGGCAACCACAAAACAAAAAAACATAACAGCAGCGCGACAACAATGTCAAATAACTATCTATCAACAAATGGATAGACATGGGCGGAACAATGGAGGGCGGAACGGAAGTAAGGCCAGACACATAAGTTCGAATTGACAATACGAAACATGAACCGTGACTGCGGCCTGCAATAAAAACGAGAAACAATTGCAAATTACAAAGCAATTCAAATACAAACAACAATAAAAGAATTTCTATAGAAAAAAACCATATAAAACTGATGGGCAATAAAAAAGGCCAGTTACATTTTTTGGCACTTCATGTTAACAAGTTTTTCTAGGATGTGGTAGGTAAGGCTGGAGTAGTTCAGCGCGAAGTTGAAGGTAGTGTTAAATGTGTAGCTAGTACCATGTGAGTCTGTTGCAGTAAATTTAATTGTTCTTGCGAAAATTTTTATGAAAAGTTGAATACAATTGTTTTCTTTTTTCCAAAAGTTTACTGAAAAAAACCTTTTTCGACCGTCATAAATAAAAAAAAAAAAATATTTGAAAAAGTTGTATATGTCTATTAAGAAAATTTATATAGTTACAAACTTTAAGATATTGCTTTTAGTTTCTTCAATTTATAGAATTTAAAAGAGAGAAAGAAATCATTCATTTGTGATTTAAGAAGAAGTGATAAAAATTAATATGTATTCACAAAGAAAAAACAAAGCCTTCTGTCTATTTAAGACAGAAAAAACCATTTTTCTTCACAAAGTGACTTTTTTAAATTTATTAAAATTAATTTTGAGTTTAATTCGGGCTCAAGGTCACTTTTGAATAAAAAACAGTCTTATATTTGTTTTTTAGTCTTCGTTTTATTGCGTCCAATATTTCGAACTCCACCGGAGTTCATCATCAGGGACACTGTTTTCAACAAAATATATACATTAATTACAATTTATGACATTATAAAACACAAACTGAAAAACTTACATATTAAACATTAAACATAAAGTTTAAGACTTAACAATTAATATATAATCATATTAATTTTATTAAAATTCTAAAAAAATTACAATCTGGACTTGACATATTGCAGACGAATCGGCAAAAGGAGTTTAAAGCGATTCGCCGACAAGAGTGGCATACGAATCGCTTTTAGAGCTCCTCAGCGGTTTGTTGCGAAGCGTCTTTGTTCAACGTTACAAGTTGTTTTATAGGGGGCATTCTTTGCCAAATCAGGTAAAAAACAAATCTACCACCGAAAATCGTGCTGATATGAATATTTTCAGTTTCCATGCGGCAATTCAATACAAAAAATTTTTTTAAATTTGTCGATGATTATTTTTAGTGGAGAAGTATATAGAATAGCCTGCTTTATATTCCAACAATCGTTAAAATTTTTAAATAACACATCTTCAAACGATTGCCGGAATGAGTGAATAAAGATTTTAAAGATTTTTTTGAATCGCGCATTCATCATCGCCTGAATGAGCGAAGGAAGATTTTGAAGATTTTTCTTGAATCGCGCACTCATCCCTTGGGCGATTGAAAAGCGACTCATCTTCCAAAGAATTCTTAGGTTCATCGCAAGCGCTTCGCCGAATCAATTTTTCTTCCAATCGTCTTCCAAATGTTTGCAGGGTAGGCTGTGAGTTTTGACATGCACTTATTTGACACAATCTAATGAAAACTCCGCCTACTCCTACTCCACCTGAGTGACGTCATGAAAATAGTAAAACCTCCAAAAATTTTACAAAAAAAATTCATCAAAATGATATATAACACAAAATCTTAATACTTAAAGTGTGCTTTGAGATTCAAAATTGAAAAAGTTAGAAGAAAATCACGCTAATTCCCCAACCGAATTGGCAACATCTAAAAATAATCTTTCAAAACTTCTTACAGACTTTCGCGAATATGAACGACTGTGAAGCATCTTTACTTCGACCCAGTCAAAGATACTACCTTATTAGTTGTTCTTGATTCTATTTCATTATTTTTCTCAAGTAGGAAAATCTAACTTCATCCAAGTAGATAATTTTCTTAAGACTAGAAAATTTTGCTTAATAATAGCAAATCATTTTCTATAGAAGAGACAACATGCTTGATGCAAGTAAATCATATTAATTTTTATCAATTTCTATTTATCAGTTTTTTTATTTTTATTTTACCAAATCTTCTAAGACCAGACTATTTCTAATCTAATGCTTTTGATGTAGCAGTTATATTTATATCATGGTTTTTACCATTCTAGATTTCTCTAAAGTTCAATTTATAGATTTCTCAATACTACCAGCTTCTCTATTTTCTGCAGAAAACTGGATTAAAATGTTTAGTTTCCTAAGCATGCGGTCCATTTATAAAAATCTATTTAATAGATGGTTCCAAAGAGTTCAGGTGGGACCAAATGTATCCTTGTCAAAGGGTTAGATTAGTACCTGAAGGCTCAGCACTTGGTCCGCATTTTTAGAAAGTGTCAACGGTTAAAATGCATGCAATGCTGATGACCACCAACTGTATTTGTCCAGTTCTATGGACCAAGTTGAAGATTTATGCGCTAGATTCAATAAAGACTTAATAATGATATCCACTTGAACTGTTGATATCATTCTCATGTTGAACCCCTTGAAATTATATGTTGTGACAATTTAAAAAAAAACTTTGAACAATGAAGATCTGCCCCAAATTCTCCTTAATAACGTGAAACTTTTACAAGATTGTATGTAAAAACTTAAATTCCAAATAAACTCTTCTCTATCATGAAAAAAAAATGATCGATGTTTTTCAAAATCTGCGGATGACATCAAATTTTGTGCTTTTAGAAACTAAGAAAGGTATTGCAACTGTTAATGCCAGTTAAAACTTACTCAGAAGTCGTGTACTGCAAATTAGATTCTCGGTCGTTGCAAAGGCATATATAGTAGCCTTTAATAATGCAGCCCACTATATATATGGCTTAGGAAGGTTTGATCAGATATCTGTCTACAGAAAAAAGTTACTTGGTTGTGGCCCATAAGCTACTTTGAAGCAATACATTGCATTTTTCTGCACCGTATCATTTACACACAAAAACCTTCTCAATTTTTTTATTTATTTATTTATTTATTTATTTATTTATTAGCTAAACCCGGTGTGCTTCGCTACCCCTCTCGTTATAAAATAAGATTAAAAGTACTTATATGTATATTTACAAAAATTTATTTGTTTTATTTTAATTTAAATATTGCAATGCTTCTCCCCTTTTTTTGTTGTAAACCAAATAGAATTAAGCACTGAACCGCATGTAATTTGCTTCATGCTCCCCCTTTTTATTTTTAGACCAATCAAAAAGCAGCAATTACACAATCAGCTGTTTCGCAGTCAGTTGTGGGAGAATGAGAATGGGGTTACCCCACTCTTTTTTTTTATCAACACATATTACAAAGTCAGTTGTTTTGCAGACAGTTATGGGAGAAAGAGAATGGGGCTACCCCACTATTTTAATTAATATGTATTTTAAATTTGAGGTAAGGCCGTTAATAAACGTAGTAAAAAAGTAGGTGCAGAAGTGTGCATGGTCGAAAAATATTATCATGTAATAAGTATTCCTGAGTCAAAGCTGCACGCTGTGAGAATTTAAGATCGGCTAACAGGTCCAGCCTCCAATATATCGCAAACAAAGGGGCGTGCTCCGCCTACTTTTCTATTGGTACGTATTGCTATTCATGCCAATACCATATATAATAAATTCTGCCGCCGTTGGTCAAAAAATGGCAAATATATGACGATTTTAAATTTTTCGGTTATATGGGCGAGGCCACGCCCCTTTCTGCACTCACAACTGTATATAGTCAAGAATTTATTATTTCGTAAGAATATCCTATTGTGAAAATTTAATGACGATCGGTCCAGTAGTTAAGATTATATTACGATTTTTAAATTCTAAAAAAGGGGGCGTGGTCCCACCCACTTTTCTCCTGGTACGTATTTCTTACTATGCCAACACCATATGTACCAAATATCATCGACGTAGGTCAAAAATGCCCAAAATATGGCGATTTAAATTTTTGGGTTATATGGGTGGTGCCACGCCCATTTGTCCAATAAAAATTTCATATTGCTTATTATTCCTTCCAGAGTCATAGTAACATACTGTGAAAGTTTCAGGAAAATCGGTTCAAGGGTTTGGCCTCCTATAAAGCACAAACAAACAAACAGACAGACAGACATTCATTTTTATATATGTATATAGATTTTTAACTTATTGTGCAATGTTGCGCCTTAGGAAGCGCGGAATATCTTGTGTTATCGAATGATGTAAATATTTTGTAAATATACCGAAAACTCGGATTTTTTAATGCAACATTTCGAAAGTTTTAAAATTGTGAATTCATTCAAATTATTGGATCATTTGAATCATAACCGATTTAAGAGTTTGATATTTCGTTTTAAAGAGCATGATAACGGCTTTAAAAAAAAAATAAAATAAAAAAAGCAAATAAAATAAATATATGTATATTAGGGCGGGTCGATTTGTAGGGAGTGAAAAAATTCACCGATTTCCCTATGATTTCCGTATTCTATGGGTTATTCCATGAAAATTTGCCAAAGGAACCATACCTCTATCGTTAAAATCGAGTCCCCTACTTTTTGTTGGTAGATTTTTTCCCAAATTGACGTTCGTATGAAATATTACCTACACGTTCACATCCATAACTCAAAAGCTATCGATCGGGTTTAATCGCCAGTAGGCGCGTTGCAAAGGTGAGCTCATTTTGATCATTTTACAAAAAAAAATCTTCAACATTGGTCCAACGGTTCAAAAGTTACGGGCATTTTTGTCCAAATTTTGGACCATTTTTCCATTTTTTTCATGATTTTGCCCAAGAATATTACTTTCATGGCCATTTTTTTGGCTCAATCCATTATTTAATTCAATTTACAATTCAAAACGACGAGTTAAAGCCCAAATTTTTTGAATTCGGTTGATTAATTCATGCGATATTGCTAAAACAAAATAACACATAAAACCAACTTTTTGATTTTTTTTCCCTTTTTATTTTTTTTCTACAAAAATTCAAATTAAGAGATAATAAAGTATCTCTCAATCTATTATCAAAAAAAAATATTCAATTTGAGTGTAGTAAAAGACAAAATGTGAAAAAAAAAACATTATTTTTTCTGAACGTCTGAAAAAATGGAAAAATGGTCCAAAATTTTGACAAAAATGCCCGTAACTTTTGAACCGTTGGACCAATGTTGAAGATTTTTTTTGTAATATAATTAAAATGAGCTCACCTTTCCAACGCGTCTACTCGCGATTAAACCCGATTGATAGTTTTTGAGTTATGGATGTGAACGTGTAGGTAATATTTCATACGAACGTCAATTTGGGAAAAAATTTACCAACAAAAAGTAGGGGACTCGATTTTAACGATAGAGGTATGGTTCCTTTGGCAAATTTTCATGGAATAACCCATAGAATACGGAAATCATAGGGAAATTGTCGAAAAATAAATCGACCCGCCCTAATGTATATGTCATTGGTGGTACAATATGAAAATTGGATTTTTCAAAAATCAGACTTCACAGTGTCACCCGCCTGAATATTCTGAAGATTCGCTGAAAATTTCATCACAGTCGGCCCAGCTGTTTTGGAGTCCTTACGTTACATACATACACACATCCTGTTTTATATATATAGACGAAGACGATTTGTTTCAGTGCATGGATCTAGCTATTGGTTCATTATGTGCATAATTGGTCCTATGTAAATTTCTTTCAAACACACGAATACGCATAAAGTGCCTTGGTGCATTATAAATTTGAAAGATATTTAACAGTTCAATGCAATTAATTTTACCGGAAAATATGTTATAAGCAAATACAAGAGAACAAATCGATGTTCTATCTTTTAAGGATAACAAGCCAAGTAATTTACGATGAGCCTCAAATGTTGGAAGACCATTAGGCCAGTAAATCTTTTTAAGTGCGTATTTGCTCACTAGTTTTTGAACTCTCTCAATTTGGTTTGATTCAATAATATAGTACGGTTTCCAAGCAATAGAACAATACTCCATTAAAGTTCGAAACAAAGAAAATTTACCTAAAAAAATTTAAGTATGCCTTTTGATAAATCCAAACATGAATATGACTTAAAAATAACATTATCATAATGGCTTTAAAAATTTAGCTGAGTATCAAAAATAGCCCCCAAACCCTTTATCTTCATTTTGCACTCTAAAACACAATTATTCAATATATAATTGAATAAAACGTTATTTGCATATTTAGTATAAGAAACTATATAGCATTAATTGATATTCAAGCACAATTTGTTTGACAGACACTAGCTACGCAAAGCGGAGAGATCAATATGGAGACATGTCGTCAGATTCAATCGAGATTTTAAGAAATAGTTTGACATCATCAGCGTAGAAAAGACATCTAGCAAAATTTAAGTGTTTTGGTAAATCATTAATAAAAATAAAAAAAAGAAGAGGACCACAATGGCTAACTTGTGGATCTCCTGACAAAGCATCAATTGCGACATCCGCAATAGTTGACCCAATTTTTACGTAAAGCTTTCAATGTTTTAGATATCTTTTTATAAAAGCAATTAAAGTATCCGACAAACAGAACTTTTTTAATTTGCTTAGAAGAATAGAGTGATACTTTATCAAATGCTTTAGAAAATTCGATGTAGATGATATCTAACTGACTACTGTTTTTCATTGCATTAATAATGTTTTTCAAAAGAAGCAGTAAATTTGAATATGTTGATCTCCCAGGAAAAAACCTATGTTTAAGTTCGGTGATGACACACTTCACGTGCTCAAATTGTTTTATTTTTAGTATATGATCAAACAATTTGGCTATTGTGTATTGTTTCACAATTGCCCTGTAATTATTTACATCACAAGGATTACCAGTTTTTAAAACCAAAACGACCAAAAAAATTTTCCATAAATATTAAAAAAGTGAATTTTATAATGCATAGATTGAAAATTAAAGCTGCAGGAACAGCAATATTTTCTGCACAAAGTTTGAAAAACATTTACGGGAAATCCCCATGTTCCAATGTAAAGCTATTTTTAAGATGATGAATGTTAAGGTTTTTTAACTTTGCTGATCTAGAGTTCTTAAACGAAGGTGGTTTATTTCTTATTTAATTACCTTTTTAGAAACAAACAAAGAAGCAGCACACAATAGCTTAGGGGTCGTCCATAAACTACGTTACCAAGTTAGGTGGGGGAGGGGTTTTGAAATGCACTACGATAAGTAACGGTAGGGGGGGAGGTGTTTAGATATTGTAACGCTACCAAAAATTAACGATACCAAAATCGACGAAAAACCTCTAATTAATAACACAATCATTTCAAAAATTTTTAACCTTACATGTTTTTGTTTGATCGTCTAAATTGATGGTTTTGTTTCAACGATTTCTTCCACCGCCTTTTCCCTCGACACAGGAACCTTTTGGTATTCCTTCACCATCTCAGCACACGTCTGAAAAATTTGGGTCTTTGCTTTTGCGACAGGCTTTGACGTTAAGGCCTGAATGTTATTGATCAAAGGAGATACCGTATGACATGTACTGTCCTTCTACAGAAGAAATCGGCTCAAGGTCGTGTCCTACCTGCGGCTTTTATTTCGTTTTTAAAACTTCTATGAATTGTCATAAGTTTGTATTATATCGTTTACAATAAATCGGAATAAAACATACTATTTAAATAAATCAATTTTCAGAAAGCATTCACACAAAAAACGCAGAACTTGGTGCAGCTCGGGTGCAGCCTTTAAGAGTACTCTGTCAAAGACCAGGTGAATTTCTTTGCGTTAGTAATGAGGATTCACCTGAATGGGTCGACATAGAATCAGATGAAAAATTCTATTTTGAAGAGTCCTCAACAAACTACCAGCTTCTTCTATCCCAGTGATTGAGAGCATCGAATCTTGGACCGCAGATGGAATAGCTTTTATAGATGATATTAATTATTGAATTTTTCCAATTGTTCCTTTAATGTATCTAGTCATACTAGACACTAATACTAGTAAAAATTGTCAGAGCTAGTCAAAATATATAATCATTCGAATGAATTAATTTCATATGTCACGTTACTTTATGGGGGGGAGGGGTTTTGAAAAGCACTACGAAAAGTAACGCAGGGGAGGGGGGTAAAAAAACCGGAAAATCAGTAACGTAGTTTATGGACGACCCCTTAGAGCAAAAAATGCTAAAAACGGACTCTCCATATAATATAATAATGACCAATCAACCGAACCGAGCTTAAGCATTAAGCAGATATAATGCTGTATGCTACCTTTTGCAAAATTTATTTTGATGAATGAGTCATTATTTGTTGAATCAAATTTGTAAAAATCGAGTGCAATAAATAATGCATTATGATGAATGCTGTTATCGACTATGGGTGCCAGGACTTCTTTACAAACTACTTTTAAATCATTACTGACAAAAACTAAATCCAAAATTCTATTTAAGCCATTCTTAATCGAATTTACCTGTTGAAAGTTATTTGAAAAAATAGCTCATCACTAAATTCTCATTATCAGCCTGCAAATTAAATGGTAAAATATTATTATCATCAAGTACCCAAGATATTTTACCTAAATTAAAATTACCCATAACTACAATATCGTGATTTGTGCTAAGGCTATAGCCTAGAAAGATGTTGTTTGTTATTAATATGCTTTTTATAAACTTCAATTATGCTATTTATTATATAAGAAATAATAAATAAAATCTTTATTTGAAAAACTTATTTCTACACAAATCTGTTCAATAGTTCTATCAATAGTTTTCATTTCATTTCTTTTTTCATTTATTAATTAAGGGAATATATTCCTTGCTGACTAGATATTATATACAATTTTAATAATTTTTTTTTATACAATTTAGAATAATATATATATATGTGCTATAATAATATGTTACAACTTAACAAATTGCAGACAATTGAATAAAAAATATTGTCTTAGATACAGAAAAATCAATGGAGTACAAAGTTGATAAAATATTAAACTCTCGCAAAGTTCTTGTAATCGGTTAGTTTGAAGCATAATTTGTTCGGTGAACTCGCATATTAAATGGGGCTGTACATCTTAAAATTCTGGATGGCATACTAAAGTTAATTTGTTCCAGAAGGTTTGAGCAATCCGTTATGCCAGAAATAATATTGTAAATAAATAAGAGGGAAGCCATTGTCCTTCTATTTACAAGTGATTTTAAATTAATAAATTTACAACGAGCTTCATAAGAGGGCAAGAGATGAGTCAAGTTAAAATAACGAAGTGCAAATTTAAGAAATTTACGTTGAACGCCTTTCAAGCGATTTATGTGAGTATAATAGTACGGGTTCCAAATAAAGCTCGCATATTCTAATCTAGACCTCACCAGACTTGTTGAAAGAATTTTAAGCATGTGTGGATCAGAAAATTCATAACTATTGCGCTTAATAAATGCTAAAAGTGAATAAGCTTTTGGAATTACATAATTTAAGTGATAGACAAATGTGAATTTGGAGTCAAATATAACTCCCAGATCTTAAATTAATGGGACAGACTTCAAAGGTTGACTATTGAAGTTGTATTGATTTTGAATTGAGGTATTTGATTTAGAAAAAGAAACTGTAAAACATTTATCAATATTCAAGGGTAAACGGTTTCGGGAACACCATTCATAAAAATTATTTAAATCGGATTACAAACCAAGCATTTCGGTAGTGAAAAGATTTTTAAGTCATCAGCAAACATCAAAAACTTTGAGTTTATGAAACAATTACTAATGTCATTAATAAAAATAATAAAGAAGAGTGGTCCTAGAATGCTCCCTTGAGGAACGCCAGAGGAAGCAATAAATGGATCCGAGGTGACTCCTTCAATGGATACTACACATAGTCTATTACTTAGGTATAACTTAACCCAATGTAAAAAATTTGTATGAAATCCCAAATGAAAAAATTTTGTTAATAAAATATGATGAGAGACCCTATCAAACGCTTTTGCAAAATCCGTGTAGATAGCATCAACTTTCATGCCATCTTCGAACACCGATATACAATAGTCTGAGAAGGTCGCAAGATTTGTGAGTGTTGATCGATTCGGCATAAAGCCATGCTGGTTCGGAGAGATAATATTTTTTATTTCAAAAGAGAGTTTCACTTTTACAACTCTCGAGCATTTTTTAAAAATTCGAAAGCTTGATTACTGGTCTGTAATTACAAACTTGATTTTTATTTCCATTTTTAAAAATTGGAGTGATGAAAGAAACTTTCCAAGCATCCAATAAAATTCCAATAAAATTGTATAGATTTATTGAATATAATTTTAATAGGTAACATAAGTGAATTATGGCATTTCTTTAAAAAGAATGCTGATAATCCATCAACATCATTTCTTTGTGAGTTTGTTAATCCAGCAATAGAGTTAGAGACATCAATGTCTGAGATTTGAAAACAGCCAAAATCAATATTAGCACCAAGGTTGGAGTTAATATCAACATTAATGTTATTATCATTAATAAAGTATTTACCAAACAAAAATATTTAGCAAAAATATTTAGCAAACAAATTCGCAGATTCACAAAATGAATGTGACCAAACACCTTCATAATACATTGAATTCAAAAATCCGGCAGTCGATTTTTTGGAATTTATAAAATTCCATAATTTTTTAGGATTAGACTTAATATTTAACTCATAACGACTAATGTAATGCTTGTACAAGAACTTGTTAAGAAAATTAAATTCCCTTAAGTAGTTTGTGGCTAGTTTAAGACCAGTAGTATACCACAGAAGCTTAAAATTCCTTCTGGGACATTGAGGGATAATTCTGTCGCAGATGTCTAAAAATGTTGATTTAAAAAAGATAAAAAAATCATAAGTGCTCAAATATTGCAAATTATGCTCCCAGTTCACATTCAGTATAGCAGAATTAAGCTCATCAAAATTACATTGACTGAAGTTATAACAGATAGTTGAGTTCATAAAGTTAGTCATCTTGCAAGAAAAATTATAAAATGATATGTCTAACACTAGAGGCACATGATGTAAGTTAAGATCACAGATAGGCATATGACATTGTTCAACACTATAATTGAAATCTTTGCTAATAAAAATAAGATCTAAGAATCTATTTAATTTATTCGGAAACCCATTGATTTGCATATTATGAAGATAAACAGAGCCAAAACGACACAATAAAGTAGAACAAAACCAATGAAATTTCTTACGGTTTTCCAAAAAGACAGTATTATTAGAAACTAACTTAATTAAGAAATTTAATTGATTTAAAAAAATTTATTTTTCAAATTTAATAAGTGAAGCCAAAATAAGTCAAATTTTATAGTAGAACGGAATCTTTTAACCTTATATCTGGAATTATACTTACTTTTAGATGCCCATAAATTAAAAGAAAAATATATTTTATAAGGATTTTATTACAATTTAGAAATATGTAAAAATATAATTTAAAAAACTTAGAAAAATTAAGTGCACTTTAATTAAAACTTAATCAACCTATGTTGCTATGATGGAAAAAAAAACGATCAAAGAAATCGAGAAAAAGTTATCGATACCGAGTTTTTTTCCTATTCTTATTAAAATACCTATTGCATTTTTTTATTAACTAACCTTATTTTTTTCATTCTTTGAAGCCAACTTTAAACTTGACTTTGTCACCAAAGTAGCCGACGCTGTCGAGACTAAAGAAACTGCTGACGTTCTCAACTTCTATTTTATAGAGCACATCCTGTGAGTTCATGCCGTACGTTTTTAACATTTTTAGCATTTCTAGGGCCGAAATTAGGTGGCTCAAGCCTCATGACCGAAATGAGTTTCGAGAGTCTGAGTTTCGTCAAAAACAAGTTCTGGAACAGAATTATCCACTGTTAATTTTTTTTTTTATTTTAATATAAATGTCTTTTTAATTTGTATTTTTCACGAATGTACCAAAAATGTTCACAACCACGAACAGGATTACGACTGAAAGCCAAAGCTATAGTGTGTATATATTAGGGATGTCATTTTTTTGAGTTTTATCGATCGCGGGATTTCCGGGATCTAAAAATATAAACTCAGGATCCCGGGATCGTCCCGAAATTCAAGAAGTTTTAAGTACGTTATTTTTTAACCAAAAAGTGTAACACATTCACTTCTATTCTATTATAGCACATATTCTGTATCAAATTGATATAACAAAGAATTACAGTTTGTACCAATTCAACAACAACAAAAAAAACCAAACATAAAATTTGACTCTCATATATCCTCAGTAATTTATAACACAGTTTTTGTAATACATGTAAAGGGTGATTTTTTTTTTAGCAACTTTCTTTTTGGAAGCGCTGTTTTTGGCAGCACAGCTGTTTTCGTGTAACAAGTTACTGTAAAACATGCCCAGTTTCTTCTATAATTTTACCATGAATCGACTTACAAACGAAAAACACTTGCAGATTATTGAATTTTATTATCAAAATTCATGCTCGGTTAAGAAAGTGCATCGTGCACTTCTTCTATTTAATGGTCAGTTTGGGCGACAAATACATATATTTGGTTAAGCAGTAATTGCCTACATTGTTATCGCCAACCCTGTGGAACATAACTGTGGACTCACTACTGGTTAGACTGGATGAATCGGGCATACACACGATAGGGTATGCAGATGACGTTGCGTGACACCATCTCTGACATCATGAAGGGAGCACTCCGAATAGTGGAGGAGTGTCGATAACAAGGCCTTACCGTAAACGCAGGCAAGTCAGACAATATTCTCTTTACTAGAAAGAGGGTAGGCCTGAGGACAGAACCACTCAGACTTTTTGTAGCTGAAATCAACATGTCCACGAAAGTTAAATATCTAGGGGTAACCCTTGATAGCAAACTGAACTGGAACGAGCATGTAGAAGATAGGATTCAAAGCGCCAAGAGGGTTCTGTTCCAGTGCAGTCGCGTTTGTGGTCTCAAATGGGGGCTAAACCCAGAGGCTATGAAATGGGTTTACACTATGATGGTTAGACCTGTCATCACGTATGCTTCGGTGATTTGGTGGACAAAAGTCAGCCAGAAAACCATTAAGAAGAGACTGGACAGAGTCCAACGGCTGGCGTGTGTTGGAATAACAGGTGCAATACGCATCACTCCAACAAGCGCAATGGCGGTTCTGTTAGGTATGCTGCCGTTGGATTTAGAAATAAAAAAACAGCGGCGCTGTCAGCCCTCAGGATGTTGCGAAATGCTACGTGGCATGGGGCAACGGCCCTGCATGGTCATATTTGCATCCTTGATTTTGTACAGAGAGATGTCAGGGAGGCGCTTATGCCTATGGACGGAAGGCAGAGAGTAAAAATAACAGAAAAATGTTATAAAACTCTTAAAACGGATGGAGCCGTTTGTGAAGAAATCGCTGGTAGCGATATCAGTATATTCACAGACGGCTCTCTGATGAATGGCCGGGCCGGGGCAGGCGTGTACTCAAAAGAGTTAAGTCTATCCTGTGTACTGAGGTTGGGGAGGTTTGTGTCTGTATACCAGGCAGAAATGCTTGGCTTAGTGCATGCGCTGGACCACCTGATAGATGGCCGGATCAGTGGCAAGAAAATTGTCATCGCTCTCGACAATCAGTCTGTGATTAGGTGTATGCAACGGACAGACATCACTTCCAGGTTGGCCATAGAATGTCTTACAAAACTCAATAGGTGCGCCCAGACGAATGAGCTCACACTTATGTGGGTGAGAGGACACTCTGGCATAGAACAGAATGAAGAAGCTGATTCTTTAGCAAGAGCACGATCAGCAGAAGAATTCTGTGGACCAGAACCACGTATTGCCATAGGCGACAATATGGTGGCAGGCCTTATTAAACAATGGACGGACTCGGAACACAGTAAAAGGTGGGAAGAAGGTGTTAATTGCAGGCAATCAAAGGCGGCCGTGAAGTGGTCTCGTAGTGAGGCAGCAAAAGTTATCCGATACAATCGAAGGACTTTAAGCTGGCTTACTGCACTGGTCACAGGACACGATCCCTTCATGTACCATCTCGGGAAGATGACTCTGACCGAGGACGATGCGTGTAGGTTATGCCTAGAGGAGCCGGAAACAGCAGCTCAAATTCTGTGCCAGTGTCCGGCGCTGGCAAGCATAAGATTGACCACTCTGGGACGCCCATTTATTGGCGAAGCCGAGATTGGTCAACTAACCTATAAGGATATGCTTGAGGTGACAAAGGATGCTTACACAAGTAGCATGCTCACGTACGAGTACTCCGAGCAGTAGTACGCTTTGTCCAATGGGGGATGAAAAGGGACCCACTGTGGTCTGCTTCGGCAAATCCCCAACTTATTATATTATATAATTGCCTACATAAACTTATTTTAAATACCTAATTAAACAAAAATTTTTTTAAAATTTCATTTATTTTAGATTGCTTATTGTTCAATTATCCTTCAATAAATCAATTTTGCTTATAATACAGATTCTACAGCGCTTAAAACCTGGTTCGCCAGAGTAAGATTTACTAAGCAAAGTAACTTTAACACGGTTTTTCTCGAAAAATACATCTGCAAACATACGACCAATTAAATTTTTTTAATCCTTTTGTATTATAATTCTACACATCTTTTACCAAAATGAGCGTCTTGGAAAATTTGTCTAGGTTTTACACACAACAATATTATCAAAAATAAATAATTTTCGTAATTATTCGTAAATTTCTTAATTTTTCATTTTGGTAAAAGATGTAAATTTAAGAGTCTTTTTTCGAAAGGATTTTATTTTTGAAAAATTGTATAAGCTATTAAAAAAATTGCTTTCAACTATCTTGGGATTCGAATTGAATAATCGAGGTCTTAAAAAATCAGGATCCTAGGATTGACATCCCTAGTATACATTTATACATAAAAATAAGAATAAGACTTTTCTTCTTAGTTTCAAGTGATCTCTTCTCAAACCTAAGTGAGATGACTGAATGAGATTACATGACTGTTAACAAGATTTTCAGATCAAAAAGATTTTCTTCTTTGTTTTGAGATTAGTGAGTAAGATGACATGAGCGTTACAAAGATTTTCACATTACTTCATTCATTCAAAAACGAATTATATTAAGCAATTTTAGATCAGTTTTAATAATATTAATCAGTTTTAATAAGATTTTTTCTTTAGAATCAAAAAGATTTCAGCATAGAGATTTCTTATAATTTGTTACTCTTAAAGCTTAGTATGCTGTAGAAGCGAAAAGAAATCTTCCGTAAGAAATACATTGCGTTTTTGGCAGCGAAAAGGTAGCGAAATTTTTTTCGTTGGTTAGTACGCTGTTGAACAGAAAATTTTTCCAATGCAGCCAAGTTCACAACCATGATTGGAAAATTAAAATGTCAAAGTTTTGCTGTCTTTTATATGTTCGTACATTTAATTGGCGTGTAAATTTGACACTCAACAACAATACTCAATTAACACATTCAACAAACACGTTATGGTAAGTATGTGTTAGTGTTCTACAACAAAATTTCGTGTGTAGAATTAAATGCCTAAGAATTTTTGTACCTACAGCATACTAAGCTTAAGAAGAAAACCTAATAAAGTAGCTTAATAAGGTTATCTTTTTGATTTTCAGTGGTGGTTTTGGCTCCATGTAGAGTTTTGCAGGTCAAGAAACTCTACATGGAGTAGATTCGCAAACTGCAGTAGATTGTTTTTCGTCAGTGGCATAAGATTTCCGCAAAGAGTCTTCTTTGTTTTTTTATTATTTTGGTACGCCGCTCTGCATTTATATGTTTCTCACTCTTCGCCTTGCTCGAGGCTCATATGTTTTTTTTTTTGTTGCACTGTGCTAGCTGAACACAAAGGGAATGAGAAGAATAGAGAGCAACATGGAGTTGATTGAAACTCTTGCAAAACAACAACGTGAAAAGAAAAGGATTGATGATTTATTAAAATGCTTAATACTTTAATTAAATACTCTTATTAAAATTTCGAAATAAAAGTACTTTTAAATACATCTGTAGCACAAATATGATAATTTAAAAGTTTTTAATAAAGATCGGAACAGTACTTTTGGAGTAAAGTGGTAACATTGCATTTGCACTTCAATTTTATATAATAGTATAGATCGATATTATAGTATAGACATAGATGTCAACATTTTTTGTTAAATAAACATTAATATTGTAAATAAGCATAGACTATGCTATCAATAATATTGCTGCATTGAGATTTTATTGCAATTATTCAAGTTTCGTTTTAGCTACCTGAATCTAGCAATATATTTTGGATTTAGAAAACCGTAGATAGTAGTAAAACAAGAAATATGTATAGAAAAGTTCTTGTAACTAAAAATTTTAAATGCTCATTTCAAGTAAACCAGGATTTAAAAATACGAATGTTTCAAAGTGCCAAATAAAATTATTTGCAAAATAACTTCAAAAATAACACTCAATTGTCCAGCAATTTTCGTGGAATTCTTATTCGTAGGTTTGTGTAATTTTTGCTTAATATTGTAAGTTTTTTTTCCTTAAAAGTAGCCCTTAAGTTGATATCTTATATTACAAAAATTTTGTTGTTCAAGAAATTTTCCCCTTGGGAAAAATTTTCACATCCACACATTCGAGCTAAAACAAACATTTAAGAACTTTGCTCAGAAAATAAAGCATGTCTTGTATTTGTTTCAATTAAAATTCCATTTCCACTTTATTTTTATTATTCAACAGAATTGGAATTATATTTGTACTATTCTTTCATATTAATTTCACTGACAACATGTATCTTGGCAACGAAAACGCTAACAGGCTTTTATGAAAAAAATTATTTCTCAACAACAACAGCAAACCAAAAAGTTTCATGCTAAAAGTTCGGGAAAAAGTCAATTTTAATTATCATTTATCATTTCGACCTTTATCAAAAATTTAACAATTCAATAGAAATCAAGAATATTTGCAAAAACCGGAAGTGACTGCAAATGATGTACAATTCCAGGTAAGACTTAAAATGCTTCAATTGTTCCTGAAAATGTCATGGCTGAGATTGCTTTTAATTTATGTTTTCTGTGTAATTACAAAGTGCAATAATTGTTTGTATCGCTGCAATATTTGAAATGCAGTTGGTTTTTTTTTTTGGCAAGTGCAATTTAGAAATAGCAATAAATTGATTGAGTAAAGTTTTGTTTTTCATACCGAAACAGGTGAAGCCTGTAACGAAGTGTTTGTATTAATTTATTTTTTTAAATTGGAAACTATTACAGAATATTGTTTTGATTTACAATTAAAAGAGTCGAACAAAAAACTTAAATATTTCTGAGGAAATTTTTTTAACATATTGTTAAATCAAATTTAATTTTAATATACCTATTCAATGCTGCAGAACATTTAAACAACTAACACACTTAAAACTTAAGGTGAACAATTCTGCAAGTGAGAACCTTGTCGTTGTTTGCAAATAACAACAAATACAAACAAACCAGAGAAATCTTCAAGAATGTCGACTGCATCATCAACCGCTGCTTCCGGTATGCATGTTCTTCACTTAAACACACTAACATCAAAACATTTGCATACACACAAAACACTTAAACACATCCATGTATGTATGATAGCACATTAAATCTACGCCAAAAAGAAATGCAAAAACTATTTCATGTTGCTTTAATTTCAGCAAGGAGCTCCTCACAGCTCCCTACAGCTCTGAAGTCGTTGTTCTTTTATGCTTTTTTTTTTTGTTGCATACTTTTGTGCATAATTTGCTTGAGTTCAGCGGTATATTTTTTCTTTCTCTTTATTTTGTCTACTTGTGCATTTTTAACGTTTTGCTGTGGTTAGACATTTTTTGTTTTTTCCCTGTGCGCTGATAATTACAAACATGCGTGTGTGTGTGTGTGTGCTTGACTGTTGCTTTGAGTGTGCTTAAAAATATGCAGAAAATTCTGAAATAGTTGTTGATTGTGCGCCATAGTATCATTTTTGTTTCGGAGTGTGCGTGTTTGTATTGCTGTGTGTGCACATTTTTAGCTTATGTGTGGCTGCAAATATGTATGTAGATTTGCGAGTAGTTATGTAAGTTTGTTAAAAGTTTTGTTAAATATTTTTAGTCTATGCGGCTGCTTACTTCCTTATGTATTGTGTTTGTTGTTGTCGTTGCTATTGCTGTTGATGGTGACGTTCTTAGAAGATGCTGATTTACATATAAACTTATTCTATAAAAAGTTTTAAGAAACTTTTACCCATTATTATTATTTTAAGTGTTGAGCAATACACAATTAGGGGAAAAAAACACCGTTTATAATATTTACCAAACAAAGTAAGTTTATTTGAAAAAAATACATCTTATAGCACTGTGGGATCGCCCAAAAAATTAGTAGCAAACGGTAACTGTAACATGGTAGAGGATGGTGTGCCAGCTTTAGGTTAGAGCACACATAGTCTGGTTGCTAGACTTCATCATCACTTTGATAATCTAATCGAGTTATTATTAATTAAGAGTTAAATATTTTCTTATGTTATAATCAAGCACATTAAAAAAGCATTTTATGTTTAAAGCAAGCAATAAGGTTTTTAAATATCACTCATGCATATCGTTTTAAATTTAAAAATTGAAGACATGAGTGGATGTAGTTGATATTTCGCAATTTCGGATTTTTGGTGTTCAATGCGTGGATGAACGTCTGATGTGCATAAAAATAATTTTAAAACTTAAAACAACCATGTTTGTGGCTATTTTAAAAATTAACTACTTCACAAAGTTTGATTAAGTATAGATTTCAGTACAAATGTGAAATTTTTAACTCAGTTTTCTCGAAACTAGATTTTTGCAACATATTACCTTCATCCACTAATGTCTTTAATTAGTTGTCTTGTTTTGTAAAACATGTAAAATTGATGTTATTTGCTAAAGAAATTGTCTAGTCCAAGAAATATTTTCTTAGAAATTCAGTAGATTTTTTTCTTGATTCTACTCTGTTGTTTTTTTAAGAGATAAAAATCTGGATAATGCAAATAAATGACTTTCTAAGACCTAGAAACTTTGGTAGATAAATGAAAATAATTCATAAGACCACTTCAAACGAATTTCAACTTCCCGATGAATATTAAGTGCACCCAATCCGATCAGCCGATTTTCGCTCATAGTAAAACGCAAGTAATTTTTTAGCCGGCGTAATGTTGATTTTTTAACCTGGCTGTTGTAATGATCTCCTTAGCTTCGGTATTTTTTTTTTTTTTTTTGTATCTTCGAATACTGTGGAATTGTTCTGGTGGTAGATAGCATCACGTATGAAAAGGCTTAGCTCGTCGAATGGGGGGATCTTGCTACACCACACAGAAGCATCACTAAGAGAAATTAACGTGCCGTACTTATAAAAACCATACATTAAGGGAAAACCCTATAATCGGACGGACAGAAAAAATTAATTTAATCGGTTTGGTATTAACAAAAAAAAAACTACATACAATTTGAGGTATTAGATGTTTAAATCCCAATCCCATATCCCAACCATGCTACCAAAACTAAAACTCCACGTGTTTCGCAATGGCAGCCCCTTTTGTTTAAACTCTTTAATTCAAAAAAACAGTTTCAATGCATTTTGGTTCTTTTGTTACACAGACGAGAGAGAAGATTTACCACCCTCTCATTGCTTCTGTCCTCAGCGGAACGAAATGGGGGAAAAAAAATGCGTCTAACATAGCAAGAAAAGTTATCGTATGCTTTTGTTATTGTTTTAAAGCTCATTTATCTTGATAAAACCAGTTTCTTACTTTCAGATTCAAAACTTTCAATGATATAACTATTTTATTAACTATTAATATTATGTATTTTAATTTCTATAAAATTTTAATTATTTATATATATAACACACATTAAGTATAGATTAAGATTTAGTTTGATTAACAACGATTTAGTAGATGAATAGATTTTTTCTTTTTAATTTCTAGTTTGACTCTTGATATAAAGCATAAAGATAAAGAATAACAACAAATCTTAAATTTTTATTTTATTGTTTCCATCGATGTGTTGGGCCCAAGCGACGATATGGAATTTGTTGGTATTTGTAGTTTATTAATTCGTTTAAGTATCTAAATAATGTTCTAAATGATATTTTTTCGCCAAAATTATTTTTTATTTTATTTTTTTTTTCAAATTAGTAAATTAAAAGCAAATTTTAAAATAAGTAAACTGTAAGTATTTAGATTGGTTAAATTTTAAGAGAATTTAAACAGCAACACAATATTATTAGGTATGAATATAAAAAAAATAAGTTTGTAGAAAGCTAGTCAGGAGATAACTTTGCATAAATTAATAAAAAGTTTATAATTATAAAGGTGTTATCCAGGAAACTAAAATGATCCCTCTTCTTTAAGTTTTCTTTAGCAATGCTTAAATTTTCATTAAATTTATTTAATAAATGTTCATAGAATTTAATATTTAAGAAAATATTTCTTTCTGCCGATTCGGTTAATGATCGGTTATAGATTTTTAAAATCGTTAGTTTCGTAAAAATTTTAACACGATTAATTTCGTTTTTGATGCCTTTATATTTTATGTATTCTTTTATTTATCTTTATATTTCATGATGATGAATCAAAAAAAAAAATGTATTAATAGTTTAGAACTTTTAGAGCCATTTTGTTCACAGAGGGCATAAATATGATTTAATTCGGGGATAACTATCTCTAGATTAATTTTATACCAAGCGTATAAATCGGGAGATAAAAAAGTGGTTTTCTTCACATTTTATCCCGGCTTTATGCTTAGAGCATAAATTCGCTCTCAGTTTATATCGATTTCCATTTGAATGTTAGAGTGTTGCTCATTAATTAAAAAATGTGTGGGGATTTTTGGTTTATTTTTGTTTATTTTATTTTTATTTATTTTTGGCTGGAGTGAACACTAGGTAAAAATGGATCGCTGATTTTGCATCTGATGTCAGAATTTCAAAACTCTAACATTTTCCTACGCATAGGACTGCCAACTAAACATTTTATTAAGAATTTTAAACATGAAGAAACAGTATTGGTTACTGGTTACTTCTTTCGAATCTGGTGTCAAAATTTTAAAATTAAAGATGGCGGATAGAGTCGCCACCTAATTTCTTGTTTATTTATGCGAATTCGACGCTCGGAGAAACACTATGTAAAATTGGGTCGCTGATTCCGAATCCGTTGTCAGAATTTCAAAACTAGAAAATTATTCTACACATAGGATTGCCACCTAAAAATATTTTATTTTAAGCTTTTTAAACATGAGGAAGGAGTATTGGGGTTTCTGATTTTGAATACAATGTCGCAGTTTTAAAATTTAAGATGGAGGTTACGGTTTCCACCTAATCATATGTATTTTTAAGAGTTTAAAACATCATTTAACAGTGTTAGGGAGGCACTGATTTCGAATCTGAAGTCAGAATTATAAAATTAAAGATCGTGGATAGGGTTGCCACCTAAATTTTTTTATTTTTACGAACTCGGGGCAGGCGCGAACTAACGGGTAAAAATGGATCGCTGAATCCGAATCCGTGGTCAGAATTTCAAAATTATAAAACTTTATAGTAAAAGGGCTGCCACCTAATAATATGTATTTTCAGAAGTAAAAGCAACCCTATTATTTCAATATTTTCGAGTTTTGAAACTTCGGATTCAGCGACCCATTTTTACTCTTTAGTTCGCGCCAGCCCCGAATTCGTAAAAATAAAAAATTAAGGTGGCAACCTTATCCAACATCTTGAATTTTAAAATTCTGACACCAGATTTGAAATCAGTAACCTTCCCCCCAATACTGTTTCCCCATATTTAAAATTCTGAAAATAAAACATTTTTAGGTGGCAACCCTATGTGTAGAAAAATTTTTTTACCGTGTATGTCGCAGAGATGGTTCAATTAATTGCAGCACCCGTGCGACCGAGGCCTTCGTCAATCGAAAACGATCCACTTGTTCAATCCAATGCGTTCCTGCATTTTATATTGCCTGCGTTCGGCCCGCAAAGTCAATTCCACTTCGTTATCATCGTCGCTCCAGTTCTCCTAAAAGTGCACCAAAAGATCCATTTTGTTATACTTTTTCTTCTTTTATTTTTTAAAAACTTTTTGTCAAACCTCTTCTTTCAGAATTTAATTAAAAATTAAAAGAGCTGTGTCTGCTTACTAATTTTGACACTAAGTAAATAAAAAATATTAATGTGAGAGTAATGAGAGCGAATTAAAAATCTTAACTTTTCTTGATAAATATTATTCTTGAGTTAAATATTTGTGGGATTAAGCTATCTCGCCACCATTTTTATCTCCAGCTTAAAGAGTTAAATGCTTAACTCACTGTGAACAAATTAAAAACTGGAAAAATAACGTGCGTATATACCGAGAGACGTATGACCAGATACTTGTGCGTAGGGTAGTTTATTTTAGTGGCTAAGATTTAGCTGTAGACTACAGTGGAGGCAAGTTACCTAAGAAGTTCTTACGAGCCGAAATAATAAAAAAATTTCTTTATATAAAACGAAAGAAAACTGTTTTGTTGGCCTTTATTAAATTTTTTTTTCAACTAATTTAAAAAAAAATATTTGAAGATTTATACACACTAAAAAATTTCAAAAATATCATTCACACCGATGAGCGGATATTTTCATTTTTTACACCGAACGGTGTTAATTTACACCGCTTACTCGGTATGAAATGACGAACTTATCCGATTGGTGTGAAATAAGAATGGCAAAGAAGAAGAGCAATATTGAAATCCCATTCTCATTGATAATCAAATTAAAAATTGAAATTTTTCAATTTTATTTGTTCAATTTAATTTTATAAATCTTTTTTTAAGATTTTAATGTAATTTTTGGCACCACAAAATGGATCCCGAAAAATTAAATAAGTTCCAAAAATGTCCATACATTTTTGGGTGTGACTTCATATGATATAACTCTCAATTTTCGAAGACTATCTCATAAATTTTGGGAAATTTTTAATTTTTTCGTTTGGGTCTTATTTCATTATGAAAAAAAGCCCAATGCAATAAGCTCCAATCAAATTTTATAAGGGGCTTATATCATTTGGCGATTAATAAATTTAATGGCAATTTAATAAAAATTGCAAAAAACATCCTTTCGAATAGTTAAAAATTACACCGTTCGGTGTTAAAAAAAATCATTTTGCGTATTATAAATAAACACATAACAGATTACAAAACAAGCATCCTATCTGATATTTACTTTTCTACACCGTTCGGTGTTAAAAAATATTGTCTTTCGGATATTAAATTCTAACACTTTGACGCGGTGTTTTTTAACACCGAACGGTGTAGCACTCCCTGAAACACCGATCGGTGCAAAAATTCTATACAAATTTTTTAGTGTGTATATTTATTTGGAAGGAAAATTTAAAAGCAAATAAACAAATTGACTTGTTACACTGTGTAATACAAAAAAGCCATAACATAGCAATAAAGAAATGTTATGTTATGGTGGCTTGCGTTATAATTTTATTTTATTTCATTATTTCATTTTTATTTCATCTTGAATCCCTTCTCATGCATGGATTTCGATATTGCATCTTTTGGAAACATGTTTCCATTTCTTATTGGATTAAGAACATGGAAACAAACACATGGAATAAAAAAAGCAAGCATTGAGTAAAAAAAAACTCGAAAATAGCGACAAGAAGAGAGCGTAAGTTCAAACGCAGTCAGTGGGTTTCCATAGAAAAATACAAAAGTATTTAATAAAAGTAATGACACATCATTTTTATACATATAATTTATTTATCTACTCGTATCTGTAAGTTTAACACACTGTATGTTGCGTTCAAGGTTAACTTTAAATTTTAAAACGGCTTATGCTATAAAATAACGTTACATCAAATAAGTTACTTTTCAATAGAATTGCCATGTTTAATTTAAACTTTGATAGGGAAGCCTCAATGATGAAGAATTATTATTAATCATAATAAATATAACTTTGCTTCATGAAAATTTTTAATAATCAGACAGTTCTGTGAATTTTGAAAGTATAGTTCGAAACCCTCCTGGGGGGGGTTGAACACCCAAACCTCCCATGCGCACGGGCCTGTATAAGACTACTGC
Organism: Dichetophora obliterata; assembly: GCA_963920525.1. Classification (NCBI taxonomy): domain Eukaryota; kingdom Metazoa; phylum Arthropoda; class Insecta; order Diptera; family Sciomyzidae; genus Dichetophora; species Dichetophora obliterata. Next base: position 187,739,713 of record OY986438.1, read on the forward strand.
TAAATTTGGAGCAAGCTTCGTCATTTAGTTTATTATTTAAGTTTACAGCCATTGAAAGCACAACAACTTGTAAATTCCGACGGAAATGGAAAAAAGGGAATTTCATGTACTTATCAAGCATTATTTTTTGCGTAAGAAAATCATCACCGAAACTAAGGAAAGGCTTGCTAAATAGTATGTGGACTCATTTAATCAATTTCAATCGTTAACAAGAGGTTTACTGAATTCCGTTGTTGTTGTTCTAGCACAAGTACCGCTGAACGTTCAGGTCAGCCAAAAGAGGTAGACATCCAAGAAATCTTCGATAAAATCAATGGAATGATATTGGACGATCTGAGAGTGAAAGTGCGTAAAGTGGCTGAAGCTGTTTGTATGTAACAGAGCAGGTACTTCACATTTTACGATAGGATCTGAATTCTTATCCTGAATATGTCACCATAAATTTTTGTCAAAATGGCAATCTCAAAAACATATTTCCTAATCCTTGATCTCATGTACAAGAGTACATTTTCTAACCGTAAAAAAACCACTTTGCTCTATACGCCATTTCAAACATATTTTGGTGTGAGCCCATACACGTAGAGCAAAGTAGCATGAAGCAAAAAGCTCACACATTGAAAATTCTTGGTCAACAGCAGCTTATTCATTTACAAGAGTAAAAAAAAAAACAAAGGAAAAAGATATTCGTAAAGCTATTTAACAAAAATTATCTTCTAAAATTTATCTTCTTAATAAAAATGAAAATCATTCAATTCTTTTTAATTTAAATGACCCATCTTTTGGTGCTAAGTGTCAATTTACCTGATACAAGCCGCATTGCTCTTTGCTGACTTTCATTTTCGAAACATAAATTTCTTAAATAAATACATGCTTGCGTACACATTCAGATCTTTTCTTATCTCTGAAAACGTTACCAAAGAATAATTCGTGGAAAATCTTGCAATGCGTCTAACTTTCATTTCGTTTACGATATAGCATTTCTAGTTTCTGATGGTACTTTTCTGTATTTGAAATTATTTTGTAGATACTCCCACTTGTTTTTGGATTGAATAACACTGTACAACACAAAGAAAAATAACAAGGTTCCGCCAACGGATTCTCATGGAGGGGATTAAAAAAAATATTCGTGTGTCAGCGTTCTGAAAGTTTACGTCTGAGTTTTATTTTAGAGGGGGTTAAATTTATCCCCTGTTGAACATTCTCATAGTGAATCGGCAAACGAAACCATGTGAACCTTACGTTTTTGGTATAGGATGTGTTCAGTACATTTATGTAAAATATCACGAGGAACATTTTTGTGGAACATTTTAACCCTCTAACTCGTCAATGTATGGGTCTTTTTGACCTGTTTTTGATAAAGGGCAAATAAGACCCATAAAACAGGGATATAACGGGTTAAAATATTCAACAAAAATATTTGCCATAAAATTTTACTATGTGTCTCTGAATACACCAAAGCTCAAAAAACAACTTGAATGCCAAAAATAAGTGAAAACTTAAAACGTGTTTAAGGGTTAATTTCTCACTTATTTAGAATTGGTGTTAAAATGTTCCACAAAACTCAGTGTTAGGGTATTAGTTCCTATAACAAAAATGTTATACGTAAAATTTCACTCAAAAGCACCATACAAAAGAAACCTTTACATATAATATCTACAAATACAAAGAAGAAAGAAAATTTGGGTATTTGAGGAAGCATTCATTTATTACATATCTTTTAGCTCTAAGCAATTCTATACCATTATCAAACAATATCCAGCATATTTCAGCTATGAGAAAATAATTTCTCTTGTCTTTATAGCGTTATTCAATAGGTGCACATGTGCACCATGTTATATTGCAAAAAAAATGATTTTGTTGTTTAGTGTAATGAATGCATTTGTTTATAATTTTTCGTTATTCCGGCGTAAAATGCTTACCTCGACCACATTTCAAAAATAAAGTATCATGCTTTTTAAAATAAGTAAGCATTAAAAGCTGTACATCAGGGATATAACTTTTTTTTTTTAAATGCAAAATATCAGTCTTTTTTAATGTGATAAATGTTGTTCTGATAATAAAAAACAATTTTGCAAGTTAGTTCGCTGAAAAAAGTTTCCGCACCGAAAGCGATTTTTTATTAAATAGAAATTCTACCTTTTTAGATAAGAAAAATTAAGGATGTTAAAGAAAGGTACTTTTTCTGCTTAAAATATCGCGATTTGATCAAACTTTTGCATTAGACTTATGGATAATGGTTTGGTATTGAAGAATTTAAACAAAAAATAACTTATTTAAGGCAAGAGTAACTGTTAGAATGAAAAATAAAATAAATAAATAAGAACCAAACTTCAACACTTTCAGTGCGGAAACTTTTTTCACGATAAAGGAAAAGTGGTACCATATTTTTTCATGCCTCACATGGCTTTGCGAAGGTATTTTTGATATTTGCATAAATTATAAAAAGTTACATCCTTACTGTACATAATTACAAAAAAAAAACAAGAAAATTAATTTTTCAAAACCGATGGGCGTTGCTATTATGTTAAAATTTTAGAACTGCATAAACGGTAGCAACGTTTAAGAACAGTACAGAGAAAAACGCTTTCTACACTTTTCGGAATCAACATTTTGCATTTAATTAAATAAGGCCAAAAAAATTATTTTTATAAAACATTCCAAATCCGTTTGAAATAAAACATATTCAACAGTAGTCAAAGTTTCTCATTTCATATTAAATGAAGTAAGTGTAATACCTGTGACACATTGGCAGACTTAAACTTGTTTAAATCGCTTTTCTAGTTTAATTTTCTGTTAAACTATGTTTAGAATTCGTTTAGTCAAAACTAGTTTCCGAAAGTCGTTTATCGCAGCTAAACGAGTTTTAACAGCTGATTTTGATATTCTTCATTCTACACTTTCGTTGATAACTACTGTTCTCTCACTCAAGCACACACGCTGATATTTTACGGTTATAGCAAAGATTATATAGTATAAAGATGTGCCACGTAGAACATTAAAATGTAACAAATATTTTTCAGATCAATACGTAAGCTTTTGTGAGCGCGATGAAAAAGCTTTCTTGAGAGAAAAGTTTTCAATCCTTGCATGCACATTCTCTCTGCAATGCTCTTTCACTCTTCACTCCACAATGCTTCACAACATAGATCACCACTGCATGGTTTCTCATAGCTAGCGAGAGTCGTGAAATTTAATGTTTGTTTGCATTATTTTCATGATGATTTCCTTATTTTGTGCGAAGCAGATTTTTCTTATTCACTGCTTGCAATTAATATTGACTATTTTTGAATGACAGCCAAAGCAGCAAAATCTGCATATATATTCAGAATCTTAAGGAAAACTGAATAACGACTGAATTGTTAATAAATAAAATTTTTAATTCACTTTGAATTTTAAAAAATTGGTTAGTAATTAATTTAAATTATTTTTTTTTCGTTATTCAGAATAATTAATTATTTTTTTATTCATATGAATGCTATTTACAAAGAATGCAATTCAAAAAGAATTTCAAATTTTTCAGTAATTAATTTTTTGTACATTATTATTTTTTGATTCAATTTTATAGTCATTATTAATTTTTTATTTACTATTAATTTGGTTCATCAAAAGTGAATAACAAGATTTTTTTTCATATTATTTATAATTCAAAATTGAATGAAAAATTAGAAATGAATACGAAATTTATAATGAATAAAAAATCAATAATGAATAAAAAATTAATAATGAATAAAAAATTAATAATGAATAAAAAATTATTGCAAACATTAAATTCATAAAATAGTAGTGAATAAGAAAATTTTTTTATTCATTCAATTTTTATTTGAAAGTGAATAACAATATAATAACAGTAGTAAACAATTTGAAAAAAGTTTGCGTGACGAAAACGACATTGCTAATTCGATTGACTATTTTTTCTAGATAACAAAAATCATTAAATCTTTTCCAGGTTGGTTCGAATTTTTTTTAGAAGAATTTATCGACTTTTTGAGTTTTGAAAAATAGTTCCCCAGTTATGATCCTATAACTCCAAAAGTATTAATTTATTTTAAAAGTTTTATAAATATTTACAAATGAGACATTTGTACCTTTTTATTTATACGATTTTTATGAACTTTTCTGAATACTACAATTGTGAAAGAGTTTAAAATATACCGTTTATTTAACATTTACCACATATTAAAGTGCGCAAAAATATGACTTTGATATATAATTTGGTTTTATTTTTACTTTGTTGTCTGAAAAAAATATTTCAACGTAAAAAGTATGATTGTAGCAGGTTGGATATTTACATATTTCGGTTTTAGTAAAAATACTCGAAATTACCTGCATCAAAGTCGACGTGGTGAGTTCGTACTAAACAAATTCTTTAGATTTTAAAAACCCAATTATCATATATTTAATAAAGATTTTGTTTACAAACAATGTTCTTAGCGTTTTTAGCTAAATTTAAAAATCCCTAAACCGCAACTTTACGTTCGAATAGGATTTGCAACACTGTAAACTCTTTGAAATGAGTTAAATAACAGAAATAACGTAAACAAAGATACGTCAAAAATAAATCAAAACAAAACAACGAAATCTTCGCGCTGGTATAAATAACTAGCTGAAACACTGTGTGTTGCTGCCACGCCTCCGTTGCCAAACGCCCATAACATGCTATCAGTGAAACGGCATGAGTAAATTGTGGTCGAGTACCGAATTCCGAGCCTGTGCGGTCGCCTATAACTCCAAAGCTATTCAATATCAAAAATTTCGGTTGTGTGGGAGGGGTCTCGCCCCCTTGAGCAATGCCCATCACATGTTATCAGGGAAACACTACTTGTAAATTGTGGTCAAATACCGAATTCTGAGGCTTTGCGAAATATAATTATAAAGCTATCCGATATCGCATATTTGGCCTGTATAGTAGGTAATTTTGAGTATTAACCATATTTTTTAACTCTTTCTCAAATGTAGTATTTAGAAATTTGATACAAAAAATCGTTAGATCAATTCAAATGATAGCTTAAATGAAAGATATAAATGTCTTATTTGCAAGCATGTATAAATTTTGTAATATGAAAAAATACTTTTGAATTTATAGGATTATAACTTGGGATATATTTTTTAAACTTAAAAAATTGAAAAAATCTTTGAAAATTCTTCAATTTTTTCGAATTGCATTCGTTCTATAGTACTCATACAATTTAACACAAAGTCTATATTAATAAAACTTAATTTTTGGTTTCTGTGTTTAATTGACATTTATACAAATCTAAATGGCTTAGCGGACTTCGCTCAATTTGAGTACACATATTGTGTGCATCCTAGACTAGATTGTAACATACTTATTTTTTTTTTGATCACGCTCATTCCACCCATTTTCACTTACGTAAATTTTGATATTGAAAATCTTTCTTGAAAAAATTTTTCGCAAATTAAATTTAAAAAATTTCAGTAGATTTAATAGCAAAAACATTCACATGTCTTTAGAATTTCAGAAATTTTTGATACAACGACATTTTCATCAAACGTTCCCCAAGAATGAGAAAAAACGACATGAAAATCAGAACTTTGACTTTCGATGCAAATATATCCGCTATTTTTAAATATATTTAATTCAAATTTTTTTGATCAAAGTTTTAATAAAAGCACTTTACAAATATAGTTTTAACTGTAGCGTTAGGTGAGTAAATATATTCTTTAGCTTTTTTTCAAAAACGGTCCAAAATATTGAATTTTAACTCAAAAAATTATTGAAAAAATGTTTTTCTCATATATATCAGAACAATTGAAAATTGCATTTCTGAGTTCTTTTCATATAGTGAAGCATGTAGTTGCAATAATGTTATAAAAAATATATAAAAGTAGTTAAATAAAAAAAGTTTCTGCAAAAAAACAACTTCAAAAATATTGCTTCATTTATTGCGAAAACATTATTCGCGGCTAAGCTTCACTGATGGAATCGCCCTTACAATAATATAACACTAAAAATATCATGTGGCAAAACGGCAAAAAAAAACCAAGTCAACACACAAAATAAACCTAGATTATGTCATCTTTATGATATTATATTCTTAAAATTATATAACAAAAAGATAAGAGATAATGCAAAGAAATATAATAACTTTAAATTATATAATAGTAAGTATAATAGTATAATAGTAAAAAAATTAACTACATTTTTAAGTAAAACCTAATGAAATTCTACTAAATTTTGTTGGCAGCTACGTCGTTTATATAGATATTTCGTGCATCAAATCTTTACATATCATTTCTATTGCTTTTCAATATAATGCGCACATTTGCTCACATTGTCGCTTACTTATTCTCTCGCTCTCAAAAGCTTTAAATCGTTCGCTCGCTGACTCTCATAAAGATTTTATGTGGATTTATGATAAATCCACATTCAAATTTTACTGTGCCACTTGCTTGTATGGCGGTGACACATCTTTCTATTATATTATCTGTGGTTATAGTGTTGTTCGCTCGCCCATTGCTTCTTTATTCTTCGTTATTTTTTTAAACTAGTTAAGAAAAATATTGAATGTGTCATACCCAATGGTTATATTTTAAACTACAAAAGATAACCAAGATTACCTATGTCAATGTGTCAAAGCTATAAGGCATGCACGAAAATAATAATAAAAAAAAATACCGATGTAAAGTCATCTCAAAAAAAACCAATATATTTTTTATAATGTCAAATCAAGAAATTAGTTCTATTGCAAAGATAAACATAAAACAGGCAATGCAAAGTGCTTGACAGCTACTATCTCCATAAATACCAATAAGACGACAACAAAATTAATGTCCTTTACTAATCTGCAATCTTATTGAAATAGGCGAAGCAAAAAATTCCAGCAAAATACTTTATCGGAAACAAGAGAATATAATGAACATATTAACGATAATCATTCATCACTTTCGTTGATAGCATTTCTCAAAAGATTTCAAGACTCTCATGTACTTAAAACAGGAATAAACACAACAAACTTATTTTCCTCTACACTACATACATATAAAAAAAATTTAATATTGCTAAATATTGATGACGACACGGAATTCCATTGCTCTGAATAATTTATTGCTCCCCTTTTTTAATATTGAAAATAGAAATGTTCTTGTTTTCAATTCTGGCTATAAGGAAGAGGAGAGTAATATCATACACCTAACTTTATGCATAATTTTCTTTGAATCTATTCAATACTGGACAAAATTTTACGTTTCAAGTCGTACTGTAATCAGTTTAGTTTTATATAAATAAAGCACGTTTAAATATTATCACTAATATAGTGTACAAAAAAAAAGAAATTATTATATGTTGTGTGTGCGAAATTACCCGACACTTGCGTCTAATTTCGTGCATTGTTCATTGAATTCCGTACATAATTAGAAGGATCCATATAGTATGAATAAAGGCATTTTATATACAAATAAAACAACATTTTTAACAAATAGAATTGAAATTTTTAACAAAACATTGTTAAAAATTCTGTTAACAATTTGTTAACAATGTTCTGGCGTCAAAATATTATAAACGCAGGCGCAAAATCACGTCACATTAACACATTAACGAAACTATGGCGCAGACTGATGCAATAACTTGCAAGATTGTCTAATACTACTAAAAGAATGGGTGTGATAAGGAAAAAAATATGTAATTAGATTTTTTCCTTAGAAACGCTGCTGTACGAAATTGGCCTCTGTACGGTATTACCCTCCTCTCCCCTACATAAACATTAAAAAATAGAGCATTTAGGCACTTAATTCAAAAATAAAAAAACAAAACATACATATTTTATAATTAAATTTTTTATCTTGTTTACATTTACATTTTACATTTATATTTTGCAGCTATAAAATGAAACGTTGCCACATATTTGCGCTGACAGTGCTTGGCCTGGCCACACTGGCGCTGTTGCCATCAAATGTATGCGGCACAACGGAAGTCCAGGAGACGCCATTAGCTCTGCCAGTGGCCGAACAAACACAGCCGACAACAGCAGCACAGGGCGAAATATGGGAGGAGGACGATCACGAAATACTGATTCGCAATGAGCGCGGCACCAAGACCGATGGCGGAGATCGCAGTGGTGAGTGTTGCAAAAAAATGCATTTGACACAATTTATTTACTAAGGCAACATTGTTCAACATACGAGAGTATAATATAATTACAATTTTCTATCAAAATTTTTTGGTAGATTAGACAAAAATAACAATTTACAAAAAGTTTGTATTAGAATAATATTTAATGTGTAAAAACACAAAATTTAACAATTTACTTGTGAAAAAGGAAGCATTTCTGAATTTATGCTTTTGATATTGTTGTTGTTGTTGTGCTTGTTGAAAAGTTGACTTCAAGTAATTTATTTCTTTTTAATCATCAATCTTGTATAGATACATGCAAAGTAACTTATGTTAGGTTAGGTTAAAGTAGCTCCCTCAATTGAGACACACTTTGGTACAACAGGGTTGATTTCCCTTCTCTAACTAAACCAATCGGAGCTGTTCACAAAGCTAAGGCTTCGATATACCGACAATCACCGAGAACTCTTCAAGGTCCTTGAAAAACCAGTTGTGTAAGTAAGGAAATCGTGTTTGAGCCAGCGCTGGGCAAGTGCAGAGGAAATGTACTGTAGATTCTTCCTCTTCTTCACCTCTACAGCTTCTGCAGACATTGGCGTCGGAAGCGAGGGGAAAAGGGGGGCAGTTGCCCCCACTTTTTTAATATAGATAAACAATTTAAAAGGAAAACTTCAAAAGTTATTCAAAATATCAGTTTTCTTACAACAATAATATTTTTGTATTATATAATTTCCTCTTCTTTCTCTCTTCTTCATAAGCATGCTTGCGGATAACCATTTTCTTTCTCTGTATTTGCTAAAAGATAGAACAAAATGTAGAGTTTCTACTGCAAACCCACCACTTCAGTTTAAAAGCACCCTTAAGTATGTAGCTTAATGCTTGTTTATTTTGCAACTCTGGTAAGAAAAAATTTGACATGTTCTTAGGGGCTTTCCATATTGGACGACATGTTGTACGATAAAATAGATAATGGACTATTTGATGGAGCGATCGAACGATCCAACTTTTAAAGCAACATCATTAATTGCAAGCTCTCAAGCAGAACACATCCGGCTAATAGCTAAGCAACTTTTAGATGCCCTAACAATTGAGCAGTAATTTTACATAGTTGTACAATATTGTACAATCGGCAGAAAAAACCAAAAATTTCGACTATCGTTTTAGCTTGCGCATGGTACTACATGTTGTATAATCTGCCATGTTGGTCCAATGTTTTGGACCATGCGAAAGCGCCTACTGTGAATTAGCTGATTAAAATCCACCTCGACGCTTTGAAGAAACATCAAATCCGGTTCCTTCAGTACAGTTGCCATTATATGATCGGCTACGAAAAGATTATTTCGAAATTTTAGATCTTCTCTCAAATGAGATAACGGCTAGATTCGATCAAACAGGTTGATATTTTACTTTTTTTTTATTTTTGCAAGTTTACACCAGCTTCACTCAACCGACTCACTTTGATTTAACATTCGGTGAGTCGGTTGAGTGAAGCTAGTGTAAACTGGCACTTTGTAAATCTTATTGTACATTTAAACAGATCTTGACACTCTGGAATCGTTGGAAAATATTGTAATCGAAGCCTTCAACGGAAAAGTGCCTTCTGAACAAAATCTAAAAACAAAACTTGATCTTTATGCAGATGACTTTTTTGCAGATGAAATTGCTGAAGCAATTGCCTGGCCAAACACCTTCAAATTGTAGTGGCATTGTATCCCAATTTGCGAAAAATTCGGTTACTGTAAAAAAACTATTAAATGAAGTTGAAAAACTTATTGCTTTACTTTTGACTGTGCCTGCATCAGCAGCTTCATCTGAGCCTTCTTTTAATGCACTAAGACGACTTAAAACGTATCTTCGAGCAACTATGAAACAGAAACGACTCACTCATGCGGAACTAATACACATTCACAAAGATAAAACCGAAGAATTGAATTCGATGGAGGTGGTGAAAGAGTTTGTTTATCGCAAGGACAGAAAGAAACATTTTGGAATAATTTAAATTGATATAACTTTTTGTACCTTATTGCATTTAAACCATATACCTAGTCTAAGATATACCTAGTCTTGCTTTATAAAAGCAACCATTATTTCTTATATTTTCATATTACCATATGAAAGATCCTTTAAAGAATGATCTCTAATATCGAAATTGGAAGAACTTTTAAAAATAATGAAATTTTAATATTTTTTATATATTTTTATATTTTTTTTTTATTTTAAACTAAAATAAAAAATTTGTTTATTCACATTCATGTTTCTTTGAAGAAATTTTGGTGAACTTTTTTTTGCACCACCATTTGTACTGCCTCCCCAGATGAAATTAGCTTCCGACGCGCTTATCTGCAGAAGTCATTGTGGGGGATGCTCAACCTCTGAGCGTGTCTACCGTTCAGGCAATCAATTGATACTAAAAAATTGTGATAATTTTGATCTGTCTTTATTGATCCGTATTCTGTCTAAGCTGCCTCAACTGAAAAGCTTTTATAACTCTCCACATCAAGGTGAAAAGCTGATCTGTGCAATGAGCATAAATTTGTATACATAAATGCATGCTGATAGTCAAATGTTCAGTTGGGTGCTTAAAAGAGTTATGTTTGTGTCTAAATGTTTAAACGCCACTAGTAGTTCCAGTCTTGAAGAAATCTCGAATGAATCATGTACGATTTTTCGTGATCCTATGCGTAACATGCTGATTCGGCCATACATTTCATTGACAAAAATTTCATATAAATTTGTGCAAGACGCAATGCAGAAACGTCGGGATTTATCATGCACGAACCCAATATCGAAATATTGAGGAAGTTTCGTTAACGAAATATAGACAGGAATATAAAGAAAATTCGTCAATGAATTAAAATCGAAACGTGCTTCTGGACTGAATTCAACGTAGTGTAATATATTTGATAGGGGATACATATATGTCATCCTCTCTCAACTCTATTGGAAATCAACATAATGTTGGTTTCGTAATGGCCTGACGCCACCCCAGCGTATGTTTTCCAGGTCCACTCAGGCAGCTGTTCAAGCCCACTCCTTTATCATTGCCTTGATGCCACACAGAACCTCACGTTGTAGTGATAATTTGTTTTTTATGCAAATTTAAAACAAATCTTCACTGAAACTACTCCATCTTTTCAACATCTAACTAACTATCGCCCATCTTCCAAATCAACACAATGCTCATATCTTTCATTAATAAGAAACATCACCTGAACTTTCGCTCTACAAAACAGAAAAAAATGTATTATTTATTTATTATTATTATTATTATTCATCAAACAGAGTTTTTTTTCTTTTAATGACTACTTAAAAATTTAAAATACAGTATATTATAACAATTTGATACAGGTAGCGTTTAGTTACTGGAATTATTACTTACACTATTAAAATATAAAAGCAGAGAATTCTTGAAGACACTCCTACTTAAACCTAGATTAAAGTCTATATCTCGACATACATTCATAATTTGCCAGTCTTAAGCAACGGGTGATTGGTTCGTTCATATTGTAGTTTACTCTATGAAATGGCTCATGAAATAATCTTTGAGATCTCAGATCACGTGAAGGTACGTGAAAGCATACTTGAAAAAGCAAAGTGGAACAGTTTATTTCAAAGCATATTAAATCCCGTACGAACATAATGGCAAAATATTTGCGGCGATTTTCCAATGATAGAATACCGAGAAGAAGCCTTCTCACATAATATTCTAGCATTTCGATATTCCAATTTAAGCTACTGATTGCAATTCTCGTAAAGCGTCGCTGAATTCTTTCGATTCTATTAGAAGCGCATCTATAGAAAGAGTCCCAGATTATGCAGCAGTATTCTAAGATAGATCTTACAAATGCAAAATATAACGATTTTAAAGAAAATGGATCACAAAGGTCTTTAGTGTTTCTGTTTATAAAACCTAACATAGCATTAGCTTTTGCTACAATATAGTCTATATGCTTTGAGAACCTTAGTTTATTATCAAGTATAACTCCTTTCTTTTCAGTTATTCTAGACAATGTCATAATTCCGAGTTTATATGTGTAAACTACGGGCGATAAAATTCGATTGAAAGTCAAACTTTGGCATTTAGATATATTCAGCGGCAGCAAATTGTCGCTGCACCAAACAGATAATTGGAGCAAATCTCTTTCAAGATTCAAAAAATCGTTAGTGTTTTTTTATAATAGAAAAAAATCTTTATATCATCAGCATACATTAAACACTGAGAAAATTTTATTTTTTTAGGAATGTCATTTACAAATAAAAGAAACAGAAGTGGCCCCAAGTGACTGCCCTGTGGAACTCCTGAAGAAACCGCTATAGCATCTGACAGTATAGTGTTAATACGAACAAATTGTGTCCATCCTGTAAGGTATGACTCGAACCATTTTAAAAAGTTAGAGTGAAAGCCAATTAATTCAATTTTTTTTATGAGTAACTCATGATGAACTCTATTAAAGGCTTTTGAAAAATCTGTAAATATAACATCACATTGATGTCCTTCTTCAAAACAATTCAAAATATATTTAGAAAATATTGCCAAATTTGTAGCTGTTGACCTTCCCGTCATAAAACCGTATTCATACGGTGTTCATACGGCGAATCCGTTAGAAATTCGCCTTTACTTAATGATTGATTAAAAATTGTCGTTAATGGTAAACATAACGCGTCTGCGCAACTTTTTAATAGAATGGGTGGAAAACCATCCCATCCGGGTTGTTTACCAAGGTTTAGTTGCTTTAACCCTTCCCAAACTTCTATTGAGCTAAGTTCTAGGTCACCAATATTTAGTAGACAACAGGATGAGTCCATGTAGGTATTTGTATTTGTGATGTTGTTTGAAGAAACATATACTGATCGAAAGAATTCCGCGAAAATCTTGCAAATTGATAGAAGGTCAGATGTTGTATTGCCCATGTATTGAATAGTATTTGGAATGCCCGTAGATCTCTTTTTGCTATTAATAAAATGCCAAAAACTTTTACTATTGGTCTTCAGTTGATATTCCTGGAAAATATAATTTTTACATAAACATTTGTTCAGTTGATCACATTTCCTTTGAAGAAAGTGATAATTATTTAAAAAAATTTGATTATTACTTGATTTTCTGTAAAGTTAATAGTGCGGAGGTCAGACGATGCTCGTTTGCTCGGCAAGCAGATAATTTGTTGTTGCTTCCAATGCGAAACTGTCAAAAATTTTGGAGAATACAACAACAACCATATTGCACGACCATGTGCCGAGCAAATGAGCATCGTCTGACCTCAGCATATGCTTTATTTTTTTTATTATTTAAAGTAATTAGCTCTTTATTGAACCATATTAGTTTTTATACCAAATTATACCAAATTGTCAAAATCAAACGATTTTGAGAGCAATGGCAATGACACCTAAACAGTGGTGTCAATGAATATTTAAATACTATCGAAAACCATCGATAGTCAGTCTAAAACTGTCGATAGTCATGATAGCGTGAAATTATCGATAGTAGCGGTAGTGTCATCGCTAGTTGGCGAACTCTAAAGTTTAGCCTCTGAAAGAGTCGGCTACATGACAACATTCATGAATATCTTGAAGTTGTTGTAATAGAGTGGAAAAAGTTAGGCGTTGACAACCGCTACTTTGCATTATATTTTGTATGAATTTTTTTAAGTCCAGCGGCTCATGCAGAAACTTCCTTTAAGAAATCATCACGAAAAGTTCGTCAATGATGCCGCGAACTACTGGGTGGTTATGAAGTACTGGCTTTCTTTATGTTAATGTCTTCAATTAAGTTACTGCAATCAGATTTGTTTAGCGTTAAATCGTAGCAAAATAACTTTTAACACATTAAATAAATCAACTCTTGGCTCCAGATACCTTAAAATTGATATAAGTTTTAGAAATTATCCTTATTTTGGCTCTTTACGTATTTATGACCTGTTTTGCTGCTCGTCACTATTTTGATCACTGTTGATGCAAAAAGAGCTTTTCCAAAGTGCTCAGAATACGAATTTGTATCAATTGTGATTTTTGTATCAATTGATACTGAGGTGGCTTTTGTGACTTTGTTAAAATAGAGCTGTAAAATTCATATCTCAAACACTTCTTTTTTTTAACAAACCGATTATTAAGTTTGAACTACCGTTGCTAGGGTAATTAATTGGACTTTAATCTTAAAGAAATTTTGGCGGTTTGGGGTTCTATCCCTTGGAGTAAGGTAATTAATTTTCTCAGAGCTTTAAAAATTACCTTTTCAATAATATCGACCCCTTTGCGCGTAATTATCGCAAGTGCCATTTTTTCGAAACTGACTTTTTGATGCAAATATGTTCACACTTCCAGCGCATCACCTGGTAATATATTGTAGCTGTAATTCTTATAGTAAATTAGTCAAATGTCTAATTTCATGTCAATTTTGGTTTTGATATTGCACGCTGAAGCACAGAAAAGTAGAAAAAAATCGATCCTGTAAAATTTTTTTTTTTGGCATATAGGTTAAATTCGCGCAAATGGGTCGGTATAGAGACTCAATGTGCTTATAAGATATCGTAATTTTGGTCCATTGGTTTGGTTTTTTTTTTTTTTTTGGTTGGAAAGTCAACTTAAAAAGGTGGAAATAGTGAACTTAAAATTTTTAACCATGAACAATTTTTAATACAAATTACGATACATAAAAAAAATATTTTTTCCACCCTTTCAGCAATAAAAATATCACTAATGTTTTTGTTTAAATACACCTAAGTCCATTATGTCGAAATAACCTCTTTCCATCTTTTACAACCAGCGGTTTTATCTATGTCTAGTAAATCTCAAGATTAACGACGACATTTGTAAATTCATTATATTCACAACCCAACATACTTTCAATGCTGCGCATTTCACTTCATAAGTTTTAGTTTCTATGTCATGTTTTTTTGCGTTAGCATCATCATCATCATCATCATCATCTACTTACTCATGTATCAGCAGCACACCCTTCCACTTCATCCTTACTGATACCATGCTCCTCACATTACCGTTTTTCACTGTGAGGAAACGCAATAAAAACGTCTTTGCACAAAATTATAACATGTCATCATCATAAAACGGAAAGACTCTGCGCACTGCTGTCAGTCATGCGAAACGGAAGCGGAAATCGCCAGCCCATACAGATGTTTGTGTTGAGCACAAGACTACAGACTAGGGCAACTAAAGCTGCTTGAACACTGGCTGGCTGGCTTACTGGCTGACTGTCAGAGTTCAAGAAGCTCATAACATTTAATTATGAATTAATTTAACTGTGCTTTTGTGATTTTTATGATTTCTCTTGATTCGCCATTAATTGACTAATGGCTGTTTTTACAGCAATTCGAAGGAGTGGTCATATTTTTTTAATTCTATTATAATATGTTAATGTTTCTTTCTTTTTTTGTTTTTTTCAGGATTATCGTGCCGTTATGGCAAGAATCCGTGGTCAGAATGCGATGCCAAGACCAACACACGCTCACGAACGTTGACCTTGAAGAAGGGCGATCCAGGCTGCGATCAAACCAGAACAATTCAGAAGAAATGCAAAAAAGGTTAGCTCGATGAACTATTGCTTGAATAAATTTCTGTTTTACTCAAATTTTGTAAAAAATTCGAAACGTTGAAATACTTAATAAAATATCAAAAATATTTTGTCCCGTATGCTCATCGAAACTATATCTAAACTGTATCGAAACTGAAGCTAAGACCGCTAGTCGATTACACCTACAATTTATTTAATTTACTGAACGTTATTATTAGATTGATGTTTTGCGAAATATTCGAAATTATCTGTAACTGGCTTTTTTTTCGGAATCAAAACTACAACGGCTAATATCTAAAAAGAATTTAAAAATATCAGACGTGGTTTTCGGAATTTCTGACAGATTTAAACGTTCAAATTATTTTGTCTGTAAAATAGTGTAATCTGAACAAAGTGGAACTCAACACAGTCAATACAACAAATTTAAAGAGGCTTGCCAACAATGCTTGCACACATTGTAGCGTGTAGCTACAGAAGCAGTATCTATGTACTACGCAGGTTTGCGCATGCGTTGCTAAGCATGCGTTTTTCTTTAAAAACTCCATTTATTTTTTAAATACCATAATAAATTCGAATTATTTATGTTATGAGCAACATAACACGCTTACTGAATTTTATTTATTTTTATAAGCCATGGTTTTATATTCTGTACAGTGGTACCATCTCTGGACTCATTAACTAAAATTAATAATTAACAAAATTAATAAGCTACCCTAGTGGAAGTTTTTCTTAGGATAGAGTCAGAAAATTATCAAAAAGTCTGTTTTTTTAATGAGTTACTAATTTTAAAACGTAACATACTTTTTTTATTATTCCTGATCAAAGTCACCTTATCCTGATTATAATCTTATTCGATTTTGATGCTCCTTAAATTTGATTGAAGGACTCTTTAAGTAAGCCTTTGGAAATCCTGATTGGCAACTGATAAGATATTGATAAGGCTTTCTTAAAAGAGCTATCTCAATAACATGCAGATCATTTCCGTAAATAAAGATTGTTTGTTTTTACTAAATTGCATACACTCGAATAAGGGCATCTTTAAGGAAATAAGCATGTGAAAAAACACTTAACAGTGGATCAATAATAGAGTACCCATATGTTCCTTTTTCTGATTTCCTTCGCTCCCCGTGCATTTCAGATTGAGGCTAAAAAATAAGACCTGCATAAAAAAATGGATGTCAGAAATGGAAAAAACTTTAGCCCCCTGAGCTTTAAGGCAGAAAAATAGCTTAAAAATAGTAGTTGGCTTAATTACTCTATAGCTCTTAAAAGAACAATTTTACGCTATTAAGTTGCATTATTGTTAGAGTCGTCATTTTTTACGATTTTCATGGAAGCAAATAAAAAAAGGAAGTGTAAGAGGCTTCGCTTAAAAGAAACTAAACGAAATTCCCGAGCAAAATCTGTGTCAATCGGCCTCCTTCACTCGGATGATGAAATTTTGACAGCCGAATGGAAGATATTTGGGACTTGAGAGATAAATATGATTGTCGAAAATTGTAGCAACCCCAGGGCAAGTGCTATTTTTGACAATCGGCAAATAAATTTTTGGCACAAGCAAAAAATTTAAATAAAAAAATGTTTATGAGTTTGTGGCATTTCAAAAAGTTGCTTGGTTCGAAGTAAATCAAAAGTTCTTGTGTGATATTTCTGGCGCTGTCTTTGCATTTTGTATATCCTGGTTCATTGGGTAGAGCCAAAATGACTATTTTTTTTAACAGACAGAAATTTCGTTGAACTCAGTATTTTCATTCTTGAACGAGTGAAAAGTTTTTAAATGGCACTCAGCCATAATATGGTACAAGCCAACACAAAATTTTTTTTATGTACCCAGCAAATCAAATGATATTGGTTTGATATCAAATGACATTTTTAACCCATTAACCGCGGTTGGGTATTTTTTTTACCAATAAAAATACTTCTGCAGAATTGATCATATTTCAGGATTGGTTACAGCTAAATCCTTAATTTTTTTTTTTGTTACTTTTAGAAAACATAGAGCTATAAATTATTTTTAGAGTGTGTCAAGAAATTTTTACGTTTACCACTACATTTTCAAAGTCAAAAGTGATGAAGTTTACAAATAAGAACATAAGTGTTTTTATCATTTTTAAAAAAGGTTATATTTAAAAAAACATATAAAATCTATCTTAACAAACTAAACGACTATACCTGCAATTGATAAAAAATTCTTGATATAAAACTGTGTTGTCGTTGCAGAAGCAATTTGTGCCCATTAAGAACACATTAACAACGGTTTGGTATTTTTATACTCAACTCATATCTCGACTACGCTGAACGATAAAAAGAAACCAAATTTGGTGCGACAGTTTGTTTCTGTGATCGATATAAGAAAGCACACGTAATTTGAAAGAAATCGTACGAAGCGTTTGGTAGCCGCGGTTAATGGGTTAAGGTAGTAATTCTTAATTTTATCGATGTTTCAGCATTTTTGAAATATTTGACACAAAAAAATATTAATAAGAAAATTTTTCAATAGATCAACGTATAGGTATTTGTTTGTATATTAGGGAGTCCAATCCCGGAAGCTTTTCTCGAGAATAAAGATTTTCAATCTTGGGATCCCGGGACTAGCTCGGGATTGAAAACTTAAGGAAGTAAATTATTTTATTAAATAGAATATTTTATTATTTATTGCTTCAAACTAAAAACTGTGAATTAATGAACACTTATAAAGCAGCAAAACAAAACAAGACCTTAAGGGTATTCACAATTGCGTTGTTTTCAGTGTAGTTAAAAAACCCCGTGCTATTGATACCATACTTTACCGAGTGGTTTTTTTATTTTTTGTTTCTTACATGAAATCTCTAAAAACCAAAAGTATGGTAATTTTAAGTAGTTTTTAAACGCGGTTTTTAACGTTCTATTAACAACTGATCGGTTGCCAGTTGTTTTCTAATTGTTAAAATGGAAGAAGCTCAAAATGCAAGTTAAACTTTTTATGCCATATATTAATAAAATATATATATAGCTAGCAACCCCCCGCGGCTTTGCTCGCGATACGAAAACAATTTTTTTTTTATTTTTTTTGCAACAGTAACGCAAATAACAGCTTTAAATATTTTTGAAAAATATTTTTGTTGCAAAAAGAACTATAAACAAGCACAATCTGGAGCTTCTAGCATGACCTTAGCTAAAGTTATGACACAAAAACAAAACAACCTTTCATAGAACTCATATGGAGTTCTCCGAAATTCTCTGGAATCCATCTCGGTCCTAGGATTCTGGACCATCTATTCTCAAAATAACCCACTATTAATATTGTGGGAATTTGTGAAGAAGACTTTAATAAACTTGAATTGGTTAAGGCAAGACCATAACACTGGCTTATTATTTATAAAGAACGCAACGAATATAAAAAATTATATATAAATCCAACTCACGCCTAAGTAACTCGTGGCGCATGAGTCCTTAGGTTTACAACGATCGAAAAATAAGTTTAACGTCTAGAAAATGTTTGCGTTGACTTGGATTCAAAAACTTTCTACATTTTTCCAGTACAAATGAAACTAAAATACTCTTTATGTTGCCACATGTCTTTCATCGTATCTGCATTTCAATAGTTTTTTTTACTATTTCAAAAATTAAGCTTGGTTAAAGTTTTTATTTTCTATGAACAAATGATTTTTGAATAATCGCAGGAGAAACCTATTCTGTATTAGCTTGGGCTTGCTAATAAAACAAAAATAAAAGAAGGTAAAATTAATAACATATTGTATTAGTTGTGTTGTGGGAATTTGTGATGATTTTAATAAACTTGAATTTACTAAGGCAAGACCATAACTCGGGCCTAAAATTAATGGGAATACAACGATTATCATAACATGAATGTAGATCCAACTCTAACCTAAGTTACGCGTAGCGTTTAAGTTCTTCGGTTCACAATGATTGGAAAAAAGTTTGATAACAGGAAAATGTTCACATTATGTTACTGAAATATTATACTGAGGATGGGCTCATTAAATATTTGTACAAACAGTCATAAAGCTAAAGCAGCACTCAATTAATGCTTCGAAAAACTAACAAATTATATTTTAAAAGAATTACATTCAAACAAAACGGAATCAGTAAACCACCCCAAAGAATTGCAAAAACAATTTAAAATTTCTGAATTCTCAATAAGTCTTAAAACCGTATTTGCCAAACAAAATATTACAATGCAACTGTGTCACTTATTATTTTACTCAATAATTACTTTATTATGTGGTTTGTTAAGTTATTACAATAAAAACTACACACCTTAGACTTTTCTCAATCAATAACTTGTTCGCTATTATATATATCAAAATTTTGAGTATACATGAATATCTATGATCAATTTTGATTCGAATAGTAAAAATTTCACATAAATCCGTTCAGCGGTTCTTGAGTTTACCGGCAACCACAAACATGCTAACTTTTTAAAAGTTTCATTTTTATATAATAGTATAGATTGGATAGTTAATTTATTTGCATAGTTACAAAAATCTAAAGTGGAATGTTCTCAACCAAAAAATATATATTAAAGGGTGCTTATAATTGTTGTCTTCAACTATGGCAAAAAAAAACACAATACCACGATACCACACAATTGTGAATACCTTTATTGTTAATAAACACAAAAAACTTAAATATTATTAATGACTAGCAAGTTGTATTCATTTAAAGAACAAAAACTATGAAAAATAAAATACAGAAGAGTTTAAGGTACATAATAATAAATAAATAAAAGTATATAATAATAAATGTTAAAAAAAATTTTTTGTGTTTTTGTGTTTAAGGCAAATTAAATTTTTTAATTAAACTATTTTGAAAGTAATACACTAAGCTGATATAAATAATATAACGCGCTGATGAGAAGCACCGTTCTGATTCTATGCTAGTTGGAGAAATAGTTGTACGATAATCGTAAGCAATTCGTATGTTTCGATCAAGATTGCCTTTACATTGCTGACTTCTGCCTATGTTATGGTGGCGGTCATGGGCACGTCATGGCCATGAATTGTTGTTGTTTCAATGTAAATGGGAAATTTGAGAGAGTGAGCGAGGGAACAAATTTCGACCACCATGGTCACCAAATGATTCGGCTGTCCATACCAAATCACGGGATCAAAGCAGTGTTGCGTTGTGATATTATTCAATATATTTGTGTTTTAGTATTAAAATAGTACACTTATAGTACGAAATGTCTGAAAGTAGTAATAAAATATGCTCAAAGTAACACTGGACGCCAGCCATGTTTATTTGTGCATTCAATCAAACCGGCGAAAATAAAACAAAATAAAACGAAGACATCTCTAACATAAAAGAAAATAAATAGCGTAAGCAATTACTTTATTCATTATGTAAATAATTTTATCACAATTAATTATAGTTTTAGCATGACTGGACTTTGGGATCGCTCCAGCACGGAAATGTTGATCACCATGTTCCAGCAACATGAGTGTTTGTGGAACATAAAGACCTTGGAGTACCAGGACAGGGACAAACGGGAGAAGGACATGTATTTAATAAGAAATGCATTAAAAGGAAGTATGAATGCAGAATTAAAAGTTGCAGAAGTGTTTATCTTGCCAAAACTTAACATTTTTGGCATAGGCGATGCCAAGTTTTATTGCCTACATTCCGTAATCAATATTTTAAATAAAGTATCAAAAATTTTTTATTTACATCAGCGATGATACTTCGTTGAATAAAGTACTAAAGGTAGTAAAAAGTGTACTAGTGTTCTGGGATCATATGACCGTAAGCATAACATACATTGGTCACTAAGCTCATCAAACGAAAAAAGAGCGTAAAAAAGGACGTGACCGGAGATCATATGACCGCCATTATAAAACCGCCATTCCCGATGCTGCAAATTCTTCTTAGATATTGCAAAATTTTTGCTCCAGTGATTCACACTCATTGTCCAAACAATCTTTTTCAGCCTCAATAAAAGGTTTTTCTAATTCAACATTCATATCAACTTAAATTGAAATGGTAGCATTTACATAAATATTAGTAATAGAAATTTTTTATTTAAAAATTCCGGAAACCCGGAAAGAAAATTCCGGGATTTAATGAGGCTTAAATCGTCCGAGATCCCGGGATTGACTTTCCTTTTGTGTACGTATAAAAGACTTGATTTTGTATGAGCTCAGCGGTAGTTTCTTTGCAAGACTTTATTTGCTTAGAATTATAAAAAGCTTAAAATAAAGAAAAACATGCCGAGATTTTTTAAAATTAGATATCGTTTTGATATTGAAACTATATCGCTACATTTTATTATCGCTATCTAGTTTGCTAGGTATAAAAATATACTTGTAACAATGAAATTTTTATGAGGTATTTTTCATAGAGGCATTGGTCTCGTTCTGTCACATTTTACTGACAATTTGCATAAGAGAGGCAGAAATTTTTTGTTAAATTCCCTTCACATAAAGACATTTAACGATATCAGGCAGTAGTTTTTTTTAACTTGCGGAATATTTCAAAAATTGATTGAAGTTCCGCACGATCAGAAATATTTTTAAAAAGTGAACGAAAATCTGTCGTTTTTATCTGTCAGTTTTTGCTAATTTCATGCTAGCAATGTTGTTATAAAAGTTGGTATGCATAAAAGTATCAAGAAAGTCAGTTGGTTACTATACAATACTTCGTGATAAAATTTATTTACAGCCAATATATTCATAAAATGTTTTCCAGCTAAAAACGATAGCTTAATCTGATTGAAGTTAAGTGAGTGGAAAATAGTGTCTTACTATCGCTTAAAAATACGGAAGATAACGTTGTGCAAAACAAGATAAATTTACTGTTAAACGAAAGTGTTATAAAAATATGTATGTGTGAAAACAACAAGTTAATTAATTATTATTAATTTGGTATTTGGATATAATTTGCAGCGAATATATTGGCTCATAAAATGTCTTAAATTTGATCAACCTCGATGAAAATTTGCTTTTATATAAATCGAAAATGATATCTCGAAACAGTTATAAAGTAACAATTATAAAAGTATACAGTTTGATATTCGTTTTCTTTCTTGCTAATTTTGTATATTTGTCTTTAATTCTGGTCTTTTTTGTGTTGTTGAAAAGTTTAGCAAAGCACTTAAGAATAATTATTTGAACAGTATCGTTAACTGAGAGTGTATATTTTTAAACTAATTTTTCAAAAATCCTATAAAATATTGACTTTTAATTAAAAAATTACACAAAAGCCGTCTTTTTTACATATAAAAAATTGATTTATAAAACCATTTATATGACATCATATTTACTAGCAAAAAATGTTCCCGTTGTAACCACAACTTTTTTATCAGTTTCCATTATGAAAAAAAAAACAGGAAAAGGCCTCTGGATTTTTTTGTCAAAATATATTTTTTCGAAATGTTTTTTTTTTTTTATATTTATGATAAGTTAGTTCAGGCGCAAACATATAGTATGTGAAAAACTTAACCCAATTTCTGTTCCCAATCAAAAGCTTTCGCAAAACATTCATTTTCTTGGCATCCGCCTTAGGTTTTAAATTGCTCATTACTCATTAAATTTTTATTACTCATTCTGGAAAATTAGCTCTATTTCAATTGAAATTTATACAAAATTTTCAAAACAATATTTTAAAAAATTAAATTCCCAAATAACTCTGATAATAAAATAATAAAAGTGGAAAATAAACAAATTGTTGGTTGAAAAAAGCCTTAGTTTTCTTATAGTTTTTAAACTAAACTTTATTTTTTAAATTCATCATAATCTTTTGATGAAAAATAAAATATCAAGAGCGTTTTTATGATATTTTAAAAAAACATGTACAAGTTAAATTATAGCCTCTTCAAAAAAAATTTTTATCAAGAGCTACTTGGCTTTCATAAAGCGAACTGAAACTTTTGAACATAAGTGTTAAAAAACACATTATACATATTTACATTATGTGAGTGTTACAGAAAGCAATCATCTATTTCAAGATACAGTTTAAAATTCAACTTATGTTTATGGCTAAGCAAATGTAAAGATAATAAAAGTATTTATTCATATATACTACATGTGCTTAAAATAGTTCTCCAACTGGCTTGATTATCATCTCATGAACCTGTACGCTTGCAGGAGTTTGTAAGCAATAAATAATTGCATCAGCGATATCCTCTGAACGCAACATAGGAAAATTAACAGGAACGAGTTTTTTGTCCGGTATCATTTCTGTGTCCGTTGCACCAGGACTAATGCTCTGTAGATAAAAAGAAAAATAAATAAACAAAGCTAGAATAAGCAATTCATACGAATATTTCTCTGTGTAAAACTAAACTAAAAATGCACTTATTCGACATTTGAATAATGAAATTAACGATTTATTATATAAAGGGCCTTATTGCAATTGACTCTAAAGTTTGAAAAAATTTATTTTGGTATTAAAAAACTTAATTGAAAGGGAATTTTTCACAAATAGGTACTAAATTTAAAAGGGAATTTCCGAAGCTTTCCAGTAGTGATTCGTTTTTCATCAAATTATGTGTTGAGCTTTAAAAATCGACTTTTTGATCACGTTTTTGCAATGAACCCATATTTCAATTTTTCAATTTATTAGGCAGAATACGTTAGCATATGAGAATACAGTTTCTTTTACATGCTGCACAAAGAGTAACTTAACTATTAAATTATTAAATTATTAATGGGCAACTTATGGGCAACTCCGCTAAAAGTGTCCTTTTTTCAATTGAAAAATGAAATAATAAAACTTAAAGATAGAATTATGGTTTGTTTATACTATTTGGCCCTAGAGTAAGTTCAAATCGTTTGAGGCCGCAAGGTATAACGTCATAAAATTGATTTGTATGCATTTTTTGTGCTTTTGAGTGGTAACAAGAATGACACAAATGAATTTTTTTTTAACTTCTTGCTCCATTTCATGACTTTTTTCCTTTTTTGTTTAAATTTATCAGTTTTAGGCTAAGCTATTTTAGAGTTATTAACTTTTGTTTTGTCTCATTTTTTTTAAATTGCCTTTCTGTTGACTGCTGGTGTATTCAACAAACTTTTTTCGCTGGTAATATGTTGTATATTTTTTTATGCAGAGTTTTTACAAATTTTTATACTTATTTAAAGAAAAAATTAAAAGAATTAAAAAAATTCATTAATTACTTTGAACAAAACCACTTCTATTGAGTTGGGGAAAAAGTATTCGGCGTTTTCGAGTTCGCTTGATTTCAAAGTGTCATAACATTTAAACGGTAAGCTGCATCTTGCAAATCTTTTTTTCTCTTAACAGAAGACAAATCAGCTGATTACACTGTTCAACACAAAGAAAAATAACAAAGTTCCGCCAACGGATTGTGATAGAGAGAGAACACAAAAAAAAAATATACGTGTATCAGCGTTTTGAAAGCTTACGTCTGAGTTTTATTTTAGAGGAGGTTTAATTTATCCCCCTTTTGAACATTCGCATAGTGAATCGGCAAACGAAACCATGTGACCCTTACGTTTTTAGTATAAGATGTGTTCAGCACATTTATGTAAAATATTACGAGGAATATTTTTGTGGAACATTTTAACCCTCTAACTCGTCAATGTATGGGTCTTTTTGACCTGTTTTTGATAAAGGGCAAATAAGACCCATAAAACAGGGATATAACGGGTTAAAATATTCCACAAAAATATTTTCCATAAAATTATTCTATAAGCCTCTGAATACACCAAAGCTCAAAACCAACATGAATGCCAAAAATAAGTGAAATTAAAATGTGTTTAAGGGTCAATTTCGTACTTATTTAGAATTGGTGTTAAAATGTCCCACATACATTTTAATCATCAAAAACAGGTCAAAACAGACCCATACATTGAAGAGTAAGAGGGTTAAAGTGTTCCACAAAAATGTTCCTCGATGTATTTTACATAAATGTGCTGAACACATCCTATACCAAAAACGTAAGGGTCAAATGGTTTCGTTTTCTGATTCACTATGAGAATGTTCAAAAGGGGGATAAATTAAACCCCCTCTAAAATATAACTCAGACGTAAACTTTCAAAACGCTAATACATGTATATTTTTTTTTGTCCCCTCTATCAGAATCCGTTGGCAGAATTTTGTTATTTTTGAAAAAAAAAATGATTTTGTTGTTCAAAATAATTATTTGTGATCATTTTGCTGATATTGGTGCATCGTGTTAAAAATTATTGCAAAGCAAAGATGAGTGAAATTTCAGAAAAAATACGTCATATATTACAATTTTACTACGATAAAGGGAAAAATGCGTCACAGGCATGTGAAAAGATTTGTGAGGTTTATGGTGAAGGTACTCTATCCCAATCAACTGCTAGGAAATGGTTCGATCAATTTTGTTCTGGAAATTTTGAAGTCAAAGATGCTCCTCGCTCTGGTCGGCCTATCACCGAAAAAGTCGATGAAATAATGGATAAGGTTCAAGAAAACCGTCATGTGAGTATCCACGACATCGCTAAGGAACTGAAGATCGACCGCAAAACAGTTTTAAGCCATTTGAAGACGAAAGCATCCGACGAAAGCTGGGAAGTTTTGATGCATCCACCATACAGTCCTGACATTGCACCGTCAGATTATCATTTGTTCCGATCTTTTCAACACTCCCCTGCTGGGAAGAAACTAAACTAAAAGATGACTGCGAAAACCACCTACGTCAGTTTTTCTACGATAAAACCCCGGAATTTTACAATAAAGGAATAATGGTCTTAACCCAAAAATGACAGAAGGTAGTTGAAAAGAATGGACAATATATGGATCAACAAAATCATTTATTTTTAAAAATAAAATGTTGTTTATTTTTACTAAAAAAACGCCTAATACTTTCCCCCAACCCAATATATGCACACCATATTAATGTCGTCGAAGAAATTAAATAAAAAGAAATTAAAAAACAAGCTCATACAAAAATCTCTTTTGACTGCCACAAAACCAGTAAAAAATCTGGTGCTAGCTGCATAACAATAGGTCAGTTCCCGTACACGCAAGTTTGTGGAAAATTTCAAAAATATAATAAAAATTTTAAAGTTTTCGAAATTTTTTACAAACTTGTGTTTTGCCACATTTGCATCAAAATACTGCAGAATTAATATATCTTTAAACTATATCGATTTTATTAGTTCTTTGGAACCCATACAGAATATTATCATATATCGAAAATTTTAGTTACAGGAATGACGGCTAAAGGAATGACAAAATCGTCTTTATTTGGAGATCACCGGCAGCAGAGCATACAAAAATGCTTTTCCGCTCGTTTTTTTCATTTATTTTTTAACTACTTGAATATGTTATGCTCAATTTTTTTTTTTGTCTATCACTAACTGAATACCCAGTTGGCAACTTTTTTTGTGTTTATATATTATTAATGTAACATATATTTTTAATTTTGCACTTGAGCTTCACACTCCAAACCACTGGTACATTTTTAAAACTTGAATGTAAGTAGTGTAAAAAGGCACACTAAGAAGGCGTTTAAACGAACTTCTTTAAGAAGTAGAATGGCTTCTAGAAAAAGAAAAATAACTTCTTCTAGAATGGCAGAAAATGCACACGGTATACGTGATATTTTGACCTTTTCATCAAAAACATGTATAAAAAAAATTGCGGAAGTTGCACTCTTTGCATAGTTATAATTTTGATCGAGAACAGATTACAGGAATGACATTAAAGGTCTATTTTGGGCATTTCCATCTGCAAAATTATTTTTTTAATGATCTGTTACTACTCAAACTACAAGAAAAAACTTTTTAAGAAAACTGGAGCATTTTAAAGTAAGAAAAATTGCGGAAGTTACACTCTTTGAATTGTTATAATTTTGATCGAGAACAGATTATAGAAATGACATTAAAGGTCCATTTTGGGCATTTACATCTGCAAAATTATTTTTTAATGGTCTGTTACTACTTAAACTACAAGAAACAACTTTTTAAGAAAACTGGAGTATTTTAAAGTAACAAAAATTTGTTTTATCACTCAAAACTATGAAGACAAGTCAATGGGCACTTTTGGCGGAATTGCCATATACGAGTATAAGACATTGGTTATCTCGATCAGACCCATAGCCTAGATTAAATTGGGGGGATGGGCTTTTACTACAAAAATGTGCACATGTCAATAAGACATTTTTCAAGAGAAAATGGTGTTTTTTTTTTTTTTTTTTGCTAAACTGATAACATTAAAAACATGTTTTGGATGTGGCTTTAATTTCTATAATAGTGCAATTAAAGCGCTCAACATCAATAGTCATATATTTTTGATCAAGTCAATTTTAAGCAAGATATTTAACAATTAAGTTTTGCTAATTAATTTCCGCCCAGTGATCTAACTTTAGAAATTGTTTTCGTTGATCTTTGAAAAATAAAATTGTGAATCTCATCACATTGTTTCTAATGTATGTTTAAAACTTTTCATACATTTTCTGAAAAATCAATTTTTTGAGCTATAACGTTATAGAAGAAAACGTGCGAAATGTCTTAAAAATTCTAAAAATTCGTTCATACAAAGATTTTTATAATACATTTTAAATGTTTTTAACTCGACAATTTTATATAAATTTGTTTTGGAAATTTTGCGCCATTTAAAAAATTAAAATTAATTATGTTGATTTTTTATGATATAAATACAAATTCTAAATTTTTGATAGTTAAAATCATAATTTAATACAGTATTTAACTCGTATAAAATCAACACAATATATAACAAGTTTATTTAGAAAAAATTTTAATTAAATTTAATTTTATAATAATCACTTATTACTTATTTCGAAACAACCGAGAAGAATTGTTACTACTCAAATGCTATTTTTAAAAATTTAAAATTTGAAGTAGCGAATTTTCGGTTATAAACACAAATTAAAAGTTTATTTTTAGGCTTTTGAAAGATTTTTTTGCAAAAAAGTACTTTTTTAAATATATATGTTTCTTAAAAACATAATTTTTTTCACAGTCTATTAGAACTATTTTTTTATTCCTTTGAACCCTATTGGGAGGGTTTGGAATCCCCAGTATACATATGCATAGTATGCGCTTGGTCGTTGTGCTATCAAAACCCTATTTATTTGTATATATAATAATTTCGAATTATTTATTATACTATTATATTTATTTCATATTAAAAATATATTTTGTGTGCTAAAATTTAAATTTTAAATTAAATTTAAAATATAATATATAATTTCTTTACTAAAGGAAAAATATAAAATCCAAAATATTTATTTCCATTTATTGAACATAACATTACATTACAATTTATTTTAGCCAACATAAAAATGAAAAATCAGAACTTCTTATTGCTCGAAACTGTGTCTTTTTCTGCTTTTTTATTTTAAAAACCGAACTTAAGTTGAAGCAGAAAGCTGAGATATTTCTAGAATAATTATGTTAGTTAAAGGATCTAATAACAAGAAAACTAAAAATAAAAACAAAATCTTAACTCTTTAACAACCATTCTCATCTCCAACAACTTTTCTTATTCCCTCTTCAAGCATAGCATAATCTTCTATCCACTTGAATAATTGCTAAAGCACTTACCGTTATCTTAATGCGAGTATCATTCATTAGAAATTCCTGACGCAGCACTTCGGTCATAGCTGTAAGTGCAAACTTCGACGGAGGATATAAGTTCATGCTTATGGCAGGCGTGATGTTCACCTTATGTCCATTAATACTATTGATTATAAAGATATGCCCATCGATGCCGCGTTTCTTCATTGATTGAAATGCTTCACGAGTACAATATACCACGGCCATAACATTCGTGTCCATGATAGCTTTCATAACCTCAGAGTTGTTAGGCATCGTCAACATCGAGCTTTGTTTTGAGCAGCCAGCATTATTGATCAGCACATCAACGCCACCCCACTTGGACTCAATCCAAGTAAATGCTTCTAGGACGTCCGTTTCCTTGCTGATATCACAGCAGCGTGTATGATAGCGTCTTTGTTGTTCCTCCGGTAGCTCGGACCGCAAGCTATCCATACGTTCTAATCGTCGCGCCAAGCCCACAACAATCATGCCATTCTTGAGTAAATAACGGACACATGCTGCACCGATGCCTGAACTGCTACCTGTAACAACAGCTACTTTATTCTGCCATCTATCCATATAAATATGATTGAATGACAACTATCTGTAGCGTTTAAAGTTCGATTTAAAGTGCGTATGAATTGCTGAATGCTCAAAACGAAACTGAAAGAGTTCTTTAGCGATCGAATGGATTTTGATTATAAAGTTGGAATGCAAGATGCTTGTGTGACGCTTGCCAAATTAATATAACAGCCTGCTTTAAGTTTTTTTATTTATGAGTTTTATTGTTGCCGCTTCTAGATAATATTTTTCAAAACTGATAAATGAAATCTTATATAAGTTTGAAATCTTATCAAACATGAGCAAATGGAACTGGTTTTTATTAGAAAACAATTTTTTTAAGAGAAACTAACACTAGGCGACAACCCAAATGTGGTTTGAATAGTCTATAATTTCTTTATTTTGCAATCAATTGCTTTTTATTTTTCTGGAAGAAAACTTCATTAATGGGGAATTTGGTTTATTTAAACGTTACGAATAACGTTGCGTAAGTAGTGCCCTTTCTCAGCTTTGCATAGTCACGTTCATTCTAAAATAGTGTCCACCAAAAAAAAAACACTTGTGCTGTTATTTCAGTTGTGTGCTAGTGCGCACACATGTGAGAGCGACAGAGACAGGCAGGATTTACGATGCCAGCGAGCATAAGCTGTGGGCATCACTGTTTTAAAACGTTTTCCATGCCTTTTTTCAAGATTTCACGAGGTATCGCTCGAATTCCTTCTTAAATATTATTTTTCAGTTGGAAAATGGACTCTGGCTTATTAACGTACTTCGTTCTTTCAAATATCCCCTAAGAAAAAATTTGGAAAAGGCTAAATTTTCGAACGCGAAGGCAAATTTAATTTGCTGTTTCTTCAAATAATGCTTTTTAATAAAAATGTCTTGTAATAACACCATTTGTTGTTTGCGGTGTGACTCCATCTTTTTGAAACTACATTTGTGGGCGATTCTCCATAGCTTGCTTCAAGAAATCTGTCAATATGATTCGGTATTGAGCAGAATTGTTAGTAAATGCAGCATCGACTTCATTCTCAAAAAAAAAAAATGGACCAATGATCCTTTTGGATGACATTCCACCAAGCGCGTCGGAAGCGAATTTCATCTGGTGGGGCAGTACAAATGGGGGGCAGTACAAATGGTGGCACAAAAAAATTTCACCCAAATTTCTTCACATGAAACATGAAGAAGAGAGAAAGAAGAGGAAAATATATAATACAAAAATATTATCGTTGTAAAAAAACTGATATTTTGAATAACTTTTCTTCTTAAATTGTTTATCTAGCTAAAAAAGTGGGGGGCAACTGCCCCCTTTTCCCCCGCTTGCAACGCCGATGCATTCCACACCAAACTGTATGCCTACGAGGGTGTAATTATCACTGTCGAACTACCTTTAGATTTTCCGTTCATCAGAAACGTGCAATCAGTTGATTTATCGTTGCCTCAGATGGTCCAGTCCTTAAATTAAAAAAAATCTGATCATAGGTTTTCAAAATGATATGCAATTATTTTTGTTTGTTGTTCATTAGTATAACTTTCCATTTTAAATTTCCCAAATGTTGCTTACAAGTATCTGAAAAATAAAAGAAAAACATATTAAAATAATAAAATTTTAGGCAATTCAAAGCCCTTCGTTTCTTTTGAGACACCCTGTATCATAATAGTATTCTTTATATGTACAAGTTTCTGTTTAAATAATGAGAACAAAGCTAAAAAACTTGCCAGATGGAAACTTGTAAGGACTCAAATTTTTACACAATTTGGGTCTCATAAATTATATAAATGAATTGTTAACTGAATTTAAAGTATGGAAAATGTAAGCAACCAAAACATGAAATGTAAATTAAACTATCTTAATTAAATTTAAAGATTTATTATATATTATGAATAAAATGTATGGAAATTATTATATTATATCTTATTAGGTAAAATATATAATATTAAGTTATAAATATTCTATTGAAAAAATAATAATGTATTGAATAACAAATAAGTAAACAAATAATTAATACATACATACGAACATGCAAAGCCATGTACACAGTCACATATACACAGGCAGGGAAAACAAAACAAGTGGACACGGAACAGAAAGGCAACGGGAGAATATAAAGCAGTCGCGTTTGCTTAGGACAGGCAGTCTTGTCGCAGGCGCAGTAGCATTCACATGCTTTGAGACTGTGTAGTTAGTTCAAGCGTAGTTATCTTAAGCGAAGGTGTCCTCACCCTTCGAACATAGTTTTACTCTAAGTCAGGCGTAGTTATCGTAAGCGAAGGTGTACTCACCCTTCGAACTTTGTTTACTATAAGTTCAAAACGTAGTTATCATAAGCGAAGGTGTACTCACCCTTCGAACATAGTTTACTCTAAGCTCAGGCGTAGTTATCTTAAGCGAAGGTGTCCTCACACTTCGATCGTTGTTTACTCTAAGACAGGCGTAGTTATCGTAAGCGAAGGTGTCCTCACCCTTCGAACGTTGTTTACTCTAAGATCAAAACGTAGTTATCTTAAGCGAAGGTACCTCCACCCTTCGAACATAGTTTTAATCTGAGTTCTATCGTAGCCACTCACAGCAAAAGGAATCATAGCAAGTAACGGCGTAAATATGAATAAGCAAAGATTAATTATATCAATTTAATTTATATAATGCTTAATAATTAATAATAATTAAGTAACGTACTCGTTAAGTAAAAAATAAAACAAATGAAAAATAATAAGGACTTACTCTACAGTTTAAAACTAAAACTAAAACGCTGGCTTTCTTATTTAAAACAACGGAATCATTGGTAAATAAATTCTTTTGTAAGAACCCCTGGTTTACTCACTGAGCCTACCTCAGCAAAAATCAGTGATGAACAAAAGGGTTCGTTACAAACTACGCCTAACTCCCATATAAAGTGACTATACGAAATTGGTTTAATCACCAAAAATTAATTAACTGACTTGAAAGTTGGCTTTTGGTCTCAAATATACACTTCGAGTTTGAATGTTGCGAAAGTCGGATGAAAACAATGCCTATCTCCCATTCAAATGACATTCTTAAAATACATACTTTCTTTGCAGATAGGTGTGGTTTTCATTCGATTTAGATCATTTTTTAATATGATCTTAAGTTTTTGAACAGAAGTATGTATATCGAATCTCTTGTTAGAGCTTTCAAATTACGGCTATAATCGTGATCACAAACGAACAGACAAATAGACGTACAAGCAGACGAAAATGGTTAAAATAACTCAGGAAGTGATACTGGTATAGTTACTTAGTTTGTGGTGGGCCCATGTGCACCGCGACCCAACAGAAATATTGTGCATGCCCTTAACTACTTCCCTAGATTTAGGCTTTTTATAAACTTTAGCACTATTTCTAGCTCGAAAGTTGAGAAGTCTAAGACTGCAGATTGCCGGTCATTCACCTAAAATGGGTTCTGGAGTTTCTTCCACCTCTTCGATGTCTGTAGACTATCGGATTCAGACACGCCCATCTTTTTTAAGATGGTTTCTGAGTAAACACTGACCTGTGAAATTACTTGTACGAATTTTTTGGTCTGCTTTAGTTAGCTTGAGTAAATCCTTTGATTTAGCATTACTGAGAGTACAAAATTTCTTAGCTTGTCTTTGTTCATTAGTATCGTTTCAGTGGCACTGAATATTTTTTTTTTGTGTTCCCAGATCCAAACGTTTTCGACAATGTAGCCTGTAGCCAGACTACAGAATGGTTTGGAATGGTTCCATCTTTTCGTTACCGTCGAATCTTTCATGACCTGGTTCCGACACCAATTCAATTTTATTGCTTTGTTACCGTGCATTTTGTAATTCGACGCCATTGGAATTTAGACAAAATTTATGAAGAAAAACAATTTGTTTTCGTATTTCCATTTAAAGGCCTGTTTCCAGCTCTTAAGTAAAGCAAATTTTTTATATAAAAAATTGAAAAGTAATCAAAAAGAAATTTTCTTTTTTCAAAATTAAGTACGTAGAAGTGAATCCAGCTCTTAAGAAAAAATTTTTTATTTGTACTACTTTTTTTCAATGAAAATCAGGCACGGAAACACTGTGACTGAAAAGAAATATATGCTCGAGGCATTGTTTCTTTAAGTAAAGTTGTGAAAGTATCTTTGCACATATATTTATTTTTATTTTTCTTAGCTATAGTTTGGTGAAAATGATGATATAAATGCATGTAAGGTAGAGGTAACGCAGAGTTTATGCAATCCATGCAAAAGAAAATATTTAGCAAACTCAAAAATTATTCATGTCCTATGCTCGAGTAAAAAAAGAGTCGAATACAATAAAAGATACAGAAAATAATACCCTTACAAATCCATTTTTTCTTATATTTAATGCCTTTCATACAGAAAAAAATCTTTAAAATCGTTTTAATTGCACGTTTAAGCCTTGATATAAATACCTGAAAAAATCTTTGTTTCGTAAACTAAAATTAGTCCAGCGTAACGGAAATTAGATTCGGTTAATTAGATACCATAGCATTATATGGTAAAAATTATGAGACTTTGGTTAGTAAAGCCTTGGTAAATGCAACAACAATGAAGATAATGTAAAGAAGTAATTACATCCTCAAAATAGTGTACTTTCATTCCCTAGTCTTCTTAACATGCATATTCTTGGGGTAGATACGAATACTTCTTTTCTTCTGAATTATTCTGATAATATTATAGAATGCTAACCCATTTCATTTCATAAATGCACCAAAATTGAGATTTCAAAAAGGAAAGACTCTGATTAAGGCTCCTGGTAAGAGCCATGCGCACTGCTTTTAGGAGACTGCGAGCTACCTATATTTAATAATCTAGAGCTTTTATGTTAGGTAAATACTGTAGACATCTGTGGATCCTTTCAGTTAATAATAAATCTTTTTCCTCCGATTCGTTAAATAAGCCCTTTTTTAATGGAGTCTCCACATGAGGTACATACTGTCGTTAAATAATTACATTGTATTGTAATTGCAATAATAATGAATTGTGGCAGTTGCAGCGAACATAATGAAAAAAACACTTACCCACTTTTTAGCACTCTCCTCGTCCTAGCCAGGTTTTGATTGAGTACGCTAGGTAAGCCTTTTTAAGCAATTTAGTGGAACTTTACAACTACAAAAATTAACAACCTACTGGGTTTTTCTTAACCACACTAGACTAAGTGTCATTTAATTCTTCTGGTGTGTTACACGCTTAAACTGACAGGTAGTTGGGGATTATAGTAGCAAAACATCGCAATAGAGCTAATTAGATATCGCTGATCGGTAGTATTACCTTCAGAGACAGAACAGCTAGAGTGCATTCAAATGACGTTTAGAGTTTCACGTCAATATACGAGATACGAATATGCGCTTTGCATTAAAGTTAACCCAGTTTATCCGATTAAGGAACTTAAGGATCATCACAAAGTTGAGCGTGTTGATTTTAGAAGGAAAAGTATAGTCACGGATTGGGGCAATGTATGTTTCTTGTTTGTGCTTTTGAAGTATGTTTTTTGTAATTATTTTTTTTTTCAGATTATTTCTTCTGATTTAAAGTTGCAAGTTTTACTGAAGAGAGTTGCGCAAAGAACCAAGGTACTTTTCAAATAAGAACTTTGGAGGAGGCTCGCTGATGGTTTGGGGAGGATTTTTGTGAAAGGATCTTTGAAGCTTGCCTTTCCAAGTAGTCGGATGAACTCGGCTGAATACATAGACACATTGCAAATGAATTTGTTGCCTTTCCTAAGCCAAAACTATGACAAAAAATTAATTTTCCAACAAGACAGTGCCTCCATTTATTGCAGCAAGCAAACCAAATCTTGGCTTTCCTTACAAAATATTGAATTTTTGAACTAGCAAGCATGCTCTCCAGACATAAATCCAATTTAGAATGTTTGGGATATTTTTGTTCGAAAAATGTATTGCTACAACAAAAAATACACCAGTATTTCAGAACTGAAATAAGCAGTTGTAGAGGCCTGGGACTCTTTGGAAAGCGCATCCCTGAAAAGGCTATTAAATAGTATGCCTAATCGCATTCTTGAGGTCATTCAAAACAAAGGAGCCTGTATACTAGACCGTCCCATTTTTTTTTGACTTTTTCGAAAAGTTCCCGGGACACGTTGATTTCTGATTCTACTCTTAAAAACATGAATTTTGGTATATAACACTTTAGTATTAATTAACGGTAAATAGTCGCGCAAACGGCTTAAAGGCTTTTTGGCTAAAAATTCATTTTGTCGAAAAAACAAGAAATTTCTTCTTCAGTATTTTGCATATAACTACGAAACTAATAAAACAATTTTTAAGTCGGATTCACTGACTACCTTCAGCAAGTTTTTTGTGACAGCCTTCTTGCTCTCTCTGTGGAAATGTGCCGCAGGTCGATTCACTGACATCAAAGGCTCATTTATAAGCAGTGTGACCAGAGTGGAATATTATATTCCACATTGGCATATTTTACCTTTGGGAAGCATATTTTGTTTTATAAAAATATGCAGCATAAAAAGTGGAATATTTTGCGTATTCCGATATTTTTTAAAATTAACAAAAATTTCAATAAAAAATGTCTATTTGAATACTAAGTGTTATATACTAAGTGGTTATTTTTGGCTATCGACATTTTATATTTTTTCATCTCTGAACCACTTTGTGAAACGCAATATAAGGAATTCGTTTTGTGGTTAACTTCTTCGTTGTCAATTTTATTGCAATTTATTTAATAACTTCACGCAGCTTTAAAAGTGAAGTAAATTTGCTTATATGTTTGTTTGGTTGGATTTTTTATGGATTATGTTACAGGAGTAAGCAATATACTTAAGACAACATAAGGGGTGTTCACGATGTGTTGTATGTCCCCTTGTATTGTGTATTTTTGATAAATTTGATATTTGTAGTAAATTTTGTAATATAACAAAAACAAAATGTTTCTTGGTCAAATTTGTTAATTTATTTATATATATTATTAAATTAGAAATCTTATTACTATACATTTTTTCTATTTTGTATTATTATCATAAATATATTAATTTCTCCATGAATATAAAACCTTTAAAGCCGGAGCGTTTATTTTATAAAAGTCTGATTATATAAGCGCCGACTTTAAAGATTTTATACTCATGGAGAAATTAATATATATATATGATAATAATACAAAATAGAAAAAATGTATAGTAATAGGATTTCCAATGTAATAATATATATAAATAAATTAACAAATTTGACCAAGAAATTATGTGAAAAGTAATTTAAAATTCTTTTTTACTTTGTAGTGGTTTTAAGGTTGGGTTTTTTTTTTTGTTAAAAAGTTTTTATTTCTTCCTTTTTAGAGATTATGATAACAATTTTCCCATTTTTGGAACAAATTTTCGTACCCTAGCGTCAACATTAACTGAAAAACAGTTATATTGACTCGACCTATTGTCCAGTAACGCCCAATTTCTTGACCGTAAATTTTCATAATTATGCCTACCCCTGTATCTAATTTCAGTATCCTAGTGTGAATATTATTCGAGTTATGGCATTTTTCTAATATTGCCACGCCTTTGTTGAACAACGCACACTTTTAACCGTAATTTGTTATAATTGTCCCAACCCTTGTACCAATTTCCAGTGCCCTAGTGTCAATATTAACCGAGATACAGTATTTTTATTATATTGAAACGCCCTTTTGTCCAACGACGCCCACTTTCTTCACAGTAAATTTTTATAATTATTCCTACACCTGTACTTAATTTCAGTATCCTAGTGTCAATATTATTCGAGTTACAGCGTTTTTCTAATACTGCCACGCCTTTTATAGAATATTGCGACGCCCCTGTGTCGAATACCGCCCACTTTTTTAGACGGGCACCTCCGTGTCTAGTATCTCTATCTGTTGACAAAAAATTGTGGCAATCAGGCAAGTAACTTAGGAGTTATCGATGTACATACATTAAAAAAAAAACCAACCAACCTCCTCCTTTTTGAATTCGGTTAAAAATCATCCGGACAATATAAAACGTACAATACTTCGCAACTAAAACTAATGTCGTATAATTTTTTTTCTTATGGCTATTTACATAAATATTTATGTAGCAACGTTTATTAAAAATAAAATCGAATTTTTTTCGAAAAAATTCACTGTACAGTTGTGTTGCTTTTTGTTAAAAATACCGTATGATATATCTTCGAATTATGTATCAAAATTTTTGCTGTTAAATGCCTTAACCCTAGTTCGGCCTACGATGTTGATAGCCCTTTAAAGGCCGACGCAGTCACCCCGGTGACTGTTTTATAAAATATGATAAATTCTGCATTAAAAGAGTCAATTTTGCAAAAAAATGGAAAAAAATGTAAATTAATGCCCTGTTTAGGTAAAACGAAGCCTTCGTGACAATCTTCATTCGTTTTCCGACGTGATCGTCCTAAATTGGGTCTTTGTAATTTTTTCTTGAGTCGTCGTCCAACATTACGTTGCTTACGTTTTTGAAATACTCCAACGTCAGTACTTGTCAAAAACATTATTGCCAGATTGTAAAAGTTCAGCATTTAGCGCAAAACTGACAAAAATCTTGAAAATTGTATACATATTACTAGCATTTTTTAATAGGTGGCAATACTTTTTGCATCAGCTGTTTTGGTTATTGAATTGTTGACTTTTGGTAGAAATGAAACTGTTTTTTTAATTGATTGTGATAGTTCCATTTTTCATCTGCTTTTGCTCTACTAGCTCCAAATCTGTTAGTAGCAACTTCCATTTTCAGAACGATAATAATTTTGCTCTCGTCAAATTGTGACATCTCGTTCGGATTTTTTTGCTTACAAAGACCCAACTTTATACTGAGGTTACGTCTTCGTTCGTTACTGAGTCAGCTGTGTTCGTTTGTGTCTGACTTTCGTCATACATGGATCCAAAACAGCTGATTGCCGTCAGTTGGACGATGCGTTCGAGAAATAGACGCATCGTTTGTTTTACCTAAACAGGGCATAACTATCTGACAATACAATCAGGGGATGAGTTTGACAGATTATTCAGAGCACTTATTTTTAAAGTTAATTCAGTGTACTTTGTGAGTACAAATGAATTCTTCTAAGCGTGCAAAACGAGACACATTGACAGATGCGGAGATTGAGGCGTTGATCTATGATGATGACAATGTGGAATTCGGCGATGGCGACGATGGTGAAGATGATGAATGGCTACCAGATGGCGAAATTGCATCGGATGTCGAGATAGATGATTGGATGAACGAAGTGAATAGCGAAAAAGGGATAGACGCAGCCTATGATTATGTCGATCAATTGGTGTATGATGCGCCCGATGGAACGCAGTTGGCCAAAGATTCCACACAAACATCCGCAGTTGGCCACAGCACAAACATCCACAGTCACCACCACGAGTATGGGAAAAAACTGATAATATTGAAATGTACGATTTATGAAATTGTTTTGGGTTGTGGTGTTCATAAGTCCAGCATGGAAATCATCGATGAGTTTTGGGCTCCATATTCGTTTCCACTCTACCGTACAGCAATGAGTCGAAATAGATTCAAAGCTATTCTTTGCACCATTCGATTCGAGTAACGCACAACACGTAACGCTCGAAAGGCTTCTGACAAAGCTGCTCCAATATCAGAAATTGGGATGCTTATGAACGACAATTTGCGTAAACAATATCGGCCATACAGCAACATAAGAATCTATGAGGAACTTTATCCGTTCCGTGGCCGAGTATCGTTTCGCCGATACATCCCGTCAAAGCCAGAAAAATACGGCATAAAAGGATTTTGGGCATGCGATGCGAAAACCAGCTATCCGTTGCATGGCATATTATATTTGGGTCGGCAGCCCGGTCGAGAAAATTGTTGTTGAGTTGGTGCAACCATGGAAAAATAGTGGCCGTAATATTACTACGGACAATTTCTTCACTTCATTACAACTTGCCAATGCGTTAAAGGAGATGAATCTTAGTTTAGTAGGCACTTTGTAGTTGGCACAGTAGTTGGCCATTGGCCTTACTTTACAATATGTTGGATTTAATGGCGTTGGCTGGGCATATCATTTATCGGGAGCAAAATCCAAAGAGTCGTATTAATATCAGCCTCAGTACTTATCTTAATGGGCTTACTCGTGAATTGGCCACTAAAGCCATTAAACGTCGAAAATTAAACCATCTTGGATTACAGCATTATCACGTGCATACGTACTGCCATGGAAGCTATCTTAAATTTTCGTTTGACTCCATTCTTAGCACCTGAGCCACAAATTCAGCGTCCCGATGAAACTGGCCGAATGCCAATCAAAGGCAAGTGTCATCTTTGCCAGCATGTTAAGAAAAACAGCGGAACTCACGCAAAATACGTCAAGTCTGTAAACAACCAGTTTGCTAGGAGCACATTCAAACCATAATCAAATGTATTCAATGCAAGGAATAAAAATAAAAAACTTAAAATGTGTCCTTTCTTATAAAATGACATAAGTACATCAATAGAAGACCACAAAAATCTTATAAAAATATAATTCTTATATATGCTTCATACATTTTTACATAGTCACCCAGGTGACTGCATCGACCGAAATAAGAATAAAAAGTTTCAGCATGTATCGGTTAACAAAGTCAAAAATGGAAAAATTTTAATTTATGTTTTTTGTACTTAAAAGTCATTACTTTAAGATGTCACGGAAGATGGGTTAACATAATTGTTTGAAAACATATTTTTTTGTGTGAAAAAGGTGAAATAGTCACCCCGGTGACTCGTCGGCCTAACTAGGGTTAAGGAAGGTTTTTGACAAAATCGATTAAAATGAAGGCATATTTTGGAATATGTTTTCTAAAAAGTTTATTATACAGACAAAAATTTTATTTGCATGTTAATTTTACATCATCAGTATAAGAAAAAAACATATATTTTTAACGTATATTTTTATTTATAACGATGGTGTGCTTAAAAAGCAATGAAAATCGGGCCACATCGACCAACGGTCGGCTTCAGATCGTCTTAAAAAGAAATGCATTCAAAACTAGACTCCTTAATGCACATCTTTTACCAAAATGGAATGAAATTATGGAAAATTAAGAAAATTATAAGGCGGGGAATAAATTACTTTGCGTTATTTTTTTACCACATTATATCGTGTAAAAACTAAACAAATTTTCCAAATAAGCTTCCCTTCATAGATCTGGCTCCAAGAGAGATGTTTCTAACTATCGAGGAATTGCAAAATTAAGTGCAATCCATAAGTTATTTGAGAAAATCATGACTGATCAATTAACCCACTCCGTGTCTTCCACCATTTCTGTCTTTCAACATGGTTTTCTGAAGGGTAGGTCCACTACAACAAACCTCTTAGAGCTTACTACGCGTGTTATAAATGGTTTTACTTTGGGACTGCAGACTGATGTTATTTATACGGACTTTAGCAAAGCTTTCGACAGTGTTAATCATAATCTTCTTTTGAAAAAACTCCACCTTATTGGGTTTCCTGTCACATTATTAAATTGGATAAATTCGTATTTATCTAGACGTACTCAAAAGGTTTATATAAGAATTCTCTTTATAAAATATTTCGGTCACTTCTGGCGTTCCTCGGGGTAGTCATCTTAGACCGGTTTTGTTTTTACTATTCATTAATGATCTTCCTTCGGTAATAAAACACTGTAACGTCTTAATGTACGCTGACGACGTGAAACTTTTTCTTTGTTACAAATCACCCGAAGAACGACATCTTTTACAATCTGATCTAATTAGACTTGTGGACTGGTGTAGCTTAAATATATTAAATCTCAACTTAAACAAATGTAAGCAAATGACATTCTCGCGAAGATCTGCTAATAACATAAATTACACTGTAAATAACACTAACTTAGAAATAGTTTCCAGTTTTCTCGATCTTGGTGTTATAATGGATTCAAAACTTCGCTTCAATCTACACGTTAATATGGTGATAAATAAGGCAAGAGGAGTTCTTGGTTTCATTAAAAGATGGGCTAAAGAATTCAATGATCCCTTTACTACTAAATGATTATATACCACTCTCGTAAGG
Source organism: Dichetophora obliterata (assembly GCA_963920525.1). Classification (NCBI taxonomy): domain Eukaryota; kingdom Metazoa; phylum Arthropoda; class Insecta; order Diptera; family Sciomyzidae; genus Dichetophora; species Dichetophora obliterata. The sequence goes on from OY986438.1 coordinate 187,781,354, forward strand.
CCAATTCTTGAATATGCAGTTATATGGAACCCACAATATAATGTCTACATCGACGCCATAGAATCCGTTCAAAAACAGTTTTTACTTTTTGCTTTACGTCATAGTCGTTGGAATCCCAATATTATGCTTCCATCGTATGAAATACACGTTAAGATTATTTTACTACCTTCCCTAAGATGCAGAAGAATGATGCTTAATGTCATGTTTCTGTATAAATTACTTCGTGGCGAGATTAATTCGGAATATCTTATCTCAGCTCTAAATTTTAACATCCCAAGAAGAGGAACTAGACATTTTCTGTTTTTCAAGTTAAGTCAGTGCAGTTCTAATTACGTTCTTCATTAACCTTTACGATGTATGTGCAGTGATTTCAATGACAACTTTAACATGATTAATTTTTCTGATTCGGTAGACGTCTTAAAATGGAAAATTATATTACATTTAAAAAATTAAATCAATTTAACTTCATTTGTATTTGTATTTGTATTTATTTATAAGACATTAGTACAAATAAGAACTAAGTTCTTTTACAGTACAACAAGTAAAAATACCTATAAATAAGTTAAGATAATAAACAAATTGTTTAGAAATAACAACAAATGAATAACAGTGACTATAAATAAGATAATGAATTACATTAGATAATGATTAAGAGATTAATAATAATAAAATCAAAAAAAAAAATATTGTATCAATAAATATAAGAATAATAATATGAATGAAGAAAAAGATTATGTAAAGATAAAAGAGAAAGGATAGAAAAATAAATTAAGTTGAAGAAGTTAAGAAGTTGAGAAGTGAGTAAAAATAGATTGCCTAAAATTTTCCGCCCGTTCGATTTCTCTTAAGTTACGTGGTAACGCATTCCACAGTCTTATGGCATTAATGAAAAAAAGATTGGAAGAAGTTAGAGAGCCATGTCTTGGAACTATAAGTATCTTACATCTTCTAGACAAACTGAACTGCAGTTTTTCATATAGGTAATAAGGAGTTTTACTATGTGTTATTTTATGAAGGTAGATACAGTTTCTAGCATTTAAATAATCAACCAAACTGCACCCAAGTAATGCATTTCTGAAGTGAGAGAGGTGGTCAAACTTTTTTAAGCCGAAAACAAACCGCGTGGCATAGTTATATGCAATATTAAGTTTAAGCAGGGAAGATGAGTCGAGTTTACTGTACACCACGTCAGAATATGTTATAACAGGTAAGACAAATTGCTTTACTAGCATTCGCCTTAGATCAAGCGTACAAATACAAGCAGACATTCTTAAATTTCGCAGGATATAATAAACTTTACTAACAACACTATTAACATGATCAACACAAGATAGAGAAGAATTCATACAATAACCCAGATTTACAATTTTTGACACAACACTTAGTTTATTTGAGCCAATGTAGAGGTCAGGAATGTTTTTAAGGAAAGATTTATTTTTACAGATAGGGAGAATATAAGATTTGGCAGCATTTAGTTGAAGTCCATTGCTAATTGCCCACTGATAAATGTTTCTTAGGTCCTCATTAATTCTGTAACAGAGGGTATCTAGGAGATCAACACTACTTGAGTGATAGATCTGAATATCGTCCGCATAAGCATGTATAGAAGAATGATTACAAACACCAAAAATATCATTTAAAAAGATAGAAAATAAGAGGGGACCAAGGATCGACCCTTGAGGAACACCACTTATTACTGTTTTATAGCTGGAAAATTTTTGTCCGACTTGAACTTTTTGCAATCTATTAGACAAATAATTTGATATGAGACTCACCGCACTATCACTAAACCCAAAGAAAGACTTGAGTTTCAGACATAAATATTTGTGGCTTACCTTGTCAAATGCTTTTGAGAAATCTAATAAGCAAAGTAACGAAATCGCACCAGAGTCGTATGCAGGCCGTAAATCATCTATAACCTTAACTACTGCTGAATTACACCCGTGCCCTAACCGAAAGCCAGATTGAAATGGAGACAAGAGCTTATTTTCATGTAAGAATTTATTGATTTGTAGGCTTATTATTTTCTCACAGACCTTGGATAACGGAGACAGTATACTTATGGGCCTGAAATGATTAGGACTAGATGGATTCAACTTTTTTCCACAGGTAGCACAATTGCAGTTTTCCATGTTGCTGGGAATGTTGAAGATATAAGGCAGTGATTAATTATATGTGTTAATGGTCTAATTATATGTGGTAAGATTATTTTAATAAATTTAATCGGAACACCATCTTCTCCTATTGCATTTGATTTTATTTGCATAACACATTTTCCAATATCTAGTTCACTAACAGGTGTAAATTCAAAGAGATTAGGAACATGAAGCTGTGTAAGGGAAATCGTGTTATTGCTAAAATTAGAGGTATTATCTAAGAAAATATTATTTAGTAAGTCTGGATCAATTTGACATGCCATGGTTGTCTTATTACGTACTCCTAGTCTTTTTATATTATTCCACAGAGTTTTATTAGGAAGAGAAAGATTCAATTTGGAAGAGAAGTATCGGGACTTGGACAGTCTGGTAATATTGACAGCCGCATTTCGGGCCATTCTGTAAATCTCCCAGTTAGCTGAAGATGGGTTGATTTTCCAAAGCTTGTGCAGTTTATTTCTTTTGTTTATGGCATTAAGGACATCCTGCGAGAACCATGGACAAGATGAATTTTTCACTGTTATTGTGCGGATAGGAACATGCTTATCGAACAAAAATTTGACAGGGCTTAAAAGGGAACTAAGTTTGTCATCCACAGTACTGAGTTGCCAGCAATCATTGAATGAGAACATAGACACATCAAGAAGCAAGGAGGAATAATTAATATTTTTAAAATCACTATACAAAAACGACGTAGAAGTCACATTACGAGATAGATTTACATTTAACGTGCAGAAGATTAAATCGTGATCAGATATTAAATATACTTAAATACGCGTTTGTTATATATTAAATTTTTAAATTCCGCTGAAAAGCCAATTAATGTGCTTAGTGGAAAATCCTATTTGCCAATAGGGGGTATGTTTAGGACGTAGGTACATTCCGGCTGATCCGCGCAGGATCTAGAATGTAAATCGTGCATGCGTATAGGTCGGGTATACGTATCTTTGGAAGATACCTCCAGGCGAATCCAAAAAAAAAAGAAAAAATAAAAAAAAGCTCATTTTGGTAAACAATGTGTAGACTTATAATACAAACAGATTAAAATATAAAAGAAATTAAAATCAGTCGGTAAGCTTATTTGCATAGTGTGGACCGTTTTGAAAAAGTATGTTTCCTGCAATTATTTCTAAGAGAATTTTTTGTTTCACAAATTTAATCATATTGTGCAATCTATTGAAGTTTTCGTTTTTACATACGCACTTGCAACGATTGCACAAATTAATCATTTACAAACTATCAATTATGTAATTTATTTTCTAAACGAATTTGCAAAAAGTTATCCAAAATCGTAACCAGTGCACGCTTAACTGTATTTTTTAAAGCATGCAAAATTAATGCGCTGCAACAGGCAAAAACGCAAATCTGCAAGGATTTGCTTGCAAATTCAAATGTCGACAGACATGTGCACTAAAAATGCAATTAATAAATGTAAATTTAAGCTTCATCTCGAGTACGAGAAATTAAAAAAAAAAAAAAAAATTGTCGAAACTAATTTCAAACATTTACAAATGTGAAATGTGTACATGAATTTACTGTCTGTCTATTTGTAGATAAAATTCACATGGAAATAGTTTCAAAAAGGATTGCGTATTTAACGAATTGTTTTGGTGTGCTAATTTAAGCAGCTTAATTTTATGTTTGCAATTAAAATGGAATTTATTTGCACAGGTTTTTAAAAGCATGTTTTTTTATAAATGCTTACATTTAAGCTAAATTTTGGATAGGTTTTAAGCTTTTGCTTTTTTTTTAATTTTTTTGTTAGCACTGTACATTGTTATGTTAATTTAAGCCCTGCTGATAAGCACAACTCTAGCATAGCTGTAACTATATCTTTTGTGCTTGTGTGTTGTGTGTGTGTGTGTGTGTATCTGTGTGTTTGTCTATTACATCCTTCCGATGCGATATTTTTCCCTCTTAAACTTCGTGCTTTACATATTTCGGACATTAAACAACAAAAGCCCTAAAAAAATGAAAAAAAGTATATATATATTAAGGATTAATGCAGCAACCAGACAAGCACACACATAGCACTTTTCATTGTCCTGGCTGTGCACACAAACTTTCAACTCACGCTACCACTTCTCCTACCAGACAATGCAAATTTGTTCTGCAATCACAGAATTCGGTGCAAATTTAATGTTAAGCTTATAAAAGCCTTCTTTAAATGGGCTTCAATTGTTCGAGTTTCCCTTTGTCGCTTCCTACTTTCCCCTCCCTTCACCCTACCATTACTAGCTGCCTTTTTTTCATGACCCAAACAATGCCATAAAATATCCTCGCAGTGTGCTGCATTTTGCGCGCACACAAATTGATGCGGTTTGCAGCTGCACAAATTGTAACCGGAAGTGGCAGCCATTTTAATGCTCTGCAGGTTTTTTAAAGTCGCCTTTGTTATGTTTGGATATACACTCTCCTTTTTTTTCGTGCACTTTGTAAGCAAGTAAAGATATATTTTTAAATTTGCATATTTTTTACAAAAACAAAAATGTACCTCCATTTGCAAGAACTGTAAAAATATAATATTAAACACTCATTTAAAGCTTATGTAGCACACAATTTTCCTTGCAAAAATTCAGCAAAAATCTTTTACACAATTTTCCTACTTAGTAGAAGGCGCGCCTAAAGTGCCAACTTGAATGTCTTAAGTGCACTTTGCAGTGCAACAGCAACACTTGGCTAGTGAAAATAAAAACAAAACAACGCGCCATAAATGGGCAAAAAAAAATTATTTTTATTGTTCCATTTAAGTTGTTGCTATTGCTGTTGGTTATTGAGCAAACTGCTGTGCTAATGTTTTCACATATCCAACATTTTCTTATTTCTCATGGTTTTTTTTTTTATTTTGCTACTTTATGCGCCATTATTTGGCGACAAAGTTAAAAAAAAAAAACAACGATAACTAAGAATTAATAGCCGCCCATTTTGAGTTGCAAAAATGGCAAAAGAAAATGGCGTCGGCTCATAAAAAGTCATCACATTTAATGTTGCACACGATTATAAAGGCGCCAAAGCGAATTTGTTTTTAGCTCTACTCTAAAACAGCGGATGTTGAGCTGAGCGATTTAAGAAAGTGAAGTATTTATTTTATTTTTGCTCAAAAAATAGTGCCGCTTTATGTAAGAATTTTGTCTATGTGCACATAAAAACGGGTAAAGAATTATCTTTGACTGAACCGAAGTTAAAATAACCCCACTTTCTTATTTTAGTTTATACGAAGTCTTGAATGTTGTCTTTTTTTGATGACGTCACTTTTATAAGGCCTTGTTTTTATCCAAATATTTCACATTTGGAACTCAGAGTCCCTTTTATTTATTAAAGCTTATGTGCATAATATTAACTCAAGCATTAATTTTCTTGTAATTTATAAAGGCTTTACTATTATGATGGCGTCACTTTGTATGGGAGGTAGGCGGAATTTTCAGTGCTTTTTTTAACAATTTCCCGGCTCTAGTACATATTAAATCTATTTGCCTAATATGTATACCTTTATACTAATTTTTTTTGGAATTTAAGGATATTTTACGGTTTTTAAAAAGTCGCTTTGTGAGGGAGGTAGTCGTGGTTTTCATTTGATTTTTACAAATTTCATACTAAAAAAGTATATTAAGAGTTGAAGCCTATGTGCCAAATTCATATGATTAATTTTTGTTGAATTTTAACAGATTATATCGTTTTGGTAAAATCACCTTGTATAGGAGGTAGGCGTGGTTTTAAACCAATTTTGCTAATTTTCTTACTTGTTCTGTATTTTTAATATAAAGCTTGAATTTTGTTACCTTAGCTTTAAAATTACGGCTTTTATCGTGATCACCGACAGACAGATGAACAGACAGACTTGACTAAATCGACGCAGAAAGTGATGTTGATCAAGAAAATATAAGCTTTTTGCTAAAAAAAGACCGCTCAGGAAATTGGCATATGCGTAAAAACTGTCGGAAGGACCACAAAACGATGCAAGTAGAAAAAGCGGTCCAACGAACCAGAATTGGTTTGTGAAGAATTCAGGCACTTCGGTACGTGATGCAATATTAAAAGCATCAACTGAACCGATTAAAAAATTTTACAACCATATGTTGTTGGCAAAAAGTACCTGATAGGTCAGAAAAAAAAGACTCTGAAGCTAAGAAGGGGGCTCAAAAACTGTATCGCGAGTACTTAACCAAATTTTACTGCGTGATCATGGACGATAAAACGTACTGCAAAGCAGATTTCAAGCAGTTGCGTGGTCATATATATTTTATTACGATTAAAAAAGGTGGAGTATCCTTGAAATTTACAACACGAAAGCATACCAAATTTCCAGAGAAATATATGGTTTGGCAGGCCATTTGCAGATGTGGCTTTCGGAGCAAGGAATTTGTGACAGATCGCACCGTCAGCATCGAAATTCACATCGGAGAGTGTCTGAAGTGGCCTTTTATATTTCAGCACCAAGGTTCAGTGCTATTTTGGCCAGACCTAGCAACAGCTCACTACGCCCAGAAGACGATTGATTGGAATGGAATTTTAAAGTGCTTTTTTTTTTGGGTGCAGATCAAATGTAGGTTTATTTTACAATGTTCCTTTAATAACACAGTACAACAAAATCAAATTTTTTTGAGTAAATCGATTTTTAAGTTTCGAAGGACCATGGAGGTTCACTTGTAATGTAATACTAGTATAAAAATTTCTATAAAAACAGAATGGGTAAACCGATTTTAATGCTTGAACCAGCATTGAAAAGTGAATTCAATTTGGATTTTTTCTTTTTAAAAAAACAATTTTTTTCCGCTAGATGGCGCTTTAATTTTCATGTAAAGTTAAAAAATAACCAAAAATGTACGAAATTCATTTAAAATACAATGTTGTTAATTTTTAACACAAAATAATAGTTACGATTTCATATTAATTTTTGCATTTTTACATTACATTTACATTACCTTACATTTTTGGTTATTTTTTAACTTTACATGAAAATTAAAGCGCCATCTAGCGGAGAAAAAAAATGTTTTTTTAATAAAAAAAATCCAAATTCCCTTTTCAAAACTGGCTCAAGCATTAAAATCGGTTCACCCATTCTGTTTTTATAGAAATTTTTTTTAATAGTATTACATTACAAATGCACCTCCACGGTCCTTCGAAACTTAAAAATCGATTTTTCTCAAAATTCTGACGTGCTGCAGCAAAACGCCGAGACACGTATTTCTTCATTTTAAGCCTTTTTTCATATTCTGTTAACATTTCTCATGTGTACTAACCACTTTCGTACTGTGTAATAAACAAAAATAATAACTTTTTTAGAAAAAAATCATTGGTTCTTGTGCTATAAGATTTGCTGCCTCGTTAGTCTAGTGGTAGCGCGCTTGGTCTAGTCTAGTGGTCTAGTGGTCACCCAGGTATCCCGGGTTTGAATCATCGTCGGATCATGCATGGTCCAACGCTTTAACCTTTTTTTCCTACTTTCTAATCAAAAGAACTTAAAAAGAAATCAATTTACGACGAAAAAGTTGTAGTTGTTGGTGGGTGGAATGTTTGTTTAGAGGAACGCTTCGTAACTTGATTTGACTGAGGTTTCCCATGTTTCTACAACTTTCTGTCACATTAAGACGCTGCACAAAAGATTCACTTGATTACTCCCTTCTTTCATTCTGTGGTAGCAGAACCAATAATTTGAGCTCTTGATAAAGCTTGTAAGACGTTTGACGCTTGTCCTTGACAGGTCGTCAAGCTCAGAAAAGAAGAATGACCCTAGATATATGCCTTCTTCTAGCAAGCGCGGGACAGGAACATAAAAAATGGGAGATGGTTTCTTCCTCCTCCTCGTCCCTGCAGCTTCTGCAGAAGTCGTTTGTGATGACTCCCAGTCTGGAGGCATTTCTGCCTATTAAGCAGTGCCCTGTGGTAACGGCCAATAGCGTGGATACCTCTGATCTTCCCAACGAAAGAAGGGCTCTCGATCACTTTGGGTCTAGAGTCGGCCAGATAAGCCTTGTTTTTCTGCATGTTGAGAGTTCAGCCCATCTTGAGTTGGCTTTAGATGTGGTATACTCATTAACCTATTAATGACAACGTATGATATATGAGCTGCTCAGAGCACAAGTGGCATAAGTCCATTTTTGGTAGTTTTGAGAAAATCGAACACTTAGAAAAATTCTTATGATAAATTCCAAGTTTGAAGAACTCAGTTTTGCTTATAAGCTAGGTCAAGATCATAAATGGAGCTATTCATATCGTAAAAAATAAACTTAATAATATCCAACAATGATGCAGAAAATTGCATATTAGTAAACAATTTTGGACTTAGGTTAGGTTAGGTTAGGTAATGGCGGCTGAGCCGATAGACGACTCGTACACTTAGGCCAGTGCAGGCCCGTTGTGCTACCACATGATCTCTTTAAAAACCTAATAGAGATTTCCCTCCTGAAACCAGTTCGAGCGGATAATGAATTTGAGGATATGCTTGATTTCCAGAATTGAGACAAGTCCATTTAAAAAGGGAAGGCCCTGAGTTGCCATTCTCCTTTTAGCTAGAGCCGGTGCAGGCCCGTTGTGATACCACATGATCTCTTTAAAAACCTAATAGAGATTTCCCTCCTGAAAACAGTTCGAGCGGATAATGAATTTGAGGATATGCTTGATTTCCAGGCATGAGACAAGTCCATTTAAAAAGGGAAGGCCCAGAGTTGCCATTCTCCTTTTAGCTAGAGCCGGACATTCGCAGAGGAGGTGCTGAACGTTTTCTACCTCCTCCTCACATCTGCAGCTTCCGCAAAAACCGTTTGATGCAACTCCCAACCGAAGGGCATGCGCTCCGATCAGGCAGTGACCCGTTAGGATTCCTACTATTTTTGACAGGTTTACCCTGCTTAACTCAAGCAGTGAGTTGGTGCGTTTTAAGTCGTAGGTAGGCCATGTTAGCTTAGTTATCCTACATGTATCAAGGCGTTCCCAGCGTTCTTGTGCAAGACCTAGGGATCTGTTCTTGCACTGGAGTTTATAGGAGGAAATGGGTATACCAATAAAGTCCTCATTTAAGAGGGTGTTAGAGGTCGTACCCTTCCTTGTCAATTCGTCGGCCAAATTGTTGCCCTCGATATCCCTGTGTCCGGGTACCCATATAAGGTGAATCCTGAGTAGCCTTGCCATCTCGTTAAGAGATTTGCGGCACTCAGTGAGAGTTTTAGAGTTGTCAATATTTGAGTTCAGTGCTTTCAGTGCAGCTTGGCTATCTGAAAAGATGGAAATACTTTTTCCTTCAAGGTCTTTTTGACCTAGAATCCTAGTGGTTTCGTGAATAGCCATCATTTCCGCTTGGTAGACACTACAATAGTTAGGAAGTCTAAAGGACGCTTCGATTTCGAGATCCTGGGAGTAGATACCTCCCCCTACTTGTTCTCGAAGTTTGGATCCATCTGTGAAGATTTTTATGGCGGAGGTTTTAAGGGGGATTTTGTTTGCCCAGTCTAGCCGTGAAGGGATGAAAACTGCATAGTTATTTTCAAGATTTAAGCACGGCACACAGTAGTCTGTTTTGTCGGGTGCAGACGAGTTCAGAATAATTGTGTGGCCGCAGTTTTTACCTATCCAAATACCAGATTCTCTAAGTCTCAGGGCTGCTGTGTTGGCACATTCCCTGGCAAAGATATCGAGAGGAGGAAAGTGAAGCATGACATTGAGGGCGCTAGTTGGTGTTGAGGACAGTGCCCCCGTAATACAAAGACCTGCGCTTCTTTGCACCTTTGCAAACTTCTGAAGTGCGGATGCCTTATCAAGGGCCCTCCACCATACCAGTGAGCCATACATTAGTATGGGGCGGACAATTGCTGTGTAAATCCAGCGTACTATTTTGGGGGAGAAACCCCATTTTTTACCTATAGCTTTTTTACAGGCAAATAGTGCTATGTTTGCCTTTTTAACACGTTCCTTAATGTTAACATTCCAGATAAGCTTCTTATCCAGAATAACTCCTAGGTATTTCGTGCTGTCGCTAAAGAGCAACCTCGTGCCGTTCAGACGCGGAGGTTCTAAGTTGGGGGTTTTATATTTCCTAGTGAAAAGAATGATATCTGTTTTCTAGGGGTTTACACTTAAACCACACGTGGATGCCCATCTCGAGAGAATTTGGACTTGCGCCACTAAAAATTTTTTAAATTTCTCGTTTCCGCTGTAGGAATCTAATGGGAGATATTTTTTAAGAATTTTTAATGAGGAATGACAGTATTTTCACCTTGAAGTTGGATAACACCACCTCTTAGCGATTATTTTCTTTATTAAGGGAGATGTAAAATGAATGGACTTACGCCACTTGTCCTCTAAAAATTTTTTAAAATTTCTCCTTTCCGCTGTACAAATGTAATGGAAAATATTTTAAAGAATTTTTTGATAAGAAATGAGAGCATTTTTACTTAGAAGTTGGACAAAACCACCCCTAAGCTATTATCTCCATTGTTAAGGGAGATATAAAATGAATGGACTAACGCCACTTGTCCTCTGAAAATTTTTTAAAATATATCATTTCCGCTGTAAAAATGTTATGGAAAATATTTTTAAAATTTTTTGATGAGGAATGTCAGAATTTTTACCTAGAATTTGGACAAAACCACCCACTAGCGATTGTCTTCATTATTAAGGGAGATATAAAATTAATGGACATACGCCACTGCCATTCCTCATCAAAAAAATTTTAAAACTATTTTTAATAACATTTTTCCAGCGGAAATGACAAATTATAAAAAATTTTCAGAGGATAAGTGGCGTAAAACCCTTCATTTTATATCTCCCTTAATACTGAAAATAACCGCTAAAAGATGAAATTCAAGGTGAAAATACTGTAATTTCTCATTAAAAATTCTGAAAAAAATATCTCCTATTAGATTCCTACAGCGGAAATGATAAATTTAAAAAAATGTTTAGTGGACCAGTGGTTCAAGTCCAATTTTGTTTACTAATATGCAAAGTACTGCATCATTTTTGGGTATTATTTAATTTATTTTTTACGATATGAATAGCTCCATTTATGCTCTTGACCTAGCTTATAAGCAAAACTGAGTTCTTTATACTTGGAATTTATTATAAGAATTTTACTAAATGTTCGATTTTCTCAAAACTACCAAAAATGGACTTACGCCACTTGTGCTCTGAAAAAATAATGTAATTTGTCAGAGCAATAACAAAGTATTGCTTTTTGTGCAGAGATGACGTAACCTAGGAGTTTCTAGCCCATACTCATAAATAGGTTACATTTTCCCTCTTCACTTCTACGTACTTAACTCAATTTCCCTAAAAAATGGACTTACGCCACTTGTGCTCTGAACAGCTCTTATCATACGCGATAAAAGTATTTTTTTAAAAATTCCTCAAAAACCCTCAGCTACTGTAAAGCTTTTGCTTCCAACAGTAAGAGAAGGCCAAAAGTATGCTTTTTCCAAAAAATTTATAAAATTGACATTAAAAGAATTTTTGTGAACTTTTTTGCGCCAGTTCGTGCAGTATTTAAAAAATGTGAACAATGCTACTCAGGTGAGTTATTTTGTTTTATAAACCTCAAGATAAAAGAAAATATAATTAGTAAAGTGCATTAGTTTAAAGTGGAATGCCTACGCTACGAAATGAAAATTTTTCCAATTTATCATTTTTTCTAATTTTTTTAGATTTTTTTTTATTTCTCTACTTACAGACTCCTTTTACGTTTATAATCAATCGGCACACCCAAATTCTCTAGATTTTTTTTTTAAACTTCAAAGTTTTCCGTCTAATATTAATACAAGCTTTTGCTGAAAATTTCAAAAGCTAAACTCAAAGGGGTTCTGGTAGTGATCATTGGCCGCATTCAGCGCAGACAACAGTTGGCAACTGTTGTGTAAAAATTCGCTGAATGGTACAAATTTGGTAGCCCTAACTAAAACTGATAAAGTAGCGAACGCCTTTTAACCGAGCGAACAAGTTCTATGCTACATGAACACAACTGTTTGCTTAACTGTCAGATTCTGGTTCTGACGTTGTTAAATTAATAAACGCAAAAAGAACGCAGCAAATTTAAGTGAGAAACCTTTGCAATTGAATTAAATTTACATAAAAATTAAATTGAATCTAACTTCTGAAGTGTAGAGTAGCAACACATTCAGAGAAAAACATCATGAACTAAGGTAGCGCTACCATTACAGTTCACAACAGTTGTCTGCGCTGAATGCGGCCATTAATGGGTTAAGCAGCATTTTGACAGTTGACATCGGGATACTCGGTGAGTTCCGAACCATTGAAGTCACCGATGTACCTTTCCTACCAAGCACCTATCCTTACATTGTGCTATAAGAAAAAAACCAAAAGGACTTTCCACAGAAAAGTCTGCAGTGACCAAAAAATTAAAACCTATTAAAAACTTATTATTTGATGATATCATCTAAGAGAAACATTTTAATTTTTTTAATTTTTAGCAATTTATACATAAATTCATTAACCATGATGATCAAATCGTATGCGCTGTTTCACAAACGTAGTTTTTCTTTTTCGTAAATGTTTAGTAAATGTTTCGTAAACTTTTGTGGTTTAGTAAAAATGGAAGACATTGGCTAAAGGTAATAGAAAAATAAAAAGTAAAAAAACAATTTTTAAAAATAAGCTTTTATTTAAAAAAGACGTGAACTAAAAAGAAAAAAAATAAATTTAACTGACTAGGTGCAGAAGAAACCCTCTCTTGGTTACTCATCATCATAGTATAAGCGTACGTGAATTGGTAAGTTCTAAAGACTTATATAAATTTAGAATTTTTCAAATACATACATTTATATTCAAAAGCTTAAGGCACTGATATTGTGTACTAAACCTGTATAACGGATCGCAGACATCGGTGCCTTAAGCTTTTAAATATAAATGTATTGGAAAAATTCTTAATTTATATAAGTCCTTAGAACTTACCAATTTACGTACGCTTATACTATGATGATGAGTTTGATCTTTTAGAAAATCAACTTATGTTACTTCAAACTCTTCTAAAGAAAGTTGTATACAGAAAATCTTGACCAATTCAGAGAGTTTTGCAAATTTTGTAGTCCAAGTCAAAAATCACTTCCGGTTTTTGCAACGCAACGCCAGCACATATTTTAGCTTATATCTTAAAATCCTAAGGGTCGATTGTTGTCATTGTTTTACTTAATATAATATTACTTAATTACTACGCAAATATAAAAAAGCCATTTTTTCAAAATTAGACATTTTCATTTTTTTTAATACTTCTTCGTACAAATTGTACGTAACGCTAACTTGGAAATGCCCCTACATAGAGAAAAAAAAAATACTTTAACAAAATCAATGAATTTCAAACAGAGTGGATACCTGGTTTGTTGGCCCGCTACACCAACTTATCCGCACATCCGTTAAAAATCTTGGATTAAATTTTAGTCCCTTTAAAATATTATCGCATTTTCTTAAGCCTGCAGTTTAAAATTTAAACTTTGCAAATACTAACTCATAATTAAAACTACTTTACTAAAATTAAAACCAAAGAAAGATTACGGATTAACTTTTCGCTTTTTGGTTTTAATTTAAGTACAAAAGAAATATTACAGCGTTCTTTTTAGCGTTTTAGTTAAAATTTGAGAACAGTCCTGTATTATTTTTTTGTTAGCCTGGCAATGCTAGATCAAATACTAGATTTGATACTAAAGCTGGTGTGGACTTATATGTTTCACAGAAAAGTTGAAATTTTAGTACATGAATTCTAACCCTGCAGGCTTCTGTGATTTATAAAGTTTATTAACTAGAGTAACTTCCCGGCATGTCAGCAGCTTCCTCCAGGAGCTGACGAACTTCTGACACAAAGCTTTCCAAGAGAGGCATTTTAAAGTGAGTAAGCTAAATTGAAGTGCTTTTTCCATACCCTAGTCGTTTTCTAGTCAAGTCATCACACAGACGGACAGACAGAGAGTGGTTTGCTTTTTGCTTATATAGATATTAAAAAAAAAATCAGCCAAATGTAAGCTTCCTTGTGTCCCTTATCATATGATCATTTAAACACTTACTCATGAAGATATGAAGCTCAAATTTAAGCTCGGGACTCCGCCTTTGTAATGGTTTAAATAAATCCTTATATTTTGTTTTTATAATTGCCCAAAACGACTAAAAAATAAAAATTAAAATACAAAGAAACTACTTGCTGTAACTTTTAATCCAAAAACATATAATAACCCTATGCATTTTTACTTAACTGTACATTCCAATTTTCATTATCTACATTTTAAGACCAATAAAAAAAAATGAAAATGGAATACTCAAAGCCTTAGAGTCTAAGAGATATTGATTTTTAAAGAAATGATTGTAAGTAAAAGTATTCATTTATGTAGGTAGCTCTAAGAAGTGAGCCATAGACTACCAAATAGTAATCCGATAAAAATGAAATCTGGATATGTCATGAAAGACAAAATTTGAAGGGGCACGTCTTTTTTGTAACCATTTTTTAAAATATAGTGGCTCTAAATTCAATTTATCTGCGAAACGTATTATGTTCCACTGAAATCGTATTGGAGAAAATAAATGTCATGCACCATGGTGCAATTCATGCACCATAAACCTTTACCAACTGATGAGATGTGCTTCACAGGGGGTGATCCTTAGATAAAGTGGAAGTAGAAAAGCTGCGGACATCAAACACGACTTTTTTTAGCCACCCTAATGCATATGGGGCATTTCCACAGAAAAGTCAACCATAACAAAAAAATTAAAATTTACTAAAAGTTTATTATTTTGTGGTAAGCTCTAAGAGAAACATTTTATTATTTTAAGCAATTCATGCATAAATATTATATTAACTGAAGCTTGAACCTATGATATCAATAAATAGTTCAAAACTACAAAAATAGCGGACATGTGAATTTTTAGTAGCGTTTTTTTTACATTTTTCGCTCTTTAAAGTGCTTTAAAAAAACCGGCCATTATTATCATAATTTATGTTTAAAATCCAATAAAATAAATCTTCTTTAAAATTAAACCAAGTCAATCTATACAGTAGTTCTTGAGATATCGTTGAGGCCAGTTTGTTAAAATGACTTTTCAAAAAACGCGTTTTAAGATTTGATTAACGATTTTTTCGAGTGCGTTTATGAAAATGTGTGTTTTTCGTATGCGATAAGTTTTGTATGCAATTGTTATCGTCCAATGCCCTTTGGGAGCATATGCTATACATTATAATCTATCAAAAAATAAATTTCAGACTTCAGACTATGACAATTAATTTATTGATTTAAGTTGAATAAGTACACTAAGAGTTGGCTCATTTATAGTACAGCATAAACATTAACGTTACACATAATAACAACTCATTAGAAAAAAATTAAATAAACAATAACCTTAATTATAAGACAAATCAGCTTAACCTAATTTTAGCAAAAAAGAACAAAATAAAACAGAATTGAGTCATGTTAGTAAAATTTTTTTTTGTATCAGAAGACATGATGGTGCGATGGAGGTCATTTGGATACTTTTTTCAACGTGACGTTAGACGGCATATTGGCATTACACTTTTATGAATAAAAAAAATATTTACCTACACTTTAATAATCAATTTTGCAATCAATAACTGCCAAAAAAATCAAGGTGTAAATTTAGTTCCGTCTAAGAAAGAAAAAATCAAGAGTATCACCGGTTTTTTGACTAGATGAGAACCTGCTCTTAATTCTTCAAATATATGAATTCAAAAGGACCTTTTTTAAATTTAAAAACCCAGACCCTCTAAAAAATATAATAAACTGTACTGTTTTAACTTATAACGTTCTTCAAAAGTGTGCAATTTTTATGACCAACGCTGTAGAATTAAAACTTTGCAAATCGAAAAATATACATACAACTGGTTGAAGCTATAAAAAGATTCCTTTATTTTTTTCTAAGAATTGAAAGATGCTATTACATGCTTTACATTAAAACTAATTTAATTAGAATTGGTCAATCTAAATACAAAAATTAATCAAAAGCAAAATCGTTAAACAATCTATTTCCCTGAAAATAATCTGCTTATTTAGGTAGGTGTATGAAAGCAATTCATTAAACGATATAGCATCGTCATATTGAAATGTTGAGTTTCAAACGAAAAGTTGTTCTTACCGCGAAGTAAGCTGCATTATGTTATTTATTAATCGACTGTCTAATCGAGTGTTTTATATTCATTAACTTACGTTAAAAGCATACCAAGACAATCCCGTCTCTTCTTTTATTCTTCTTCTTATTCTTTTTTTATGTCTATCTTCCTGATATTTTCGTCGCCTTCATCGTTCTTTTTATTTTTATAGCCTGCCGGTATGAAAAGGGATCCTGGTCTGAGTGTGCTACCGGGCAAATGACACGAGCTGATAAATTGAAAACGAGCAGCGATCCATCGTGCGAAGCAACACGTGTCATCAAGAAGAACTGCAAGCCGGGCAAGTCTAAGGATAAGAGCAACAAGGAGCAGCGCAAGAACAAGGATAAAGGTAATCATTATATGGCTAGAGTTGATTAATTGAATAAGTTGAATGTTTTTTAAAAGAAAACAGACGCACACCCATTCATTCGCACATTACTACATTGATGTTGCACATACATCGGCTACTATACATATGCACGGACACGCCTGTGTAGCGAGAATAATATATGAAAGGTTGTTATGTCTGACTCCCACACAGTGGGGCAATATCCTATTGTTCAACCCAAACTGATTTTCAGCAAATCTTTTGCTTTAAATGTTCCTAATTGAACTATTTAATTATCTATTTGACTGGACTTTTTTATTCATATCATATTTTGCATATTTTTGTTTAAAAAGTAACTTTTTACTTAAAGTAAAGTATTTCAAGTAAACATTTAACCTTTACGTCCAAAAAATTAAACTTACCAAAAAAATCATATAAAACAAATATGCTTTTAAACAGTCGAGGATAAGGATACTGTTGGGTTACCGGAATAGCTAACTATATATTCCGAAACCAAGAATAAGAACGCGAGAGCTAATACAATTTTGTGTGTATTCAGTTTATTGATCTCTTAACGACTAAAATTAAACAATATAAGAAAATACATATGAGAATGCTCGAGAAAGAGTTTCGGGTTGCCAGACTATTTAATTATATATATACTATTTCAACATTTCCTCTCAACCCGAATATACTTATGTTAACATTTTCAAAATAAAAGAAATTCAAAATTCAGTTTGCTGCAAGACCCATTAGATAAACAAATTTAAGATGTTTGTCCTTTGTTAATCTTTTGGTAAATACATCTGCGACCATATCGCCCAATATATGCTAATTCAACTTTTCCATTAGCTATCTCATCTCGCACATGATGATAGCGAATATCTATGTGCTTAGTACGCGAGCGGTACACAGGATTTTTAGCTAGTTGCTGAGCACTGAGATTGTCGCTTCTAATCATTATAGACTTGTTGGGCGCACTAAAACCAATTTCGTCTAACATTCGCTTGAGATATATACCTTCTTTCACACCGGTCGATAAAGCGTAGTATTCCGCTTCCGTTGTACTCAAAGCTACAGCACTCTGCTTCTTACTTTGCCATGATACAGCACCACCGCTCAGTAAAAATACGTACCCAGAATAACATTTTCTGTCTCGGGTGTCGCCGCCCCAGTCGGCGTCAACGTATCCTCTATTGGAGCGTTATCGCCATTATACCGTTACTTTAAATTAATCGTTTTCGCTAAATAACGCAGAATATGCTTCGCACCGACTTCATACTTAGCTGTCGGATTAGAATTGTACTGTGCCAATTTACTCACAGAATGTAGAATGTCTGGACGCGTTGATATCGCTAAGTACATCAATTCGCCAATTAATTGCTGATACGCGTTCCTTTCAACTTCTTCATCATTTTCATCAACGTCGGTCACGTTATAGCCTGGATCCAATGGCGTTGAAACGAAACGACAATTACTCATGCCGTATTGCTCCATCCAAGAAAATATGAAATTGGCCCTTTATCAACAAGTTTAAACTCTCGTGCCAAACTATACTTGATTATGTTAATGTCGTTCAAGTCCTGGCTACCTAGAATGAGATCGTCAACATATACTGCAATAAAACACAACTTGCCTTGAATATCTCGAATGTATAAACATTGCTCATTTTTGCACGGTGTAAAGCCCATGTTCTTTAAAACCGCGTCAAGTGTCATGTTCCACTCACGCCCAGGCTGTTTGATTCCGTAGATTGCCTTTTGTAAGTGTAGCACACGTTTCGGATGATTTTCGTCTACAAAACCTTCTGGTTGTTAAGATATGCTGTTGTTATATCCAACTGATGCAGATGTATTTTGTAAGTCGCTGCTAGCGCCAATAACATTCGGATCGTTGTGTATTGAATAACAGGTGAGAAGGTTTCTGTGTAATTTAATCCGTATTTTTGGCTGCATCCCTTCGCGACCAATCTAGCTTTAAAACGCTCGATATATCCGACTTTGTCAGATTTCACATCAAAAACCCATATGCAAGCGATGGCTTTCTAGAAAGAGTTTCGGGTTGCCAGACTATTCAATTATATATATACTATTTCAACAGATACGTGTGATTTAAATTTCAGTAAATTTTTGCAAACTTCATATGGTTTTTTTTTTTTTGTAAATTTACTTATTATTAAATTCTATACTCCAAAAGATTTAACTTAAAGAAAAATTATATAGCAAATAAGCTCGAAATTACCAAAAGACTGGCAAAATCAATTACCAAGTGTCAATTTTTTTAAAACATTTTTGGAATTGTCACAAAAACTGACCAAACTCGAAAATAAAAAATTACTAAAAAACTTCTCAAAACTTAAACATGCATTCCACTTTAACTAATTTTAATCATTTTATAATTTGTAAAAATTGTTTGCAAAGTTTATCCTTTTTAAGTAAAAATCTTATCAAATTTATTTAAAAAAAAAAATCATACTCTTATTAAAAAAGTTTTGGCACAGAAAATTCGGCGAGAAAGATTTATAGATAACTTAATTACAAACATTTTTAAAATATATTAGGTGCGTTTTTTCCAACATCCAAATCCGATTTCCATACAAACAAAATCCTGCTATGGGTTAAGATTTTGTGAACTTGTTATTTGAAACATCAAAGCCAGGTGTCGTATAAGGAATTAAGTGATCGGAAAAAGCATTGTTGATATTCTCATGTTTGTATTCAACGCCATCTAGTTGCCAAATACTTTTCATGAGCAACAAATCAAAATCCAAATCCAGATTTGGATGTTGAAAAAAAGCAGCTATTATTATGCTAGCTCAAATTTTTGAGTACATTTAGTTTAAACATAAACCAAAAAATTGGTTTCTGTAAAAAACGTTTATGTACATTTAGTTTAAACATAACGTAGAAAACTTTGTTTAAAGTAAAATTGTTCTTTTTAAATAAAAAATAGGAAAAGTAATTGAACGTTCGTCAACACAGATAGAAATATAATTCTATTTCAAATCTTCAACAAATTGTTGTTTCGCTTGCTTGAATTTATCGATCAGAAAATTAATTTGGGTGGTAGAGTAGAGTATTGTCCCACTGTGCGCAAGGTGAATGTATTTAAAATTGGCTATTAACGGCGTACATGGCTCGCGGCTACATAGAAAAGGTTAATGTTGTGATTATGTGGAGTAGATGCTTCACACAAGAACATAAGCATTTTAGTGATGGTAACCTTTAAACGTTGATGGCGTTTTGCTTTCACTAAACGATAATAGAATTGTATTCTTGCTTTAAGTTATTATTAATTACCAACACCAAATCTAATTGCAAGTAAACCTGGGACACGGCGAAAAAGGGCTTGATCATTGTCTTAGAATAATCAAAATACCTAACTCGTACAAAAAGCTGCCGAACACGGGTCGAACAATAGCCGAACAGTGGAGATTTAAAAACAATATTTTACCATAAAGTTTAAAGTTTATAAGAGCTTATGTAAAAAATTCCAACACATAAAGTTCTCAACTTCAGAACTAGATTCTCAATTTAGGACAGTAAGAACTTGATGTTAGAAAGAAATAGTTATTGTAAATTTTTTTCTAATAAATAGTCTTTAAGGCTTGATTCAAGGCAAATGCTTTAATTTGGCATATTCTAAAATTAAGTAAAAGAATATTTCGATATAAGAAATTGTTTTCTCTTTGTGTAACCAATAAGCTTAACCAAAAGCTCAATCTTTCAACTTCACCAAAAAAAAAATTCTTGCTTGACGATTTAGTCAAAAAACTTATTTTATTTTATGGTTTTCAAATTTTGAGCAGCTTAAAAAATGTTTAGAAGTTTCAATATAAATAAGACAGTCCAACACACGCTTTTTTACCAGCAGACACACAGACAAAAAAACAGCCACAATACCCTCGACTACAAATCTTTATGTTTTATATTCAGTTGTTTATTTCTCTGACGCGCCCACGTGACTCATTTACAACGATGTCCTTGTCGGCGTTTTCAACGTTCAACGCACCCTTTTGAAGAGGGCTGCATGGAAAACTTTTTCCTTGAACCGGAAGTGCACTCAGTGTTTGCTTGCTTAGGATTGTTTTGGGTGTTGCTTTTTTGCTATTACAGTGTAGTTTTTGAGGTTGTCTTCAATTGCCATAAGGAGATACAGTGGCAACAACAAAATAAGTCTGTAAACAAGACACAGTAAAATAACTTGCCTTTGTGGCATAAATGTTTGGTGTTTGAGACAGAAAGTTTGGCAAAATGAGGTGAATAGTTACTATTACCTTAACCTTTTGTGTTGGTTTCTTGACTACAATTCGACATTTTTAGATTATTTGATTTATGTATTTTTAGTAATTTGTATATTGAAATTGTATACTGACGTTGTCACTGAGTTTTTAATGAATTAAATTTACAAATTGTCTTTATTTGCAAATTTAATAACTAAATTCATTAATTTGTATTCTCTCAAACAAAACAAAAAATATCTGAACAAAGGAAATAATTTTTTTTCAATAAACATTATATTTTATACAATTTATTTGTTTAAAACTTATATTTAACGTATATTTAACAAAATATATCAATTTTTATATTTTGTATACTATTTTATATTTTACATATACACAACTGATAAAAAATACAATTCAAGATATACAATTTTGTATAAAAAATAAAACAGACACTTTTTGATGGTAACACGACTGCACTGCACACACATTTCTAAAGAAAATAGCAAAAACAAATAGTGCTTCTTATTTATTATTATTATTTACTATTTTTTATTTGAACATAAATTAGTACAGTAAGATTCACAGAGATCTTAAATTAGTACAACGCATAAGAATATATAATCAACTAATGAAATTAAAGGTAGCACTTAAAGACAGTAATTTTATTAATATTATTTATTTATTTATATTAAAATTAAATAAATTTATTTATTTAAATTGTATTCTTCGAACCTTTTCTTCAAAATCAATTACCCTACCGCAAGGAATGGATCCCACAACCACCAAAACTTTCCCAAAACTATTTTTGGATTAAAGTCCGTTCAAATACCTATCCAACAGTAGTTCAAACAGCAGTTCAAAATTCAGTTAAGAGATGGGTTTGTAAATCAACAAATATTTGTGTTTAGATGTGAAAATGATCATATCTCATTAACCCATTAATAATTATTATGTTATTTAAAAGGTAAATTAGCCAGCATTAAAAAATTAATTATTTTAATCTTTTAAATGGCACCTCTGCCATTCACATCTCGCACCCCTACATTGCAATTTATTACCTTACCACATGGAATGGAGCCTTCAACCACCAAAATTTCACAAAACTATTTTTAGATAAAAGTCCCTTGAATTACCTTTCCGACGGTAGTTCAAACTATACAATCGGTTGAGATTTCTAAGGTACAACTGACTTTATTATTTTTTAAGATAAGTTCATGATTTTTATGTCATTCAGAAGAAAATTAAATAAGTCATAAATTTGATTCTAAAAAAACTTTGATTTATTACGCGAAATTCTGAGAAAATTGCGCTCAATTTTGAAATTTTTTAATTTAAACGGATTTATTTCATCTTCACACGAGCACAGATCAGTCATGGATAAGTCAATCGGGTTTGTAGATACACCATTAGAAAGGTCGATTCATTGACTTTGAAATGGGTTTGTAACCATAAACATTAGTTTCTTTATGAGTTAATTTTTATTCTAGAAACAATAGTATGAATCAAAGTCATGAAATAACTATTAACCCTGCAAAACCTCAGGGTGTGAAAATAGACCCCCTCCCACACGAGTTTTTTACTTAACTCGAACTCTTCTTCCCTCTCCGTTAACATTCGTGCTCTTTCACTGGACTGGAATATTCGTTTCCTGTATAAACAAAATTAATAAAATTACTTACTTTTCCAACTTTACCAATTTACTTTCAAATGCAATATATAAAAAAAAATGTTCTTCTTATTAACAAAAACCTTGAAACTGCAAGCTTACACTTTGCTATTCAAAGGAGCACTAAAAATTTTTACGAAAAAAGCCTGTTATTATAACATTTACAACAACTTTTCATTAAAATTTTTGTAAACTACTGAGTAATCGGTCTGAATAAAAGTAAATATATTTAATATGAAATAGAAAATGTACAGAACTTACCTCTGTAACAACTAGCCCCTAGCTCCCCTACTTTAAAATTTCTATGTATTTCTTTAGCGCTTCATTCATTCCTTCTTTTGCAATACTCAACGACAAAATCTTTAGAAATATACAAAGAATTTTTGGCATTGTAAAAAATCTTCCAAAATTAATTTTTGTTTGTTTTTTTTAAGTTTGATCAATTTTCATTTGGCAATATACAATAGGCTGGGTCGATTTGCGAACCTATGTTGCCTTTGCGATTTTCGGATCTAGCATGAAATATTATTAAAAATAACAGAAAAAGGGGAGCGATAGGGGTGCACTTTACCCTATCACATCTTCAATGTTCTGAATTTTTTCTTGAGCAATTTTTTTTTAAAAAATTTTTGTATACAAACGTGCACAGCTAAAGCAAAACTGATGCCAGAAAAAAAATCCTCGTATCTGATTCAACCCATGATTGAATTACTATAGTTATCCATTCATTTGACGTTTACTCACAAGAATAAAGATATACACCCGTAAAATCAAAGAAGTAAGATATAAGGAAGTGGTGCAATAGCACAAAAGTGTGGTATTTTTTAGATTGGTGTTGGTTTACACAAATACAGAAACATTTACACGGGGCCGTATTCGGTTACATCGTGAAAGAAGGCCCAAACTGTTAATGTTTTTTCTCATACATTAAAATATTAAATTGTATTTCCACACCACCCTTGAGGTATACAAATTGGTGTGTTACCGATTTTTTTTTTTGGGTGTTCGGTTCCCCAGTAGGCCTATTTCACCCGAAAGCAAAAAATAATATTAGTAAAATTATAAAAAGGTGTGAATTAGCAAGAAAATAAATATGATAAAAGATATCTACTTGATTTATTTTCATTTATAGAAAAAATGCATGCATTAAATTTTTTAAAGTATAAAAATTGAAAAATTTATAAATTATAATAATTATATAAATAAATTAATAAAAATAATAAATGAACACAAATGAAATAAATTATTTTTAAACTCCTTTGAAATGAATAGTTTTATGTAATTTTTGCCTAATTGTTGGTTTTTTATTAGTTTTTTTAATTATATAAAAATACCTTGTTTTTAAAAAAAATTCAATTATATATTTAACTATAATATTATAATGGCCGGAAGACTTAATATGACCATCAAATATACTTTTACCTATCAGGAAGTGTTGTGTGTTTAACAAAATTCTATTATAATAAGTTAATAAATTCTATTAAATAAATTTTATAAATTAAATTCTATTATAATAAGGAAATAGTCTGTGGCTAGAACATGAATTGCCGATGAAATCATATTCATAAAAATGTTTAGAGCAAACACGCGATCCTTCATTTATATCATTGGGTTCCAACCCTAAGGAACGAATCCATAATATTTTAATTTGCGGAATGTGCGGAAATCTGAAAAATGGCATCATTTTACTTTAGGGTCCGGACACGAATATTAATTTTCTTATTTTTATTAAATTTACTAAGGCCTCCTTAACCTAAATATGAAAACAAAAATTGTCGTTCTCGTTTGAAAGTTCAGTGTAAATTAAAATAGCTTCAACAACATTTAAAATTTGCACTGAATTTTCAAACTAAACCAATTTATTTCCTAAACCAAACGAGTGCGACAATTTTTTTTTTCAGATTTAGGTTTAGAGACCCAAATACATTTAATAAAAATAAGAAAAAGTAAAATTATATCAAAAAAATTTATTTAATCTCATTAACTATGCTGAAAACAAGAGCGCTCCAAAAATGTATTCAACAGTGAAAAATCACTGCGCCCCTGAAGCAGTGTTTCTGTTTTGACAGATGTGGTTTGATCAAAATGGCGCGAAATACCCGTGGTCTAATTTGCAGTTTTAAAGCAGTTCTAATAAGAAATATATAAATTTCGAACACAAATAAGTTTAAAAAATATTGCTAGTAAATAAATAAAGCACTACTGTGTAAGAAATCCAAACTATGTGGGCATATTTACCTGTGGAATGAAATCGCACTGTTCTTTAGTTTTCGGGAACTTTTACAGTTTTTAACCGCACAACTCATGTTGCAATTATTTTTGTGGTTGTTTTTTTTTAAATTGGAGCTTTTTTACCAGTGAAAAATGCTTTTAATTAAATTATTTTCGAATATTTTGCTGAGGAGACTTCTAATCAGATGCCAGGGTTCTCAAAACTGTCAAAAAACACACTCTTTCTCGCTCGCACAATTTACGAATGGTGCGACAGTTCACGTACAGTGTATGTGTAAGCAACACCATTTCCTTATATTTTATTTCTTTGCGTAAAATTGAAGAGGAGAGCAAAAGAGTAATTTTTTAATGCCATCAAAGTAATCAGTTGCAGGAATATCATACTTTTTTGCAGTACTAAATACCCAAGGATACATTTCACTGCTGCTTTTTCTACTACGTTCTGTACTGATTGTTTGTTTTGATAGGAAATTTAAGTGAGTTTTTAAAAAACTAATTTCAATATTTTTTTGTGCAAATCTATTCCCACTGCTGATGGCTTATTGGATCCAATGGCACATTATATTTTTGAATTTTATCACCAAAATAAACTATTTTGCCAATACCGCACGTTGAAATTTATTTAATAATTATAACTTAATAGTCGCGATTTATATTTTAATTGAGAAAACTGCTAGCAACAAAATTTTAAAAAAATTTTCAATAATAATTATCAAAGCAATAATTATTATAAACGCAATGCACACTATTTTTTCCCTGCTAACAGCAAAATATAGAATTACTATTTTAAAAAAAAAAATACACAACAAAACACTGAATCATAACTTTTTTCATAGAAGACCACAAAACTCTGGTTGTCATTTATATTTGAGAGAGAATATATTTTTCTTTACATATTTACGGGTGGTGTCAAACGAATGGACAACCTATAATAATTGAATCATGATTCAACCTAAACAGGTCTCACTTTTATACGTTTTTGCACAAAAATTTATTGTAAAAAATTCCGAAAGAAAAAATTCACAAAATTCAAGGTTTAATATAACGTTGGTTCCTATGTATTTTTCACCATCACGGCTGAACCACTGAAGCTATCCACCTTATCTTCCAAAATTTTTTTGTTCTTTTAGATCCCCGTAGGTGGCGCTGTGGTCGATTTTTATCGAATTATAAATATAATTTTTTTAATTTCTGTCACCAGTTTTGCTCTAGTTTGTATACACGAAATTTTTAAAAAATGCCTCAAGAAAAAATTTAGCAAATTAAAGATGTGATAGGGTAAAGTGCACCCCTAACGACCCCTTTTTACTCCATAACTTTTCATGCCGGATCCGAAAATCGCCCAGGCAACATTAAATTTTTTACCTCCATACAAATCGACCCAGCCTAATATACAGTTACATTTTTTATACTCTAGAGTCGAATAAAAAAAAATTATTTTTCTATTGGTATGATAAAAACTCAATTAACCCTCCGATGAGTGACAGTTCTGAACTTCACGGCCGTGTGAAAAGGTCCCTACGGACTTTTTTTGTAAATCATGTTTTTTCATATAAAAAGTTTTTTTTTGATTTTTTTTGTTTTTATTGTTTATAACTAAATTCTACATACAAAAATAATTTTTTCAATTTTTTTAATTTTTTTTTGTGCTTGAATTTTCTTAAGACTATTATAAAAAAGTTTAAAAATTATTGTTGTTGAGCGTGTATTTCTTGCCCCCCGCCCTGTGCGCAAGTGTTGCAGCGATGTAAAAGTGTGCTATGTTCTCCGCAAACAGCGTTGCCGCAGCCGAAGCAGTATCCCCTCGTTTTCCGCTGCCGCCCGTACTCAGAACGGCAAAGGCGACATGACGGTCTACTTGACCTAGCCGCAAACGACGGTGCATTGCCTTCCATCGGTCTTGATAATACCTGAAATGAAAAGAAAAATAAAAAACAAATAACTATATATTCTATTCTTGAATTTGAAGATGTTTTTCTTACCCTGACATCGAATGCTTCCATCGCATTGCGTATCCTTGGATATGAGGTTATATGGTTGTTCAGGGCACGTTCTTCGATATTTGGTGTGGCCAATTGTTTCGTTAGCAGTAACAAGAACGACCGCCGTCTGTCACTCCTTTTTATAGGCTTCATTTCGTTGTAAATCGTAAAAGCAGCCAATGCAGCGACGTCCAGCATATTATAAAACATGGCCAACGGCCATCGTTGTGTTGCTCTTTTGCAGCTGTAAGTGCCTAGCATTTGATCCATGGTATCAACGCCGCATTTGTTGGCGTTGTAATCTAATATGGCATAGGGCTTCCGCTTCTCGGTTTGCTCGTCAACGAGGCAGGTGTAGTGCATTGTGGAGAGCACGTTCACCACTTTATTTTTTTTCGGCACGTATGAGCATAACGCTATATCCCCTTCGTTGAACCCAAATAATGTACTATTGATGGTGCGCTTCGGGTTCTTCTTCGGGTCCTGTGGAATGAATGTTTTGTTGTAGCGCACTGTAACAACATATGCGGTCTTCCTCCTCAACAAAATACGCGCCAAGTCAAGAGTGGTAAAGAAATTATCCGCGTATATAGTACGGCCAGCATCTAAATATTTTTCCACAAGATCCAGCACTACGTTCTGCCCTTGATTTATCTCCCGTTATTGGTTTGGCAGTTTTCCAGAATATATCATTCCCTTCACAGGATAATAACTCTGTGAGTCGCATAACCACCATACTTTCAAACCATACTTAGCTGGCTTTGACGGAATATATTGTGTGAAGCGGTAACGGCCTCTGTAAGGGAACAACTGCTCACCAACTGTTAGTGCTTCATGAGGAGTATAAGCTGTTGCCAAGTTATGTTGCAACATTTGCCAAATATAGTCAATAGCCGCAGTTTTGCTGTTGATGAGTCGCTGTTGTCGAGTATTTCCATTTTCGAATCGAATAAAGGCTGTGGAACTCACTGCCCAACCATATAAAATTAGTCTCCAATAGATTAGCCTTTAAGCAATTGATACTCAAATATTTTTCTTAACTTCACATAACTTAATTTTTAGTCTTAGCTCTAACACAACCTCTTATTCTGCCTCTAGCATTTTTTCACCGCAGGTCGTTCATTCGATTAGTCAATTTATATTAATGTCACATCTTTTAAAAATATTTTCAATAGTTTTAAATATCTTTTTCACTGTGACATGCACATGATAATTAATTCTTGAATGTTAACATTTTCTCTAATAAACAAATTATTGGTATCATTTTATGAGTTGAGAATTTCTGTCATTAATGATAATAATCTTAGTTATAAAATTTCAAATAGTTTAGTATATAAGTATTATATTGTAGTTATTTATTCTAAGAATGCGTCGTGCAAAAGACTCAAGTCTTAAATTCCAACAGTATTTTTAAATAAGTAAATAAAAATAAAATAAATAAATTGCTTTATACACATGAAGCGATCGTACGACAACGCAGCTTTGTATATTGGGCAACGCGTCGCGCCCCATAATTCCATAGCTGGTTCATGGTTTGATCTTGTGAGTCCAGCATACAAAAGAATAGCTATAAAGGCGTCAAACTCTTTCACTGTCACTGGCTTCCACTCCTTTTTCTTCGTGGGATTCGCCAAATTCCATGCAGCTGTAACCTCCCTGCCTTTACGATTTGTTTCACGATGCACTAAGTGTATTATTTCCTCTGTCATGATTGAACGCATTATTGCATAGGGGTCGTGTATATTTCCTGTTGGTCCTGGTTTCTTTCTTGTGAAGTCGACCACGTTATGATTACGAGTGCGTGATGTTGTTGGTGCTTTTTTACTCCATTGGGTGCCATCTTTACCAATATAGTAACTTTCATTCGTTTCCTGTCCATCATTTTCTTCCTCTTCATCATCGTCGTCATCAGTATCTTCATTTAGCTCGACGTATCCTTCAGTTTCAGCATCTGACTCTTCAGCAGGTTGGTATGTGCGATCTTCGTCATCCTCAACTTCATAATTATCAATTGCAGCAATATCAATTTCTTCATCCATGTCTTCGTCCATAAAATCAGCAAATCTACTATCAGCTGCACGCCTTTCATCCGCAGTCATTTGCTGGTAACGTGTACTACGGCGTACAACAATTTCAGCAACACCCAAATTACTTGCATCTGCCATATTTATATTTTTGTTTCTATCACACACGATTTTACTCTTCGCTGTCTAAACTTTGACTGATTTGGTTTACGAAACTACAACTTCTTTTATACTCTTTCGTACTTCTACCTAAACTCAAAGACATTAGAGCCCAAACAGAACCAAGGCGGATGTCGGATGGCGGGCCTCTCTCTGCGAAATCCGCTGAGAACACGTCCAGAATATGAGCGGTTGTCGGTTGTCGGATCACGGTTGCATTTTAAATTGGGAATGATACAAATTATTTTATATTATGCTTTAAATTCACATGAATGCAACACAGGCACAAAAACAGAATGTCAGATCATAGTAAAAACTAAGAAAATAATACTGAACGTACCCAACCTTTTGCAAAAATATGGCAACATTTGAGTCACTCAGAGAGAGATCCGACACTCGTCAGAGAGAAATAAGAATAGATTCTATTCTGGCGTTTTCCCGTCATGCATTTCTACGGCGATTTCATTTTTGGCGGCTGCATATATTTTCATGTAATTTGTAGCACGGCGAATCCGACAACCGACATCCGCCTTGGTTCTGTTCGGGCTCTTAGGGATGATGATAAAAACAAAAAATTCTAAGAAAAAATTCTAAGAACAAAAATACTAAGAACAAAAAATACTAAGAACAAAATACTAAGAACAAAAAATTCTAAGAACTGGTTTATTGCTAGTAGTATAAAATTAGAATATTATGCCTTTCCTTGAAAGCAATAAAGTTCATGTCCTCGAATTTTTCTTAGAATTTTTTGTTTTTATCATCATCGCTAATGTCTTTGAGTTTAGGTCTTTGTGTTCAGAACAAGTAAATTATGTGTTGAAACAATAAAAAAATTATAATGATGCCCAAAAACATGCATATATTAGTGAAATTCAATACAAGGTTTATACGGACCTATTCACACGTCCGCGTACTATTCTCACTAAAACCTCAATAACTCCTAAAGTAATGATCCGATTGGCTTGATTTTTTTTCCAAAAGATGCGCAGCAAAATACTCTTGGAGAGTAATTTTGTAACTTTGGGGGGGGGGGTTGTAGTGGCCGAAGTAGGAGTAATTTCAGTTTGAAAAGGCAAAAAGGTCCCCAGGGACCTTCTCACTCATCGGAGGGTTAACAGTGGCTGCGTACATAAGGCTCATAATTTACTCAACATGCTGAGTAAATGATCAGTATCAGTTTCCTCTACTTTGTGTGCCTGCTGAACGGAATGTTACATTTAATGTCAGCGCAGTGGTTTCAGAAATAAAACAAATAAAAAGTAATCAATAAATTCATCAATCAATCAATAAATGTTTACAACATGTTGAGCTAATCAGAAACCGATCAGACGCGTACAGCCAGTACATATCCAACGGTTGCACAACAGTTGAGTAAATTTTGTGTTTTATGGACGCAGTCACCGTTAAAATGTTAGGGTGTGTGTGACCCCAGTGTGGTGCTTATATCACATTCCGATTGTGTAGCGAAACTTTTGTGACTACGTTACAAAAACATACGTACTCTATAGAAAAAAATACAAAAGAAAGCGAAAAAATAAAAAATAATGCCAGAACTGTCAAACATGTCAAATATGACAGGGTAAGCATTAAAGGGAGGGTGTTTCCGACATTTAATTTTTTTAAATTTTAGATGTACTCACACTAAATTTTACAATTTTCACAGCGACAAATGTGCCCTAGTGTTAAAAGTGACCCAATTTACTTTACTTAAATACACATAATTTTTTTCTATTCTATTGAAAAGCATTTTTAAATAAATAATTTTGTTTTCTCTCCCTTTTCATTGCAGCAGCTCGCAAGGGACGCGCTTAAGCAAAAACTTTTATTGCAGACCCAGCGAATAGTTTTTCTAACGAAGACTTAAAACCAAAGTAAAAACAACTTACAAACATAATAAAAATATTTTAAAATAATATTAATTTACAAACTGGTTCATTCAACTGAAATAAAAATAATAAATAAAAGTAATAAAAGTAAACATATTCGAGTAGGTGCAAGAAGATAGTTTTACAAATACAACAACAAAGCATATACACAAAAAACGAAATAGTTACCAAAAATAACATTCAACAAGAAAAAAAAAACAAAATAAATAGATTAAAAGTTGAATCTTAGAAAAGAAGTCAGCAACTCAGCATCATTTAAACTGGAAAAAAACCACAAAAAATGATAAAACAAGACAAAATATACGAGAGCATAAGAAATTTTAAAAAATAAATATGTACTTAAATATATGGTAATTTTTAAAAGTATTGATTTTATTGAAATAAAAAGGTTTAAACATTAAATTGACTAAATATATTACATTAAAAAATTTAAATATTTAATATAAAAAAAATAAAACAAAAAAAATTGCATTTCTATAACTGAGTGGACTTATGCATAAAGTTTTACACAAAACCAAATAAAATTAAAAGAAAAAATACATTGAATTTAGCATTAACCTTAAATTAAAAAAAGGATAAGAAAAAAAAACAAAATAGGCAGGTAAAATCAAATTTCATTGAAAGTAAAAAACAAACAGCAAACAAAACAAAATAAGCCAATAACAATTTCATGCGTTAAATAGTAAATAAAACCAAAACCTTTAACACATAGACAAATAGACACACAAACAAAAACACAGACGACACACTCTATTATTTCAAAACATTGCTCATAGTAAATGTATTCTTTTAATATATATTACATTTTTTATTTGGAAAACTTATATTGACACAAACATAACACACATACACAACTAATACACACAGATGCCAACATAATAACTTCAACTAATAAAAAATAAATATATAAATAAAAATATAATATTTATGCTAGCTGAATGTTCTTCAATTTAATGACTTTTAATTATTACAACCACAAGTAAAAAATAAGAAAAAAAAATTATAAAAAAGTTCATGAGAAATCATTGTTTAACTGTGAGAGCAGACAGATAAAGCATATTATTCAGTAACAACAACAACCCTGAAATACTATTTATTTCATATTTCTGTCTACTTTACAGCAAATGGTTTAATTAAGAAAACTAATAAGAAATAATAATGCTATAAAATGTATTGTAAATATTGTATAAAATACAGCAAAAAAAAAGAGATGATAAAAAAAGGTTAAAATAAAATAAATAATTCATGTCTTGTACTTCAGATTCATAGCTTTTAAATGTTTACTTTAACATTGATATGTTTTGTGTTTTTTCGCTTATTTTATCTCAACATTTCAAAAACAATATTATTATTGATATCAATAATGTTCTATTTGATTAAAATTTTATTTTAAGACATTAAATTGAAAACAAAAAAAAAATTAAAACTACCATAAGAATTACCACAACATAGTGCATACATAATAACAGTTACTTACATACATACAAACATGCATTTTATATGAGTTTGTCTAAAACCCAAATAAATACCATAAAAAGGAAATGTTTTAACCGCGTCAAGATATAATATTAATATTAATTGAAAATAATATGTAATAAAATAATTTAAATAAAAACCTTTACGATAAAAAAAAGACAAAAAGCAAACTAGTAAATGTGTTTTATTTGTTGTTTTTTTGTTTTAAACTTCTGCCAGGTAGGTTAAAAAAAAAACAAATTAGCTAATTTTTTTTCTAGCACGCAAGATATTTTTACCTATAGACAATAAAAATGTGTAGCATATTTTTTGGCTGCTTCTTTTTAAGGCCAGCAATACATGAAAATTTTCGAAAATCGAAACTTTGAAATATCAATAAATAACTTCAGAAATATCTCCAAAAGATACTGATAAAATTTTAAACCGAAATTTGAAGCCGTTTGAAAGTTTAAAGCTTTGAAAGTTTGAAAGCTGCAACAGGCTAAGATCAACCCAAAAACTTTGAACGTATTTTTCTCAATACTCCATTTGTATAAATGACGCGCATCATAACATCAAACAAATTTCAACCAATCAACTTGAAAGATTGCACTCATATACTTCACAATTTTTGCGAAAATACGCCCGAACGTGACTTTTGAAAAATCAATTTTATATAAACAAAATTTTTAGTTGTCTTTTAAAAAAAATTAAAATTTTTTTTTTGTTTTTCCCCGTTAAAAAAATAAAAAAATTTCGAAAATTGGGCTCTGGCATGTTTTAGAAAATGTAACGCATATAAAAAAATGTTCGCTTTGTTCCATATGAATAACGTCGACGCTAGGATACACGCCAATTCTGAGATGAGTCTCTTTACACTTTTCACTATAACTATATATTAGACGGTCCCATTTTTTTGACTTTTTTAAAAAGTTCCCGGGACAGGATGATTTCTTATTCTACTCTTAAAAAAACTGAATTTTGGCATATAACACTTTTATATTAACTTACGGTAAATAGTCGCGCAAACGGCTAAAAGATTTTTGGCTAAAAATTTGTTTTGTCGCAAACAAAAAATTTTTTCTTCAGTATTTTGCATATAACTACGAAACTAATAAAACAATTTTTATCAATTTATTCTAACTTAAAAGCAAATAAAATTTTCCATCTTATGTTTTAAGAAAAATTGTATTTTGCTTAAAACATTTTTTTTAAAAAAAAATCTGCAAAGTGAAATTTTGATTAAAATTTGTTCGAAAATTTGATAACTTCAACTCACATTAAAAGAGCATGAAGAAGAAGTTTTTGATTATGTAAATTTCGTATTTTGAGGAATTTTGAGGAATGTATAATTCGAGGATATATGATACGGTTTTTTCAAAAAAGCAACACAACTGCACAATTTTATTTTTGTTAAACGGAGCTGCATAAGTAGGTATGCAAAAGTTACATGTATATGATATTAGCTTTAATTGCAAGACATTTAACTTTATTTTTGTAGTGTGCAATTATTTAAATGACTATTTCTGTGGTCACAAGGAATAATGACTCAAAGTATCGGAAAAAAACGATATTTTTATTGCACTAACACCGACCTTTTTCCCGAAATATATGAACCATTACAAACGAAATATGTGCAGACATATATAACATGGATTGATAATAATAAAATTCTTTTACCTAGTAACATTTCATCAGAAATAGAATCAACTGTTACAAGTTTTTATCTTTCAAACAGTTTTCATCAGTTAAATAGTTTTAAAAATTATATTGGTAGAATATTGGATTTGGTCTTTACTACTGATGAACTGAAAGCATCTTGCGAACTTTGTGTTAACCTAATTTCTAAAAATTCTGTGCATCATAAAGCGCTTTTATTTAATTTTAAGTTTTATGATTTTGACAGAAAAAATATTGAACCAATTGAAATATTAAATTTTTCCAAAGGGAATTTTTCAGCTTTAAATGGTTTTCTAGAATCTATTGATTGGTCAATGTTAAACTCTGAATCAAGTTCTGAGGTCATTCATTCGTTTATTGCAACTTAATTTAAAATTGGTATTTCAAAATTCGTTCCGAAAATTCATCGATCAGAAAAAACAAACATGCCTTGGTTTAATATCAGATTAAAAAATTTAAAAAATATCAAAAATAAAGCTTCCTAAAAATTTAAAAAACAAATTGTGAGGCTGACAGATGTTTTTTTATTCGTATCAGAAAAGAATTTGATTTCCTCCATAAATTTTTATACAAACAATATATTTTAAATATAGAATCAAACCTTACAAAAAATCCGTCGGTTTTTTGGCATTTCATTAAAGACAAACAAAAATCAAATGGATTCCCTAGTGTTATGGAATATGAAGATTTTAAATCAAATAATGTTTTAGATAGTTGTAACTTATTTTCAAAATACTTTCAAAATGTGTATGTAACACATACAAATACAAATACTTTCTCTAATTTTGATCGTCCTAATATTCAAAATATTGGAAACTTTGATTTATTAGAAGCTGATATAGAAGCAGCAATTTCAGATTTGAAAAACTCTTTTAAAATTGGAATGGATGGATTCCCACCTGCTTTCTTTAAACGTTGTTCCAAAAGTATTATAAAACCTCTTTTGTTTCTGTACAAAGTATGCCTTAAAAATAGTGAATTTCTTGATAGCTGCAAGATATGTGCAATTGAACCTATTTTTAAATCAGGAAATCGTTGTGATGTAACTAATTATCGAGCTATCGTTAAGCAAGGCGTTTTTGCTAAAATATTTGACGATATACTTAAAAAAAAAGTATTACACTCATATTCATAACGCAATAAGTAAATGTCAACATGGATTTTTACCAGGGAAATCAACTTGTTCGAACTTATTGTTGATTACAAATCGAATTTCAAAAGCAATAGAACAGCATTCTCAGTTAGATGTTATCTATACTGATTTTTCTAAAGCTTTCGATAAGATTAATCACAATATTTTTTTACTCTATAAACTCCAAAAGTTCGGGATAAAAGATTCTCTATTAAAATTTTTTGGTAGTTATTTACGTGAAAGAAAATTATTTGTTCAAATAGATTCATATCGATCAAATTTTATTATAAATGCAACATCTGGTGTTCCACAATGCTCCCATTGTGGACCCTTACTCTTTTTGATTTTTATAAATGATCTACCACAATTTATTAAGCATTCTCAATGTCTTATGTTTGCAGACAATGTTAAGTTATTTCTAAAAGTAGTTAATATTTCGGACTGCTTAATGCTTCAAGACGATTTGACTAGTCTTCAAGGTTGGTGTAGTAGAAATAATCTTTATTTAAATAAAAATAAATGCAATTTGATTTCATTTACCAAATCCAGTTATTTTTAATTTAAACTTAGACAGCTATTGTTTAAATCGTCAATATGAAATAAAAGATTTAGCAGTTATATTTGATGTTAAATTAAAATTCAACGCTCATATAGATTTCATTACAGCAAAAGCTTATTCAATGTTAGGTTTTATAAAAAGAAACACAACGGACTTTAGTGATCATTCATCTTTTAAAGCTTTGTATGTGGCATTTGTGCGAAGTAGACTGGATTACTGTTCAGTTGTATGGAACCCGTATTATAATGTTTCTTCAAATCGCATTGAACGAATTCAAAAACTTTTTACGAAATACACATTTTCAAAAATGCAATGGTCAGATATTATGCCCTCTTACGTAGCCAGGCGCAAGCTACTTGGTTTACAATCATTAGAGGATAGAAGATCATTTTTCTCTATAATGTTTGTGTATAAAATACTAAGTGGAAAATTAGTCTGTCCCGAACTATCTGACCTTTTTCAAAGTTATGTTGCTCCTAGGAATTTGAGAGTAAACCGTCGGTTTTGTGAGACAACGCAAGCGACAAATTATGCATATAATGAACCAGTCGCAAGATGCTTACGGTTATGTAATACGATCTCTCCAATTCTTAATTTTAATGTTGATGAAAACCGTTTTAGACTAAATTTATTTATACTCTTTAATTAATGGCATCATTTATTAAATTATCTTTGTAATAGTCTGTAAGATACATAATCAGAAGACTGAAATAAATAAATAAATAAATAAACATAAGTGATACTCTATTGTGTGTAAAAAGTTTTTCCTGCATCCTTCCAAAAATTGGCAATAACGAAAATTTCGTATCGCTTTTTTACGACTCTTTACGCTTTTTTATGTAGCGCTTTTTTACGAAAGCTTGAGTTTAGTCATTTTTAGTCATCCTTGTGACCACGGATCTTATGCTATTGATTGATATTGATCATTCTTCGAAACAACAACATACTAACAAAAGCACGGACCTTAATGCGCTTGCTTTTATAGTAGGGCAATTCACAATCTTGTGTATTTTGGAAATTTGTGCTTTTGTAAAAAATTTTAAAAATATCCTATCAATTGTGAACGGTCTTTTTGATATAATTTGCTATATTTGTTGCAAAACATGAAATTCACAGCTTATTGATGAAAACCAAAATGATTTTCCTCTGAAAATTTTGCTTAACTCAATTTCATGTCGAAAAAAATCTTTAATCACAATTAATTGGTTTTTTGATTCGCTTATCTTGCACATCAGTTTTTTTGCCTTTACTTTTTTTATAATCAGCAATCAGTTTGCAATTTAGTACTGCAATGTATAGTAAATCTTAGCTATAGATTTTAGTGTTGTATATATGCAATAGCGTAGTAAATGCATTCCTTTTTATTTTCTTAGTGGAGAGTAAATATTAAGGTGTCCCAAAATAAAGTCGTGTTTGATGTCCGCGGCTTTTCCACTGCCATTTGACCTTAAAACACCCTCTGTGAAGCGCATCTCAATTGGTAAAGGTTAAGGGGTCGCGAATTCATTTTCTAATTTTCCCATACGATTTGTATGGGGAAAATTCAGTTTTGCTGTTAAACTTATTTTAGAGCCACTATCTTTTAAGCCAAATAATTAAAAAAAAAACACGTTTTCCATTAAATTTTGTCTGTTATGACATATCCAAATTTCATTTTCATATGATTATTATTTGGTGGTATGTGGCTCACTTCTTAGAGCTACCTATATAAATGAATACTTTTTCTTTGAAATATTTTATTAAAAATTAATATCTCTTAAATTACTTCGTTTTCATTATTGTTATTCATCTTAAATTTTCTAAAATGATAGTTTGAATGCACAATGAATAAAAAGTTCATAGGGTTTTTAAATGTGCTTAGATTTAAAGCTACAACAAGTAGTTTTTTTTTTATTATATTTCTATTTTTTAATCGTTTTGGGCAACCACCAAATAATTATCCGATGAAAATGAAATTTGGATATGTCATAACAGACAAAATTTGAGGGAACACGTGTTTTTTTAACCATTTTGCTTAAAAAATAGAGGCTCTAAATTCAATTTACCAGCAAAACTGATTTTTCCCCATACAAATCGCAGGGGAAAATTAGAAAATGAATTCGCGACCTCTAAACCTTTACCAATTAAAAAGCGCTACACAGAGGGTGTTTTTAAGGTCAAGTGGAAGTATTAAAGCCGCGAACATCTGTCAAAAAAAAAAATATATTTTTGGGATACCCTAGTAAATATATATTTTACCATTTTGCAAATGATATGGTGTAAGACCATTTGCACTGGATTGTGAATAGCCCTAGTATGTTCTCAGCATTACGATGCATTGAATTGCATTCTACTGTTATTTTTTGTTGTTATGCAACTTTTCTATTATGAGTTGGCCTTCGAAACCTTCGCTGGCCTTACTTTACTATACAGTTTTTCAATATTTTTTCTTGTGAGGAATTTATTGAGATGCATCCTTTCTTGTGAAGTACGAATGAAAATTTTTTGGATATTAAAAACTTTTTAAAAATTTAACTCTTTTAAATGATCCAGTAGAAAGAGACCTATGTCTCTTCTTCTAAATATGGTTAATAATAGGTGGAAAATGGATCCAGGACAGCAAAATTGTGTTATCCAAGTAATTGAACATTACAATAAAAATCATCCGGACAACAGAAAACGTACAATACTTCTTTCTAATAGTTTCTTT
Source organism: Dichetophora obliterata (assembly GCA_963920525.1). Classification (NCBI taxonomy): domain Eukaryota; kingdom Metazoa; phylum Arthropoda; class Insecta; order Diptera; family Sciomyzidae; genus Dichetophora; species Dichetophora obliterata. The sequence continues at coordinate 187,819,616 of OY986438.1, forward strand.
CTTATTTTTTTTCTTATAGTTATTAACATAAATACTTATGTAGCTACGTTTAATAAAAACAAAATTTAATTTTTTTTTTAAAATTCACTATGCAGTTGTGTTGCTTTTTGGTAAAAATACCGTATCATGTATTTTCGAATTATACATCAAAATTTTAACTGTAAAATTCCTAAAAATACGAAATTAACTTAATCAACAACTTCTTCCTCGTGCTTTTATAACGCGGGGTAATGTGAGTTGAAGTTTTAAAAATTTCGAAAAAAATTTATGCCTTTGTATTTTATCGCAGGTAACTCTTGTCTTTGGCGGATTATTCAGGGGTGATATGGAAACCGGCAATTGTCAGAATCGGTTTGGAAATTGACACAGATTTCAATATGGTGTCATGGAAACCGATTATCGATTTAGAAACTGGTTTCATTTTCGAAACTGGTTTTGTTATGATTTTTTAATCGATAATCGGTTTCTATGACATTAAAATAAAATATGTGTTAATTTCAAAACCGATTCTGACAATTGACGGTTTTCATTACACCCTTGATTGTGAAATTTCGCTAGCCAATTTTTACTAAAATTTTATTCAAGGATTTATAGCAAGGACTATATACAGTGTTGCGCAAAATTAAAGCAACAAAATAAGTGCGCTGCAACAAAATCGTGTATCATTTTTAATATTGGGGACACACAAAAATGATTATAGGAATCAAAGCATATATTCATACATCATATAAAAAACAAATCAAATTCAAATTTGGTTTTGTTTTTTTATTAAATTTAAAATTAATGTGACTACATTCAATTTGTCTGAGAGCAAAACAAAAGCAACAAAACTTAAAAAATGTAAAAAGAGAATAGAAGTTCCAAGAATTTCCGGTAAAAGTTCCGTTATTGTAAAGTACGTGTTGTTTGTTAGTCATAAACATTTAAGTTTAGTTTTGTTTTTGCGCTAGTTGTGACATTGACTGTTCCATTTATAATGGTATGTTTTAAATACTGTGAAGCTCTTAAATTACAAATTATTTTCGAATATAAAAACGGAAAAAAACGGATGTAAAATATCTAACGAGAAACAGTTTGATATTAATCGGTCAATAGTTTGCAGATTAATAAAGAAATATACCATCACAAAAGACGTAACAACGGTACATTAAAGAGGGCGGCCGCAGAAGACATCGCTGCGGGATGACAGGAACATTTGTGGTGTGTTCAAACGAAATGCATTTGTCACATCCAAAGAGGTTGTTCGGACACTTGCTTAACATATCCGTCACAGCACTGTTTGAAGACGAGCCGTTGAGAACGATTAAAGAAGTTACAGGCCGGCAGAGAAACCTTTGCTTACAACAAAGCATAAAAAACAAGGTGAGGTGTTACAATTTAAACAATTCTGTCTGAAATTGTGACAACAAGTTGCAATTTATTGTTTTTTAGACTCAGTCTTGCAAAAGAGCACCTAAGTTGGACCGTTCAAAAATCGAAAACCGTTTTTTAGCGATGAATTGATTCAACTTGATTAATTCAGATGGGATGTGCACGGTACGGCGCCACCCAGGTACACGACTTGAAGCCCGAAAATGCAAAATAAATTTTAAGCACAGAGGCGGTGGCATTATGGTCTGCACTTGTTTTTCTATAATGAAGTTGAACCATTTCAAAAAATCGATGGAATTATGGATCAATTTGTATATAATGACATTTTAGAAAGCAAGATGCGATCACATTCAGAATGGAATATGTCGCTTCTTCAAGCGTCTGAGCGTTGAAGCATACTTCAAAGCTCATCAAATTTCATTAGAGGCAATGGGATTCAAGTCCTTGATTGGCCGGCACGTTCACAATGACTTGAATCCCATTTAAAGTCTTTCTTTTTTTTGATTTTGAAGGTAAAAGTTCTTGGTCAAAGGTTTTCCAATAAGACTGCACTGTATGAAGCCCTGAAACTTGATTGGGAACATATACCTAATGCCAACATATCTAATTTAATAGAGTCGATGCCGCTCAGATGTGCAGCAGCTATCAAGAATAATGAATCTTACACCAAATTTTAATTATGTTGCTTTTGTTTTGCTCTCAGACAAACTGAATGCAGTCACATTAATTTTAAATTTAATAAAAAAAACAAAACCAAATTTGAATATGATTTGTTTTTAATATTATATATGAATATATGCTTGGGTTGCTATAATAATTTTTGTGTGTACCTAATATTTAAAAAGATACACGATTTTGTAGCAGCGTACTGATTTTGTTGCTATTGTTTTGCGCAACACTGTATATAGCATTTTTCTAAATGAATGGAATTAAGACAAATTTGTCCATGGAGTAAGGGTATCTTTTATTGTATTCAAAATTATTCCTACACGAGCTTAAGACTTGCATCATGTTTGATATATATTTTCTTTTGCAAAGGTTGCATAAACTCTGCGTTATCTTTACCATAAATGCATTTCCATTATCATATTCGTAAACAACCACCAAACTTTAGCTAAAAAAAATTAAAAAAAAAATGTCTGCAAAGATACTTCTCATATATCATACTAGCATATATCACTTTACATTCACAGTGTTTCCGTGCCTGATGCAAATAAAATTGTTTTGTTAAGAGCTGGATTTACTTCTAAGTAATTTTGAAAAAAAGAAAATTTTTTTTATTACTTTTCAGTTTCTTATATGGAAAAAGGTGCTTTACTTGAGAGCTGGAAACAGGCCTATAAGATGATTTACAAAGATATCTTGATGTAGACAATGTGATTAGAAAAGCACAATTTTGTAGAGTTTTGTACTTTTCAGGATATAATTTCCAAAAATCAGATTAGATGCTTTCGACGAGGTCAAAATTTTTTTACTGATCACTAAACAATCGGCTGGCATTTCATTTAAAAAACATAAACAGACGCAAAAGAACACAAGCAGCAGCAAACAATGGAAAACATCAGTTCAGAAGGTACTATTTATCATGGAATTTTTTTATGAAACAATGCAATAAAATTGACAGCAGAGATGCATTGACAAGCTTGCACCCAAAATGTTTCATAACGAAATCGGACCAATCGATGTTCGATCTGAGGTTATCAGCTCAGGTCATGGCCGGTTTGATCAGTATCTACTAAGTTATGTGGTCTGATCTAAAAAAGAAAATCGCCTAATGACAATCCTCTTCGGGTGTCACTATCTGTGAGTCAAAGTTGAAAAGAATGTCAAGATATACGAAAGTTAGAAGAGCAGATTTTTTTAAGGTATGATCTTCGGTTCAAGCCCGTAAAAAGAGCTTTTTTGAAAGTGCTGTAGCTCAGTCCTTTTGGAATTTATCAAATTTATCAAAGAAGACGGAATTTTCTAACTTTTTCCGTACTTGTTTATGTTTCCATGTTTTTTATACCCCCGCCCAGAGCGATGAAAATGGCTACGTAAAATGAGAAGGCAAACGGGGTGTCGTTTTTCTTGAGAAATTCGGCTGGCGGCATTTTGTTGGTAATCACGTCAGGCTGGTCCTGATTTAGGATATTTCCAAAATATCACAAATTGAAAAAATATCGCGATTTAAAAAAAAATCAAATATGAGCTATTTATTTTGGGGGGTTTTTTTCCTACCCTTCCCCCGATAGTAAAGTTTTCCCAATTATTCTAGTTCAGGACTTGTCTAACGTAATTACCAACAAAATGCTGCACGCCGCACTCCGAACGCCGCACATTGATCCGACTTTTGGTTCTCGAGAAACACGACATCTCAGTTTGAAAAAGGTGAGATCAAGAAAACTCGGCGCGCTTGTATACATGCTCAGAAATCTTGGATTAAATTCTAATAAAAACTGTATTGTATATATGATCACACCAGAATTGCATTAGAATCTAATATATTTCAAATATTAAAATTGAATTCTAATCCCATAATACTAAATTCTAATACAGAATTGGAATAGAAACTAAGTTTAGAATAATACTTTTCTGGTTAATATTTTAATACATTTGTAATCAAGTGTAATACTTCAGTTATGAAAAAGTAATACGAATAAAAAAAAAAATTTATTAAATATTAATACAAATTGTATTAAATAGTAATACAAATTGTATCAAATTGTATTAAATAGTAATACAGATTGTTTTAAACAGTAATACAAAATGTATAACATTAAATACATATTGTCCTGAAAAGGTGAAAGGAAAAATCAACATTTATGGAGTAAATTTATGGAACATTTATGGAATAAAGCTATAAATTTTTTATATGTTAACTTACTTTTAAAATTCCAAGTGAAATAAAAAGAAAATATTTGGTCAACCACTAACAAAATATTTATTCATTTAAAGTTTCTTTTATATCACACGGTTTTTCGTTAGCAAAAACTATTTCTTTAGGTTTTATTTTGACAATATCAGATTTCAGAATCAGAATGACAATTTTACAGAGGCTTGATAGATATTTGTATTATATTTTAAGACAATTTGTATTATAACTTGTATATAATACAATTTTTATTACACTTTAATACAGATAACATTATATCAATTTTTTAATATACTTGAAAGTATAAGTTTTAATCAAAAATATATTAAAAAATACATGATTCCAACGCTTGGCTTAAAATTAATTCCAAGATTTCTGAGCGTGTATATACATAAATAGCACTGTAACTTCAAAAATAATTCAAGTTTTGAAAATTATTTTTCAAATGTTTTAGGTCATTATTTTTGAAGGATTTTAGAAGACATTTATGAAAAAAAAAAAATTTTAAAAAATTGCTTACCCGTAATTTAAGGTCATAGGTACCTTAAATCATGTTCCTAAAAATAAATTTCTTTAGGATCCCACATAAAAGCTTGGAGGGCCGCAGGTTGAGTATGGTTGCTCCAATCCTTCTGAATTTTGTTAATATTCCGTTCTAAAGTGTCCTGTAATAAAACCAATGGAGTACTAAATTTGTTTCTTAACATTTTTTTTTGTTTTCATGCTGATTTGTTTTAACACAATTTTAGAGAAGCATTTTCTTGAACCCATGTAATAATGCCTTTAAAATGATGGTTATAATAATGTTGCTGTTATTTTTAAAACTTTAAATTCTACTTAAAACATGCTAAATTTATACAAAATACGAAAACCCAAAGTAATTCCTACGATATCAAAAGTCAAACTATGGATCAACTCATTAAAGCGCACAAGAATTCAAAAAACGCACTGAAAATATTCAATGTTCCCATAGAAATTTATTATTTTGTTGAAATCTCAACAGAAATATTTTAACAAATAGACACTGCCGCATAATGAACAACAAGGATATCAAAATAAAACAATGGCAAAAAAGAAAAAAAATAAACAAACATCAACATCTAGATACTTTATGTCTAAGTTATGCACGTTATGACACGAACACACTCAAACATAGTCACTATCATGAGGACAGACATAACCGCTAGAGGACTTGTATTTTTATTTTTTTTTTTATTATTATTTTAGTTAGTAACAAGCGAATAAATAAGGTTCGCCAACGAGCTCAAGAACTATAGACAACGCCTAGGCAGGATGTGGAACAACATAGAATAGCCGTAAATCTTAAGTTATAAGCAAGCATTTCCGGTTATTCGCGCTTACCAAGTACACACTAACACACAGGCACACGTACACTGAAAAAATCCCACATGTTTTGAAGCTTACGACAATTGTGCTGATTTTTTTTTTTTTTTTTTTTTTGAGTAAATTTCCGATTACACGGGGTTTACACGAGACAGTACTGTTAATACAGTGAAAAATACATATTGGTTGACAAACTTCGTGTCTGTGAATAAAAGTCCAGACAGTTGGTAAGACAGTTGGCAAGACAGTATACAAAGTAGCAAAAAATGTATATTTTATGAAGAAAATTTTTGGTAAAAAAACGAGTACGCCAAAGTATTGCAAATTTCCAATTAATTCTATTACATGTTTTCGTCTTCTGTCATTTGATATGCTAAATATTATTCTACTGTCCTAGCTACTGTCCCACCAACTGTCTACAAAAAAGTTAAGACAGTAGAGCAGACAGTAGCAGACAGTACCAAAAATGAGTGTGTGTGGGTAAAAGTTTGTGAATGTGTTGCAACTGTCTTAACAGTACTGTCTCGTGTAACCCCCGTGTTAAATTTAAAAATTATTTTATAAATTGAAACACATTTTTTGCTATTTTAACGACAAATTCTACAAAAAACAAAGTTTTGAAAAATATCTAACAAAAGTTTGTCGTCAAAATAATAAGAAATGTGTTCGAATTTTTATACTATAAAAAATCTAAGCAATTTTAAAAATTCGCTTAAAAAAAAAACAACTGTTGTCAATTTTAAAATATCTGTATTTTTTCAGTGTATGCGCATGCAGCTACATACGTTTTGCGAGGCACTCGTTTGATGAGGTGAGGGTTGGTTAACTTATTTATTCGCATCTCTGTGTAAGTTTGTGATGGCTGGTTGGTTGTTTTTATTTTTTTTTTTTTTGCTGTAACAAAATGAAAGCGCGAGCTGTTATGATTTTCGTTACATCCGCCAGTCAACGGTTAAGCAGTATAACCACAACTATAATAGCAATAAACAACAATGATTTTTGCAAATTTTCAGTCATCCAGAGCTGGGCAGCCATAAAATACGCTCCACTGAACAACGAACACTAAGGTTGCGCCTACAACAACAACAACAACAATTGGCCACACTGCTATTTCTCTACACAAAGTAGCCGAAGTTTAAAAGGAAGTTGCAACCCGTTAAACAAGCGAAGCACAACATGGCACAGCTTCCGCCAAATACTAAAAATGGCGCATATTTGAACAAAATGAAATCAAAGCGTTTTAAACTGTCGTTAGGTTGTTTTTTTTTTTTTGTTGTTTTTGTTTTTTGTTGTCGGTGAGCTTCCATTTCATGGTTTATATTTTTGATCGCTAGAAAATTTACTCAATTTTTTTACATATTTTTTTAAATGAATCTCGTTTATTTTCATGCAAATGTACAACATTGTTGTTTTGTGTTTCTGCTGGTGGTTTATATACAAAATTATTATTTTTTTTTTTTTTACATTTTTGCATGCATTTTTTTCAGGTTTGCATTCTTTTAAGCATGAGGTTTCTGCAAAAATTTTGAATAATTCTTGTTTTGATTTATTACCATTTTATGACGATGCTTACAAATGACTTTTGTTATTTCTACTTGAATATGATTTGCATTTTATTATGATTCTTGTTAATTTAAAGAAAAAATTAATGCTTAGAGACTCTTAAAAGAATATTTGTTTGAGTAGGTTTCTTCAGTTCTAATAACTGAGAGTTTCTGAAAAATGTTACAAATATTTAAATAAAAACAACTATCTTTTAAATTATACTAGTATAAAAGCCTGTCCTACGACAGGTCCTCCGCACACTTCTTTTTGCCGTTTGCCATTTGCCGAAAGAACTTTTTATTTTTTTAAAGCTTGATTTTTTTTTCAATTGATTTTTGAAAAATACAAATGTACCACTTTAAATAACACTTTACTTATTGAAGCAGTGTTGAGAAATTAGTTCAAGTGTAAAAGTGCAAAAAGTCGAGTTTGGTAACAATCATATTAATACACAACTTTACAAACTGGCTTTGAACCCACCATCATATACGCAGCAACACAGGTGTCGTTTCGCGTCTGATACAGTTATATTTTATGGTGCAATCAACTCGAATCGAATCAAAAGAATTTCATTAAATTTGTCATGATTTTTCATAAAATGCTGAAAAAAGGGGTAGTTAGCTTAAAAACGTTCTATTGTAAAAACCCAATATTGTCACTGATAAGTATCAAATATATTTTCTGTGCATACTTTCAGGCTGAACATTCTTAAGAACAGTATGTCTTATAAAAGTACTTTACTGTCACAAAATAATTACAGTTTGAGAAATACTGTGTACGGAGCAGCATGCTTGCCTTTTATGTATTAAGATGTGCATACTTTCAGGCTGAACAGTTTGAGAGATATTGAGCACGGAGCAGCGTTCTTGCCTTTTATATATTAAGATACTTGTTGCGCGCCAAGTAAGCTCTTTAAAGGATGAACGGATTCAACAAGCATTTAGGCACAGTTTTTTTAAAAAGATACGAATTAGCTACAGGATATATAAAAATTTGATTCGACAATGGCGCGTGGCACCTCCTCTATAACTCAAATCGTTTTTGTGGCTTCGCTCTTAAACTATACACTATAGAACATGGAACCTAGGTTAAATTACTAACTCCATCTTACTAAAAAGACAAGTATGTGTATTTTAAAAGAGGATATGACACCTCCCATACAATCTGAATCGATTTTGCGGCTTAACTTTTGAACTATATATTTACAATAGACCATGGAAACTGGGTACAAACCAACCATTTGGTACCCTGACATAACTCCAAGTGACGTTATCCCAATTTTTAGTTTTGGGATTATGTCCCTTCATACGCAGTGACAAAAGCCAATTTTTTTACTTGGAATAATGTTACTTTTAAGCCAAAAAAATTAAAATTGTCCTTGTACGATCTACACGGATAGAAATAATTTACTTTTATTAAGAAAAAAGGGCTTAACTGAATTCTACTAGCAACAAGTAGAATTTCACTTAACTTAAGTACAAATCGGAAATTTGAGTTTATTGTAACAAGAGTTTTCGAGTTTATTGCAACTCAGTTTTAAAAAAATTGTCCAGTATTTATTTGCTTAATCTTAGAAATTATTTTCTTATTGTCAAGTCGAGTAAGTTTGACACTTTCATATACACCCACATATTGCCTTCAGTTGAGAAGCACTTTTGATAACAACAATGTTGTTATGTATATTATTTCAAAAACATCTTAATAGTGCAAATAGCTCAGTTAGCTAAAGCTTTAGTTTTTACTCTTGCTTTTTGGAATCTTGAGTAGTGGGCTCAAATCCCATTAGAGACATACATTTTTTTTTCCCCTAATTGTTTTTATTTTTTTTTTTAGTTTGTTCTTTTTTTAGTGATTTCGTTCCGATTTTTTGCATTAATTTCTTATAAAAGCAAAGCGGACGCGTTAATTTTGTTACTCTGTGCTCGTACGTTTATTCCTAATGAAGCCAATTAAGCGACGATTAGTTAACAAATGCAATGGTCGAATGGGTAAGCCCATTCAATCACACTCACGCTGCCGAGGTTCAAGTTCCGCATTCAATTTAATTTAATGTTAATTAATACACATTGAAATCTGTTAGCTAAATTTATATTGTGATTAAACACAACTTGCGCTTGATTTCTCAGCCACTTCAAAATTACACTATATTTCAGCTGAAAAATTGGTTCTGAATACACCAATTATTGCGGCTTGATATAAGTAATTTGTTAATGGAATATTTATAAATTTTGATTTTGCAGAAAACATCGGCTTGAAATTAAGAGAATTTCGAATGGAATATTTATTTTAATATCGCAGAAAATAATGGCTTGATTGAGGCGATATTTTTAGGAATGAGAATTTCGATTACTCAGCAAATACCCGCTTGATTTAAGAAGATTTTGACTAGAATATTTATTTTGATGCTTCAGAATATAATTTACTTGATTTAAGCTTATTTTCGCTGTGCGCTATCTGCGGCTGCGATTTTCTAAATCCCCTCTGAATATGAGAATATTTTTCTATCCGTGTACACTGAACCAAAAAGGTACATTATATTAATGAAAACGTGCATTAATTTCAATGAATTATTCATTGATTTTGGTCCAATGAACTGTGGTCATTGATTTCAATGAATTTTCTTCATAATTTAATGAATAGTTCATTAAACTTAGTGATTTTCAACGAATGGTTCCTTGAATATCAATGTACACTTCATTGAATTCAATGAACACGTTCATTAAAAAATGCCAAAAGTAATGATTTTTTCATTGAATTTAATGACAAGTTCATTTAATTCAATGTAAAGTTCATTGAACTCAATGTAAAGTTCATTGAATTCAATGTATAGTTCATTGAATTCTATGTATAGTTCATTGAATTTAATGTATAGTTCATTGAATTTAATATTTATTTCATTGATTTTAATGTATTAAGTTCATTGAATTTGATGTATTTATTTTATTGGATTCAATGTACAGTTCATTAAATTTGATGTATTCAGTTCATTGGAATGAATGATCTATACATTAAATTCAACGAATTATTTGTTAATCCCTCTCTAAACATTTTTAAAATAAGGAAATAATTACAATTTCAATAATATTTTTTATTTTAAAGAGTTAATTAATATACAAATTTTCGGAGATTTATAATAGTTTTTAAATTTATAAAAATATACGGCAATAAACTTCCACAGGAGAGTGAATGCCGCAGGATATTTTAATTGAAACAATTGAAAAATTTTAAAACACACATCTACGGCTCTAATAAAACTAGCAAATTGAAATTTTACACCATCCATGAATGAGGAATGAGGAGAAGTTCTTCTCTCCAACAGCAAGGATTAATGGTTGAATATTTTCGCCTTTATTTTTGGTTGAATATTTTCGCCTGGTTGAATATTTTTGACTTCCTGGATGCTGCTTCCAACAAAAACGAATGCCTCATGGGAACTGGTAATTGTATGCTTTAGGAAAGTTTTTATTCCAAAGTTGTCCTTACTGCATACTTTTTGAGTGGGCACCAAATACCCATGAAGGCTCCAAAGAAGTTTCATAGCAGTACTGTCTGGAAAGATATTAATTGAAAAAATAACTATTTATTTATTTAGCTTCGAGAAAAATTAAGCTTACCACTGTAGTTAGTGAAATCTTCAATTTCTGCCAACTTTGCCCGCATAGCTTTATCTTTTATGTGGTTTTCATCCTTTAAAAATGTAAATATTTTTTGAAAATGATGGCAGCAGCCACTTAAAATGCCAGGTTTATTTCCTATTATTTACTAATACTAATAGTTATTCAGCAGATTTAAATTTTCTTTTACATTCAAAGCACAACATTTTCTTCACTTTTAATTTAATTTATTATCACCTTTTATCTAAAATTTACACACACAATTGCCACAAGTCTTCACAACTTCGCGTTTCACTTCAAACAAAATTGGGAAGGGAATAAATTAGTATACATTAAATTTAATGAACTGAATTCATTGAATTCAATGAACTATACATTGAATTTAATGAATTATACATTGAATTTAATGAAATATACATTGAATTTAATTAACTATACATTGAAATCAATGAACAATCCATTGAATTCAATGAACTATACATTGAATTCAATGACCTATACATTGAATTTAATGAACTATACTTTGCATTTAATGACCTAAACATTGAATTCAATGAACTGTTCATTAAAAACCAATGTATGGTTCGTTAAAATTTAATTTACAACTGGAATCAATGTACTTTTCATTGATATCAATGAAAAGTCCATTAAAATAATGAAAACAAATCACTGATATTTATTTAGACATTTTTAGTGAATATAACTTCATTGATTTCAATGAACAGTACGTTAAAAACTATGAGCAATTCATTTAAATTCAATGATTTTTTCATTAAAATCAATGATTTTTTCATTAAAATCAATGAATTAATTTTAACGTTCATTAAATTTGTTTTTTCTGTGTATGTTTTAAGAGTTATGACGACGAAAAAATTCCAAATTTTTAATTTCTAGTCCAGGTCACTATTACACGGGCGACAATATGAACTGCAATATTGTATAGTGTTTCAAGCAACTCGTAACCAATAAGGTGATATCAGCGTCAAATTTCTCTTCTTCTTCCTGAATCTGAACTGTGAATGAAATTCCGTTATTGATTTTCTAATTCCTGGGTCTCTGCGAAAATAAGGCAGTGTATTTGTTTTTGTACTTGTTGTAATGTTGCTATTACCTTATAACCCTTGCTACGAAAAAATCCTACTTAGGTAAAAAATTTATAAAACAAAAAAAAAACTGAGGAGAAAAGTATGAGGAGAGTGATGGATCAGTAGGAATTGGGAATATCTTCATCCAAGGGCGCCCGCAGGTCCAAAATGCTTGCCTCCCTAGGCAGTGAAAATTTTTTACATATCTTCATATTATATCAATAAAAAATCAATAAAAGTAAGTTTAAATACAAAAATTTTAAGAGAGAAGAAAAAAATTTCTAAATTGTAAGTTGAGATTAAACTGCGTTTTGATAACTTCATTAATAAAAACGACGTTTTTAGTTATAGAAGTGCAAAATTTTGCGAAACATGTATTTTGATAAGGTGCATCATAATCAATCAAAAATTCGATTTTGAATTTTTTGTAAAGTACGGTTTTTTAATTTCATATGACGATATGTTCATTATGTATTTACTATATTTTGAAGGGAATACAAAAATACTTTTTAAGGATAATTTATAAATTAAGCTGAACTAAGCCATTCATTTATAAATAGTATGTTGTACCCATTGCTTTAAGGCTATGTTCATATCAAGCCTTTTTGTCGCGATTGCGACACTGCTCTCACGTTTTTTTTCGCAGAAGCGGCTGAAAAATACTAAATTTTGTATGTATTTTAATGCATTCATTTATTTTAAATTCAGTATTTTCAGCCGCGTTTGCGAAAAAAAATTTAAAGCGGTGTCGCAAACGTAACAAAAACGCGTAATATGAACACTGCCTAATAAGTAACGATACCATTTCATTTACCCTTATTTCACAAGTTTTCAATACGTATTCTTAAATTAAAAGAATTTTTGTACGAATTTTATCCGTAATTTTCAGTCACGAATAGAATTCATATAATGGACGAAGTTTGGTACGCATTTCGAATACATGGTGTATTGTACGAATACATTTACGAATGATCCCAATACCTAGTTACGAAAAACCTTCTGTTCAGCTGGGGTTTGAACCGCGGTTCTTTAATTTATGGGCCACGTCTCTTTCAGTAAGCTACGGCCACCTTGCTGTCACACATTTCCTTATATTCGGTAATTGTTCGACAAACCAGTCTGAACGATTTCAGTTGTAAATTTTTTACGAATTATGAGTACGGTCAACCTACGAATGAATTTTTTAGTAAATATTACGAATTTAATGAAAGAAATTACGAAGGTATTCCTACGAGAAATTGACAAATGTTAAGGAATGATATTTCTTATTAGTCGAAGATAATTCTTCATAGCAACAGATAGCAATGGCCATTTAAGTCAATAACGGATATAAACTTTGACGATAAGCAAAATTATGTTTTAAAGCCATTGTAAACAAACAAAAGACATAGTAAATAAATTTAATAAAAAATATTAATGTTTTCCAAAAAGTCGGCTTGTTTGCTATCATAAAGATGATCCAATTTGGATTTATATATTAGTTTCTCCTAAACTTAATAAAATGGCAAACCATTCTGCAGCATTTATATTTAAGAAAGTTACAGCAATCTATGTGGGAGCAAAGCTTCTAATTCAAAAGCGAAAGAAAAATTTAGAAAATTTAATAATAAAGGCCAATTTTGGATCAAGGACTAAATTTTTAAGAAATCTTGTCTCATATTAAGCAAACGATTTTACATTAGAATTTGTTATAGTCAAAAGTTTTTTTATGTAATAAACGTAAATAAGAAACTCGATTTGAAACAACCATTTTTTACTTCTTCAAATTCACGTTATTTAGCGACACCCACTCAGTTTGAGAATTTTCTGGAGTTTTTTCACGTCACGTGCTTATATTAAACCAGGAATACGAGCAGAGCTGCCAGGTTTTTTATTAAACATCGGGATTTTAAAAAAAAAAATAGGGACATAAGAAAAAAAATCGGGACAGAGACTCAATCGTCCAGTACGCTTAGAATAACAAAAAAAACTTTAAATACGTTTACTGAAAATCGATTTTTTTTTCGAGTTGTATGTAACTTTAAAAAAGAAATTTTATATTTTAAACAAAATTTAGTGACAGAGAACTCAAATAAATGAATATAGAAACAAAATAAACTTATATTTTTGCTGACCCATATTAATATCTGAAAATTCAAAATTTGTATTTTATAATGTATTTTAAATAATGCACTTATTGTTTTTTTCGTTTTGTTTTCTTTCGTTCATGCTATGTTTGATTGCTAGAAAAGGATGGGATATGTTGAACTTAACGAACATCGTGGGTGAAAATGAGCAAAGCAAAATTAACAATATCCACAAAGAATGATGTTATTGTTTCATTCGTTCCCTTTTTCTTTATTTCACGCACTGTTCGGTTGCTTGAAAAGTATGCGATTCGGTGCACTTAATTAGTGGCGTACAAAAAAATCTGTACAAATTTAGTCATGAAGAAATAAAAATGTAGCAAGTATTTTTAAAAAATAGTGAAAATATTACAAAATAAATTTGTTTTTCAAGAAATCGGGACATTTGGCGTCCCGCGTGAGGTCTTCGCGGGACGCACATTTTTAGGCGGAAAATCGGGACAACCCGCGTAGAGATCGGGACCTGGCAGCCCTAGTTACGAGTCAAGCCTTGCGAGACGTTCTGGAATATGTTAAGAAAATTTATGAAACCCAATGGTCAAATTTGATAATTTATCTATATATATTACTAAATTGGAAATCTTATTATTATAATTTTTTTCTATTTAATATTATTATCATAAATATAATAATTTCTTCTTGAATATAAAACCTTTAAAGCCGGAGCGTTAATTTTATAAAAGTATGACTATATTAGCGCCGATTTTATAAAATTACAGTGTTTTTCTTTTAGTGACCCGCCCTTTGAAAAATTCCGCCTACTTTCTTGATTGTGTTTTGTTATAATTCTACCTAATCTTGCACCGAATTTCAGTAACCTAGTGTCAATATTATTCGAGTTACAGCGTTTTTCTATCATTGCCACGCCCCTTTGCCGAATACCGACCACTTTTTACGGGCACCTTCGCGTCCAATGTCTTTATCTGTTGACAAAAAATTGCGGCAATCCTAAAATTAGGATTTAGATTAGGTGGCTATTCAACTTATTTTAAAACTGAAAAAATCTAGATTTTTTGGGTTGCTTTTTCGAATTAACAACGCGAATAATAAATAAAATAAATAAAAAAATTCATAGGAATTATGTATTTACATTAATGGTATTCACTACATTTGCTATGTCCTCTCGAGGGCGCTTTATTTAATTTAATGTGACGTCTTATAGCCTATGACCAGTAGACGTTCAAAACTCTTCTAATGTGTAACAGTGGTTTTATCTAATGGCTGAGGTCAGCTAAGCCGTGCCAGGATTGAATGAAAGATCCTCAAACTGTCATGATATGAGGACGCAGTCAGCTTTATTTCGAATTAAAATCTTAAACTTTAGTATTCATTAGCTTCAGAATCGGTATTCGGTAAGCGGTAAGCGGTGATTCGGTAATCGGTATGTACAGATTCGGTAATCGGTGCTTTAGTAATCGGTGCTTTAGTAATCGGTGCTTTAGTAATCGGTGCTTCGGTAATCGGTATGCGATGCTTCGGTAATCGGAATGCGGTACTTCGGTAATCGGTATGCGATGCTTTGGTAATCGGTATTCGATGATTCGGCAGTCGGAATGCGGTGCTTCGGTAATCGGTATGCGATGCTTCGGTAATCGGTATGCGGTGCTTTGGTAATCAGTATTCGGTAATCGGTGTTTCGGTAATCGGTGTTTCGGTAAACGGTATGCGATGCTTCGGTAATCGGTATGCGATGCTTTGGCAATCGGTATTCGGTGATTCGGTAATCGGAATGCGGTGCTTCAGCAATCGGTATGCGATGCTTCGGTAATCGGTATGCTGTATGGGGTTGCGGTATGCGAAATTCGGTACTTCGGTAATAGTAATCGGTAGTCGATGCTACGGTAATTGGTAAGCGATTCCTCGACAAAGCAAAAACCAAGAAAGTAATTTGAGAGTTGACTTTGGTTAATGCGAACCAGGGGTGGTTCGCTCCAAAGTAAAGCACACCAGAATCGAGAGGGGCCGAGTCTGGTAGATGCGAACGAGAACTGATTTGCTCCAGAGAAAAGCACGCCTCATTTGTGAAATTATGATAAAATGTTTAGAAGTGAGAATGAAACAGATCAACATTCATATATTTACCGCTCAAACACATATACCGCTCTTCTGCTTTGCCGTAGTCGGGTAAAAAATAGCTTAATGCTTCAAAATAATTGTATGGACAGCGCTGCTACATATAAGTTTTATAAGTACATTTAAAAAATACTCAAAAGCACATCATCCTTAAATTAAGTTTAGTGCGTAGTTAAATTAAATTTGCTTCACCTCAATTTAATTTTGTTTTACTTTAATTTAAGGAGTTTTGCATTTAAATCACATGCCAAAGTCCTTTCATATATGAAATAAAGTACATTATAATTAAATTTAATACATTTACCATAAATGTTCGTTTAAGAGGAATCTCCATAAAGAGCCCCTTTGATTTTTTGACTCAGTGCACAGGTTAAGAAAGATTCATTGCTTCAAAAAGAGGACATTGCATATAAACATATCAGCTAACAATAAATGTATAAAGTTCAATAAGCGCTACGATCATCAAGTGTGACCCACAGTACTTCCAGTTGCCATCACTTCGTCAGTTTTAATTAAAATAAAACCATACTCATCAATTAACAGCGACCACCTAACTAGCAAGTGACAAATGCATGAGTCGAGTAATGTTTCGAAAAACTTTCCTTAGAATCATTGCTTTAGCCAGCTCCAACATCAAGTGTGATTCAACGTTTGCTTGCCAGCGTAAGCAAAGTTTGTATATTTGGTACCAGTCATTGAGTTTATGTTAGCATTTTTCCAACAATAATGTTAAAAAATATTAATATTAAGTTTTTTGTTTCTCCATACTTATGTGTATAAAATAAACAAATGTATGAATACATATGAAAAAAAGGAACCAGTCCATATTTATTTCAAAAGAAAAAAGAGGATTTGTAACTCTAAAACCCCCTTATCAGCGGAGTTGGCAGTTCTGTTGAAAATAAAGGGTGTTTTTTATAGAGTGATACAAGTTTAAATCATAATAAAACATAGTAATGTATTTTTATGTTTTATGTTAGCATTTTTCCAACAATAATGTTAAAAAATATTAATATTAAGTTTTTGTTTCTCCATACTTATGTGTATAAAATAAACAAATGTATGAATACATATGAAAAAAAAAGGAACCAGTCCATATTTATTTCAAAAGAAAAAAGAGGATTTGTAACTCTAAAACCCCCTTATCAGCGGAGTTGGCAGTTCTGTTGAAAATAAAGGGTGTTTTTTATAGAGTAATACAAGTTTAAATCATAATAAAACATAGTAATGTATTTTAAATATCAATAAAACGAGCTTTATTAGATAGAAAATTTTATGATATTAAGGGGGTCCTCTGGTAATCTATGCCAAATTTTAGCCTTTTTTCAAAATATTGTGGAAAGAGAACGAGTAAAAATATTTTAGTTCCGTTTTTTGATTTGGGTAGCTTAATTTATTGAAAAAAATACAAAATTTTGAAAAAGTTAATTTATGGACCGTTCAGAAAGTTCTCGGCCTGGTAACGAGGTTCTCCGGAAAAAAGGTGGGTCCAAATTGCGCACGATTCCAAGAGTAAACATCGTCTGAAAAAAAAAAAATATTCAGTTACTTAGAATGAATGTCCCTATAGCCCCTACCTCGGAAACAAAAATTGAAATTTTTTTAGGGGGGGAGCCGCCACTTTGAAAATGAAAAATCGAATTTCGACCTTTTTTTTTGTAGTCTAGTGTAGAAAAAAAATAGTAAACATTATTTTTTCGGCAAGTTTGAGGTAGGGGCTATAGCGGCGTAAATTCTGCGTCGTTTCATGCCTCATATATCAAAATCGGTCAAAAACTGTTTGAGTTATCGTGCGCAAAGTTTTGAAAAACATGGTTTCGAGAGAAACGCGTTTAAAGTTTTGACTTCAATTTTGAGGCACACAAATGACATTAACACATATTTTTTTAATACAATACTTACGAATATTAATCGGCAATTCCAGCCCCATAAAGTGTGCCTTCCTCCATCTCATAAAACGAGTTTTCCATGGCTTTTTGGGCTCTGCGGGCTGTGCGACCCTCTTTCGATGATGCGTACGTTCTTAGCTCTGAGCGTTGAAGTCGTTTTCCGTCGCGAGATTCAGCATACATCTCGGCTTGTGGGCCGATGACAATACCCATTGTTGACATTATTTTTAAAATACTTGTGAAGCCTTCGTTGAAAATGCAGGTTGCCAGAAAATTTGCGATTTCGACTGTGGTAGCACCACAGTGGATATGTTTCGGTTCAAAGGTCCACAAAAGCGAGTTGAACGATTCGTTACAATTTTGCGTTTCACCTCCAGTGCATCGGTTGAGTAGATCGTCGGATGATAACGCTTCGTATATGGGCTTCATTACTTGCAGAACCTTTCCATCAAGTGGGGCGTACGTGTGGTGAAATGAGGCTAATGAGCCTTCTGCTGCTGACTTTTGATAGGCGCACCAGCTGGACTCACCAGGTGGGCAATACATATGTTGTGGATTACTATCACTTGAACTTTTGTGATAATATGTTGACCATATTTCTTTTCTCATGTTTTCCACAGAGTCCTTATTACGTCGAATAGCAAGTCCATAGTAAGTAGTCAGCTCGCTTATGACTTTGTCTGTCAGTTTGCCAGTGCCTTTTCCACCGATGCCTTTGTTTTCTTTTTTGGCCTTGCGCAGCCGTGTGCCCATGCGTTTTTGCACGTGAGCGATGCACTCCTTTTTTGTGACAACGGGGTCGCCGTTATACGGATCAAGGTCTATAATGGCCTTGAAGGTTTTGCTGTCGCCATCGCCAATATATTTTTCATATTTTATGCCATATTTTTCGATCGATGAGGCAAACATTTCCTTCACGGCATCTACCTCCATCTTGCCCGCACTCCCACTGTGGTTGTTTGTGCATGTTTTCTGGTTTTTTGACGAAAACATACCTACACAAAAATGCCTGTATCTCCTAAACTATTTCGAATTTTGAAAAATCCTTTTGGGAAAATGTTTTTGAGTATCTGAGCAATAGAAATATGAAAAAAAAATCGAAAAAATTTTTCGGATTACCAGAGGACCCCCTTAATGCTTAAATATAATTTTGGCCATGCAGCTACCACGGCTGGCGCGTACAAGGCGCAATCTGGAACACTAATTTTCACAAACTTTTCGCAGCATTTGCGGCCGTATCTCTCCGATAACTCTTCGAATGCTGATTTCTAGGTGCTCAATTGTTTGTGGTTTATCGACGTAGACAAGTGACTTTACTTAACCCCAAAGAAAATAATCCAATGGGGTTAAATCACACGATCTTGAGGGCCAATTATTTATTAATTGGGCCATTTCGTGAAATTATTTTTTCGTCAAAAGTTTCCTTGAGTAAATCAATTGTAGCGCCCGCTGTGTGGCATGTGGCTCCATCTTGTTAGAACCACATATCAGCAAGATTAATGCCAGCTAATTTAGGTACGAAAAAATTTCGAATCATGTTCCTATACCGTTCACCATTGACAGTAACATTCTGTCCATCATCGTTTTTGAAGACATATGGGCCAATGACTCCGCCAGCCCATAAAGCGCACCAAACAGTAATTTTCTGTAGCTGTAATGGTGTTTCGACAAAAGCTTGTGGATTCTCCTCATTCCAAATACGACAATTCTGTTTATTTACGTACCCATTTAAGCAAAAATGGGCTTCATCGGAAAATAAAATTTTCAATGGAAATTCAAAATCAATATCAATTCGCCGAATTGGTGGCGCATACGATGGTCTTTTGGCTTTAATTCCTGCACCAGTTGAATCTTGAAAGGTTTTAAGCCAAGATCTTTTCGTAAAATCTTCTATAAAGTGGAAGGACACAACCGCAGTTGCTGAGAACGGCGACGAATTGATTGATTTGGATTATCTTCAATGCTTTTCTGTAAAGCGGCTACAGATTCTTCAGTGCGCACTGTTCGGCGTCTCACGGGATGCACATTATCAGTAACAGTAAATGTGGTCCGAAAACGATCTATTGTTCTTCGAATTAGCAGCTCTGAAGGACAATTATGTACGTCATAAAATGGACGAAGTGCACGATAAGTTTGACGAACAGAACCATAAAGTTGATTAAAAATTTCCACAATTTGCATGCGTTGCTCTGGTGTAAGTCGATCCATAATAAAATGTAAAAAAAAAACTAAACAAAGAGCAACTATCAGCTGTTAAATGGGTAGTCTGAAATAAAGCAGAGATGCTAACTCCAAGTTGTATCACTCTATAAAAAACACCCTTTACACTGTTCTTAGTACATCCCTAGAAGTATGCATTAGTTTTTATTATTCTTTTTTATTGGTTTTTCATACATGAATTAGCTAAAATACCCTGTGTTACTTATACTATTTTATCTACTATAACTTTCTTGTTTATAAAACAGAGCTGATAATATTTTAGAAACCAAAAGATAATACTTAAGATATAATTATAAAAAAGTTTCGTCAAAATCAAAGAATCCCAATTTTTTAAATTCTTTATCGAACTTCGCTCAATTTTTAATATTTTTCCATATAAAATTTACCATTTTTAGCAAACGTTCAGTTTTTGAAAACTTAATAACTTTCTTGTTTATGAAAAGGTGCAGATGATATTTCAGAAATAAACAGTAAATAGCTACTTCAAATAAAATTACAAGAAAGTTTTATCTAAATCAAAGAATCCCTTTTTATCAAAATTTATCAAAATTCGCAAATTATTTATTTTAAAGGTGTTTTTTTAGGAAAAGAAAATTTTTTTTAGTATTAAACTAACAAGAAAATAATAGTTACATGAGCTAAAATACTATTCAAAATTATCTTCTTTACTAATTTTAAAAAAACATACTAAATTTTTAAAAACATTAACTTAATTTTTACTGATTTTGTTTTCTACTAATTCAAAGGTGTAGTAAAGGCCATGCATTTATTTGTTATTAAAGATTGTAACAACCTAAATTCCCGGCCGAGGATGCGCTCGAAGGACCCAGGGTTCGTTGCAATTATTTGTATTTGTCTTTTTCAGACACCGAATCAAAACACAGAGGTTTCTGAACTCATTTAATTTTATTGACAGATTTATGTGCTCTAAAAGCTTACTTTATTTAACATTTCTTTCACTCAATATTATTACGTTAGAATTGCATGTTACTCCAACCAAATGTGCAATTTAGTGGCCCCCTGACCTCTAGGGTTTCGTTCGTCGTTTCTGGTTAATAGCTCTTCGTCCGGTGCTACAGCTCTATTGAACTCCTTCGGTAAATGAAAACCTCATGCGGTGGGGCGTAGTGACTTCGATTTTAAAGGTTTTTAGATTTAAAAGCCATTTGGTCTTTTGTACCATATGGTTTGTAAGGAGCGAAGTCAACTCCTCTGTCCCATTTACAATCCGCGAAACGGGTAGATATCTAAATTATGGCCCTATCGAGACCCTATGTGGTAGTGACGAGTTTGGTCAGAGTCCGTAACGCCGGGCGATTACAGTGAGCGAGGTCAACCCCTCTATCTCTATTTTAATCAGCAATCGAGGTGTCCTGTGTATCCTTGGAGTTTCGACGATGGCCCTAGAGTCGGCAGCGAGACCGACTACTGTACAGCACAGATCAAGCGAGGTCAACCCCTCTATCCCGACCTGGCTGCAATAACTTTCAACCAACGTGTCATGCTCCTGCTCCAAAGGTGCCTATGTACACTAGTATCTTACGTGAAAACCTACGGTGGTGCAAGCCTGCACCTGGGATTCGTAGCACCGTGCGATTGTAGTAAGCGAGGTCAACGCCTCTGTACCACTGGCAATCGGCAATAGCTAGCTCTGTCCTACTCTTGTATCTCAGAAAATGCCCTAGGTTTGGCAGTAGAGCCGTCTATGTGGCAGATCGGTTCGAGCGAGGTCAACCCCTCTATCCCGAACTGTCTGTAATAGGCTTTTGGGAAAGCTATTTCCTGCGTAAATATTCCACTTTATTTACCTGTACATTTACTCTCGTTCTACCCTCGTGCCCAAATGTCGACTTTTATCTTTCGTCCTTCAGGCGGGTTCACTTTTGCACTGTTATTTTAAACAATTTGAAAATCTTCTTTATGGATATTGTAGTTACCTGTATACAATTCAAAATTTTGTTTTGACGTGCATTCGCGTCATCTTGATGCAACAATTTTATTTATTAAAACGCGACTTTATCTTAGTGCGTATGAAATCTATTTTTTTTTTTTATTTACATACCTCTCTTTTCTTTTTAGCAAGGTTTTCTCAAATAAACTCTACTTTTTATAAATTTAATATTACTAAATGCAAATTTAAAAAATAAAAAAGAACAAAATGATACGATACGTCAAATAAAACCTGAGGCTTCCTATCGGCGTATCCGCGGCGTCCTGGCGTCTTTGAAATGCTGCTGGCGTCATCGTGATGTTGTTTCTGCTACTGCACAGTCCTCTTGTGGCCGCCGTTCTGTCGCTGTGCAGTCCTCTTGCAGCTGCGCAGTCCTTTTGCTGCTGCTGCGCTGTCGCTGTACAGTCCTCTTGCTGCTACTGTGTTGCCGTTGCGCAGACCACTTGCTGCGTTTTACTCGCTCTCTACGCGGTTGGTTCGCTTTTACGTTGCGCTACCTAAGTTGTTAGCAGCTGGCTCTTCTATCACGACTTTACTTTACAGACCAGTCCGATCTCACTCGCGGTTTCCACAAACTTAACTCCAGATTTCTAGCTGTTCGGCCTTTTATAACTCCTATCAGTAGGGCACTCGATGCTTGTTCTTCCTTCAATTTCCTCTTAAAATCATGGCATCTTGCCGTTGTTAAGTGATTAGTATTCTCCAGCAAGATGAGTCTCCGTTAATATGAAAAACAAAGTAATAAAAAACATACGTTAGTGTTTTACTCACCCCAGTAGGAAAATTATGGTGAAGTGCAGAAAAGTAAGTAGTTGCGTAATACATAAATTACGAGACCTGTACTATAAGTTGTGACCAAATCCAAAACTATTTGGGCATTTCAGGATGGAAGTTATTAAAATTGCAACTTATTTTAATCTGGATCTAGCCAGGAATTGAACCTTAGTCAAGTTTATATATTCCTATTCCGAATTATAATTTAGAAAATTCAAATTTCTTTGATTGTTTAAAAATTTTATTAGTTTGTTTCAGGTTGTAGGTGTTCCTAAGCTATGGCTTAAATTACATTACTCCAATACTGAATAAAATGGGTTTATATTGCATACTTTCTTTGAAACAAAAACAACAATTATTTATTTTCTTATATTCTTACCCATTGGATGCACTGTGCGTTGGCGCTATTTCATGTCCGACGTATGATCTCGTCTAAAAACTACTTTTGCGAGGGAATGAACACACTTTGAAACACAATTTTATTAATAATGTGAATAAATTATTATAATTATAAATATTATATTTTTTTAAATACATTTTTTTTAGATGATTTTACAACTTCTCCCTGACTCACCTATTCCAAAAAACAAATAACAAAGTTCGTATACGAAGCTTGAAGTAGTCACAACTAAATCAATATCCGTTTCATAATCAAATCTATAGTAATAAAACTCATTTTCTATTTGTTTGTTTGTTTGGCCTTTTTACAAATCTAAACGGCTCAACGGATTTCGCTCAAACTAGGTACACATATTAAGTTTATCCCAACTTAAAATGTAACTTACTTAGTTTTTGCCACGCCCCCTCTGAAATTTTTCAACTAACGGTAATTTTGTTATTATAAAACTTTTTAGTATAGGAGATTTTTGTATATTTAATTTTAAAAATTTTTTGTTATTTTGAAATCAAAAACACTCACATATCTTCAAAATTGGAGAAATTTACCTGAGAATGAGAAAAAAAACGACATGAAAATCAAAGTTTGGTATTTCGATGCAAATATCTCCGCTGTCCATTAATATATTTCATTCAAATTTCTTTTGTTCAAAAGTTCAATAAAATCACTTCACAAAAATAGGTTGAACTGTACCGTTAAGTCAATGTATATATGTTTTATGAGTATGCCAAAAAAGGTCCAAAATATTGACTTTTTACTCAAAAAATGACTCAAAAATTGTTGTTGTTGTAAAAATGAAATCAATTAAAAATAGAAAATCTGACTACCTTTCATATGAGATAGCATTTATTTGCAAAAATTCTTCCAGCTAAGCGCAAAAATTATTTTACTGTTTATGTCGTCAAGATCTTTGATCTTTTTCGCGAAATTTATTTTTTCCAAAATGTTGTTTTTTTATGTTTTACAAAAAAGTCAAGTCTCAAAAATAATTTATGTGAAAAAATTACCCCAATATCTCTTTCCAATCAAAAGTTATGGCTAAAAATCTATTTTTTCATACCGACTATTAATAAAAAACTTAGTTTTGTGTTAAACTTCTCAAATAGTTTGAACGTCCCCCATTTATCTCTAAGAATGCAGTTGTGTGCCTAAAGTAAGTACGAACATTTTTGATTATATAAAATCTTCTTTATAGTGATCTTCTTATTTTTTACCTCCCCACCCCTCCCCCCCAAAAACGCAAAATTTTCCTAAACTTTTTTGTATTAATGTTCGTTCAACTACCTTTCTAACGGTAAATAAATGAAATTAAATAAAATAAAATTCAACATGTTTTTCATTATTCCCGATTTTAAAAAACATTTAATCGATAAGTGTATGTAAAAATGTTTATATAAATGACTTTCGAGTAACACCGGGTATATCAGCTAGTATAAAATATTTTCTTTTCACAAACAATATATTCTTAAATAAAAAGTCAGAAGAAATTCAAAATGTTCACCTTAAAAAGGCATTCACTTTAAAAATGTAGAAACCTTAAAAAGGCATTCACTTGTTTTTAATTGGCATTTTTCTAGGTAAGATTGTTGCTTACCACAATTTTTACTAATAACACTTGAAACTTGATGGTATGCTAATTGCAAAAAACAACCGAACAACCAACATTTATGTACCAAAACAACTCAATTATTTAAAGACAGTTTACGAAAGTAAAGAAACACCAACTCATACATAAAATGTTCATATACATATGTACAATGTGTTTTTGCGAAAACATCTTAAATCAGAGAAACCGCATATTTTGTGGTGCTGAGGTGAAATGTTAAATTATTGCAAAAAGACATGTTTTGACAGTCATTTTGAGAGCGGAAACACGTTCAACGTATAATAAACTGAAGTACGTGCACAGTTTTAAAGATGTTGAAAGGTGCTTAGGAACGAGCTGTTTCTAAGAAGTAGAAAGGAACTTCTGAAGACTCTTAAGAAAAATTAAGAGTATATTTTGAATAAAAATATTTTGCATAACTACATCAGTTTTGAGATACTATAAATTCGAAGTAAAAGACAAAAATGGACAAAAAGTGCTGTGTTCCTTATTTTTGTTCCAATTTGGCCAAAATCTTTTACACAAACAAATGGGCCATATGACGATTTAGTGAGTTTTGTTGGGTTTGGAATATTATTAACAATAAAAAACAAATTTACACCGTTAACAAGCTGCAGCATTTGCTTCTGACACGCTATTTGCATAAACTCAGTAAAGATGTTAGTTTTTTCGTTTCTGCTGCTGCCGCCATTTTGTGGCAAACACTCTGAAGATGTTCATATTTCGTAAGATACAGAAATGGCGCATCATTTCGTTAAGGAAATTATGTATTTGCAACGCAATTGAGAAAATGCACCATAGCATAGTTTGAGTCGCAGCTACTGTAGGTGTCACAGCGAGTTAATCTAATGTTGGTGAAATAGAAAATTATATTCCTATCGCACTTTGTATTCGAACATACATTAATACATGCAAGCAGTCTCACACACAAACACACAAAACACATGCACACAGGCAACAACGTATATATTTCAATTCTATTTCATATCAATTCAATTCAATATCTAACTGAATATCACACAATCTATCTTGGCTTGTGTCCCAAGCCAGGACTGTGTGTGAGGGCGTTCGGGCAAGTGTGTGAGTGTGGTTGTGGTTGTGGGTGGGTCTGCAACGTTGCTGGCTTACAATTTTTTAGATTTGCTGCCAGGGAATACTTATTGAATGATAAAAGTTTGATTCGATGATAATGATGGTAATGGTGATGATGATGATGACTGGTTGGAGGGTTGGCGATGGTAGCAAAGTATATATGCAAATTTTAGCTTAATCAAAAATTGGCAGCACAACTTTTTAAACATGTTGTTGGAGTGGAGTGAGTGGTAGTTAGAAAGAGGACTTTGTTTAAACAGACTGTATAACTTTAATAGGGCTAAATTCAAAGGAAGGACATGCCCATTGGCAAAGAATCAAAAGGATGAGTGTGTGTGTTTATAAAATAACTACGATAATAATGATGATGGTGATTGTGCTATTTTGCAAATGTGGTAATAAATGTTTTTATTCGTAAAGAAATCAATTCAGTGTTAATTGAACTATTATAGTCTGAAAAGCATTTGGCTTAATCATAAGCTAGCAAATATATGCATCAATTTGCTAGTTAATTTCTGTTAACCCTTAAAAAACGCACTCGACCTGATTAACTGCTAAGGTTGTGTCTAAATGGCACTCTAAAAATTTAAAAAAAAGTGTTTTTTGTTTATATTTTCTAGATAATATTTTATTACAGTCAATCGCGAAAAAGTGATTTTAAGATTAACGCATTTAAAGATTTGGTCATTGTTTTCGGCACGATAATATTTAATTACGATTGGTTGGAGAGACTTTTCCAATGTATTTTGTAACAGTGGTTTTATCTTATGGCTGCGGTCGCTCAGCCATGCCAGGATCAAGTGAAAGATTCATAAACTTTCATCAAATAAGAACGCAGTCGGTGTTGGTTTTAAAATTATAATATTAAGTTTTATTGATATATTCTCCTTAAGATTACTTAATGCAGCGTAACGTTAGCAGTTTGAGTAAGAGTGAATGTAAGCGGTCGAATGGTCGGAGGTAATCGGTATTCGGTAATCGGTAGATCGGTATATCGGCGAATCGGTGAATACGTGAATCGGTAATCAGTAATCGGTAATTCGGTAATCGGTAAATCGGTGAATCCTGCCAGGGCCCCTAATTGGTAGATCGGTATTCGGTAGATCGGTAAATCGGTGAATCGGTGAGTCCTGCCGGGGCCCCTGAAGCAAAGCTCATTATTAATATTAGAAACAACCAGAAGGAGTCATGGTGGAAAAACCTCTATGAGGTTCGCGCCATGGAAATATACAGTCAATAAGAAAGTTAATATATGCCGACTGCGTTGGACTAACCAAAGATTGGTTCTCACCGCAAGTGCGATTTTCAAACAGAGACTCAAAGGCAAGCTGGCTAGCCATCGAGTCCCTGCGACAAAACCCAAGCAGACCCCCCTTAGAGTATGCCGACTACGTGGGACGAACCAAAGACTGGTTCTCGCCGCAAGTGCGACACCTCAAACAGAGACTCAAAGGGAAGAACAGCAAGCTAGCTCGCCATTGAGTCACTGCGATCAAAAATATAGAGTATGCCGACTACGTTGGACGAACCACGGACTGGTTCTCACCGCAAGTGCGACATCTCAAGCAGAGACTCTAATGAAGAACCAGCAAACTGGCTCGCCGTAGAGTCACTACTTCGAGCTTACCTGAAGCAAAGCTGCTTTGGTTGGTTTTGTGTCGCCCTTTTATTTGATATGGCGTGAAAACAAGTTGGGAATTATACGTTCGGTTATTAGCTTTCTTTATCTTTGACCAGCCTGGCTATGCATAGACAGGTGGTGTGTGTATGTTTATGTTAATTTGTGGCTTATGCAGTAGTGCGGTTGTGTGTTGTCAATTAGTTTTATTTCTATGGAGTCATGGGTAGGTATGTAGCGTGTGTCGGTATATATGGTCTGGCATCATAGTACGGTTGTGTGTTGTCGCTGTTTTGTCTGGAATAAGTGATGTGTGTCGGTTGGTAGCTGCTTTAATATTTATATCATATTTAATTTTTATAATGGGTAACTAGAATAGAAATATTTAAGTAATAACATATAATATGAATATATATATATAAATAAATCTAATATTATAGTTTATGTAATATATAGAAATATATAATTTTTGCAACGTCACGTTACAATTCGAACGTTGACTATCATACTATAACAATTGGATAATTCGTTTCCAAGAATTTTGGGGGAAATAACCCGATGACATTTTTTTTAAAAAGTCATAAAAGTATTATTAGTTCAGATTATGTAAAACAAACATATTTCTGGACGAACTACAAATATTTTATTATTTTAAAAGTGAAACTTCTTAGGCGGCGATTTGTTGAAAGTAAAATTTTTCGAGTCTCGTAACGAAAAATTTTCTAATTTTGTTTCGAGTACGAAATGGTCTAAGGAAAACAGTGTTGCCGCACCTCTTTTACCGCCCACGAATTCATAAAAAGGCTTTCTTTCGTTTTTGGTAGTATTAGACTTCAAATTAAGTATTTTATTTTTTGTGTGTTGTAAGGGAACCCCCACAAGCTTGGTAGATAGAGAGAGCGTAGGTGTGCTTAGAAGTTAAGAAGTTTAACTTCTGCACTGTATACACAATACACTATGATTTCTTCTTTTTTTTAATAAATTATTAAGTTTTTAAAAAAAAATATTTGTTGATGGATTTATTTTCAAAATTTATTGTATTTTTGAATTCCAAAATCAAATTAAAAATTCAAACATTTATTCCATTTAAAAACCAGAAGTTCGAATTTCATATCAAAATTCGAAGAAAATCTCAACTTTTTGGAGTTTTTTAACATTTTTTAATTAAAGCCTGAAATATGTAGATAATACACAACAAGTTTTATAGCGGGCCTTACAATAGTTTAGAACTTATGAATTTTTAAGTACATGAATGTCGTAATTAGAACGTAGTAGGATGGGTTTCAGTACGAAACTAGATTTTTGCATTAACATAAAACTTATAAATTCATTAAAAATGTTTAACAGCAACGATTTTTATCACTGACTGCAATAAAAAACCACTGTTTGGAGAAGTTTTCCTAACACACTTTATTGAGGAAAGTTGGGGAAAACCTTCGTAAATGAAGTCTACTTGTGCTATATCTCATGACCCTTTTTAATCATAAACGTCTACCTTTTACGCACATCTATTTTTTTTTATCTAGTTGGTCAAATATTTCGTTGGGCTAATATGTTTTCATCTAAATCTAAACATATCCGCTCTACCTCCCATTCAACCCAAATTTGCGCAATCAAACAAACCAAAAAAATTCTATGTATCAGACGGTTTTGATTATAAAAAAAAACTAATATTTAGTAATTTGGTTAAGATGGCTACTGTGGGCAGCTGTACAAAAAATGGAAGTGGTTGCACTATATCAACGCCCAATTTTCAGAAATCATTATAGTTTCTGAGTTGTACACGTTTTGATAGTGAAAATGTTTTTGTAGGGGCTCCAAGTGACGGTCACCATACATATAAATGTTGCCACGCCTACTTTTTCAACCCATATATACACCAAAAAATTATATATTTAGGTATGTGTGTATATCACGTAAAACTCCGAAAGCGCTAAGACAATTTTTATGAAATTTTCATGGAAACTGTAAGGAAGTCTTAAAAGTGTTCCTGTGAAGTCTAGTGTTGATTGAAAAAGGGGCCGTGTCACCTCCAATACACCCGAAGTTTCCGATATTGAATAGCTTTGGAATTATAGGTCGCACAACCTCGGATTTCGGTTTCATTAAACTTTAGGTAGCTATTAAACACATACCAAAGATGGTTTTTCCATTAAAAAAGGGAGCGTGACACTTCCCATTGCCCGAATTGGCAATATCGAATAGTTTTGAAGTTATAGGTCACACAGTTTGGAATTCAGTATTCGACCTCAATTTACATATGCAGTTATACTGATAACATTTTATGGGCTTTGAAGAAGGGGGCGTTGAACCTCCTATACAACCTAAATTTGCGATATTGAATAGCTCTGGAGCTATTTATTTATTTATTTATTTATTTAAGTCAAAGAATAAATAATTCCATACTGAAAATTTATAACTTAAAAATATACTTAATCTAATAGTAAATGTTGTCAAGATACTTTTTAATTATATATTTTGTAAATGAAAAATCTAACGCAAAAGAACGCAAATTTGGGATTAAGTTTATTTCAATGAGAGCTCTCGTCAGGGGGTATATATGAATAATAATGACAGTATGGTACCTCTATATTGTAGCATTTTTAGATTTAAAAGTTTGCAACGATCAAAGTACGAGTGATTAGCATCACACAGATTTAATTGATGAACTACAAAGCGAGTAAATCTCTTTTGAATGCGCTCCAAGCGATGTATATGTGTTGAATAATAAGGTCTCCAGATAGCAATAGCATACTCTAATTTTGAACGAACAAAAGAAGAATATAATAAATTCAGAGTAAATGGATCAAAGAAATCAGAACTATTACGCATTAGAAAAGCTAACACAGAGTAAGATTTAGATATAATATAGTTAAGATCGCTGAAAAAAGTGAATTTAGAATCCAATATTACACCAAGATCAATAATTTCATTAACTTTTTTTAATATAGAGCCCTCAATGTTATATAAATAATAAAACACATTAAGAGTTTTCGCAAATTTAATATAGAAGCATTTGTTGATATTTAGAATAAGCTTTTTATTTATATAATAATAACACCAATCCAGAAGGTTATTAATATCAGGTTGTAAGTTTATTTCATCTTGAGAGTTACAGATGATAGAATAGACTTTTAAGTCATCCGCGTATAAAAGATATTTGGAATAGTTGAAACATCTGCTAATGTCATTTATAAATAACAAAAAAAGCAGTGGACCTAAAATGCTGCCTTGAGGAACACCAGATGTTGCTATAAAAGCGAAAGATTGCATATTTTCAACTACAACATGAGAAAGTATATTGGTTAAATATGACTTTAACCAGGCTAAAAATTTAGAGTGAAAATGCAGAATACAGTCTTCTGTAAATATTATTAGATTTGTTACTGTTGATCGACCTGCAACAAAACCATGCTGTTGAGGACATATTAAATTTTTGATGGCGAAGTACATTTTGTTTTTAACAATACCCTTAAATAATGTAGAAATAGTCGATAATTTAGAGATTGATCTTTCATTCAAAACATTACTTTTATTACCACTTTTAAAAATAGGTTCAGTTAAAGCAATTTTCCAGTCATCTAGAAAAATTCCTGAAGCAAGAGTTTTATTAAAAATTACCTTAATCGTATACAGTAGGGAAACAGCACAATTCTTAATAAAAAGAGGAGAAATGCCATCGATATCAGTTTGAGACAACTGTTTTAGATTACTTCATCTTCATCCATTCCATACATCATCATATGATGAACAAAGAGAGCCGAAGCCAAGAGTAGATCCAGTATTAGAGACTAAATGCAAGTCATCATGGAGCTCAGATTCGACTACAAAATTAGATTTAAAGAATGTAGCAAATAGGTTTGCAGCTTCCAAAGGTGAATTCACAGATTGATCATTAAGATAAATTGTTTAAGGTATACTAGAAGTACTTTTTTTTTTGCTTTAACAAAACACCAGAATGCTTTGGATTGGATTTTATATTAGATTCATAATTATAAATATACTTTTTATAAAGATATTTTTTAAAAAAGTTGAACTCTCGCATGAAATGCAAATATTTTGATTTAAAGACTGAATTGTTAGTGGCCTTATATTTTTAAAAAAATTTATTTCTCAAATTTTTAAGCTTTTTTAAACCCTTTGTGGACCAAGGAACTTTATAAACAGTTTTCTGGAGTTGAGGAATATTATTTATGCAAATTAGAGCTAATTGAGATTTTAAAATATTAAAGCACTGAGAAAGACTTAAACCCGTAAACAAAGAATCCCAGTCAATACAAGATATTCGATAATTCAAGAGATCATTATCACAATTTTTATAGCTAAATAAAATATGGGAAACATTTATCTCAAGTGGGTTACAATTGGGTTAAAATTATAAAATTATGCATCAACAATAAGTGGGACATGATGAATACTAGCTGCAGAAAATGGAAAAACACATTCAACAATCTTTTAATTCAAGTTATTGGAAAATAAAATTAAATCGATAATTCTGTTTACCTTATTATAAAAGTAGTTAATTTGTTGTAAATCAATACTGAGAAAGTTATCAATAACATAAATTTCAGTTATACTATTTAGATTAGATGGTGTTATACATTATCATCAAAAACATTATTCCAGGCAACTTTAGATAAAGCCACCTAAAACACTGAGGTGATCATTCCCAAGATTATTTTAAGCAAGATGAAGTACATTGTCAACATGTGATTTGATATGAACTGTTGGGTGGAACATAGGAAGTGAAAATTTTATTAGAGAGAAACTGTACACAGACTCAAAGCTGGTCCAAAAGCGTGTCTGGGTTTTCGAGAACTATTTGAAAGACCTTAAATTTCCGTTGAACTGCAATCAAAACACCTCCTCCTCTTGAACAACCGGTTTTAACTACATCTCTATCTTTTCCAAAGACATTGAAGATATTTGAATCGAAGAATTCCTCGTTGAAAAAATCAGCATTCAGCCAGGTCTCAACAAGTATGATGATATCATAATCACATTGGGAACTCAATGAACGAATTGATTGAGCTTTAGTTCTAAGTCCAGATACGTTTTAATAGAATAATTTAAAACATTTGTTTAGATTTTTTGTATTGGCATTAATAGTTATAGGTCTCACAGCGTCGGAATTCAGTACTCGACCTCAATTTACACATGCAGTTTTACTGATAACATTTAATGGGCGCTGTAAAAGGGTCGTGGCAGCAACGGGCCAGGTGTCAGCTAGTAAAGAATATTATCTAAGCGTTTTGCGGCGTTTGAGAGAGCAAAATCATCGAAAAAGGCCAGATTTGTGGATGGATTTTGCATAACGATAACGCACCATACTACAAGGCTACTATCAGAACATCGCTTCTTCTAGCCGTATATTTCAACCGTAATATTACGGTTGTAAGAAAATATAATATATGAGACTGTGAGAAGGCTTCTATAGAGGCTGTAAGATTCCAGTATAAGAATTACTATTCAGGTTTTGACAACATCACATGAAATTGTTAAAACTTTCAATGGGAAGAGGAAATCGGTTTTGATAGCTGCCGTAAATCGTGATGTTGACGGTGTCAGGATTTTTTCTATGAAAGGTATTTACCTCCTCGCTTTTGAAATTATTACCAATTAAAAATAACTTAATACATATATAATTTCAAATTAAATTTTTATTTAAAATCATTTGAACAAATTAACATATAGAATAGTATTACTTTTTTGAACAAGGTAATATAAAATTTTAATTGTTCAAACAAGTTTCCATACAAAATTTTTCATTAAACTTTACAAATCTCATATTTGAAACGATAAAGCATTAGCATTTGAAGTTATTTCTGAAATATGCTTACAAATCATTGTAGACAATGGATTTGTAAAATAGTCCATGCCTTTAATGCTTTTAAAACCGTCGCAATTTAACAATTTCTGCTTGTTATTTACACCAGATAGTAAAGTTCAGAGAAAACATGCTTTCTGAATACTTTGAATTCTTAAATAAACTAGTAGAGCAAAAAGAAACAGCTCAAATATTTTGGCAGAGCGAACTCGCACTGGTGTGTCCATCAAGGGTTAATTTCTTAAATAATTTAATCTATTCTGCCAACTTGAATTGAATTCAAAACTAGTGTTTATCACCAAAAATGCTAAATTTATTAAAGCTGTCTCATTGTTTTAAGCATTACAAATCAAACGCACGTCTAGCACACATCCGTATCCGGCAGGCATTTGTTGTTGCTCTCGCTACAACAACATCGGAAATTATGACATGTAAATCAATGATGCAACATTGATTTAAGTAAAGGAAATTATATATGCCACAGAGTAAAATGTGTGTAGTCCAAAATATGGCAACACTAGCTTAACTGTAAGCAAAAAGTTGCACTCTCTCTTTCTCTCTCTAACTCAGACAAATAGCTTCATCACCAATTCAAATACATAAGTTGCTGTGAGTTCAGAATATTTGATTTGTGACAGTTAATCAAGTATTTGTACTATGGTACAGTAGCGTAGGCGGAGGGGAGCCCTAGTCATGGACATTCCCATTTTCAATTTGGTTGAAGTTGTAATATAATCTCCGCAAGAGAAAGTGGTATGTTTTTCATAATATTCTCTAAATAAAAAAAAAAGAAAGCGACGCTTTATTTTTCATCTGCACCAGTTGGATAAACTTACGTTACGCCACTGCAGGCGGAGGGCGGATAAATTTTTACAAATGGCGGCATGAAGTTTTCCTACACTGTTCCACAGTAGATTTAGTATTTGACATAACAAGGTTAGAACATGTTATTTAAACAACAAAATCAGACAGCATTTCAGCTATCATTATTGCCTGAGCAATAAATGTTTCTAAAACAAATCTTCTAGAGTTTTGGCAGTTTCAAAGTTTTTGATTAATTATGATTTCGGTTTAGCACGCTTAAAAAGTTCAGAAACTTGCTCATAATGCTACCTATAAAAATTCCACCCCTCGCATTTTACCCTTTAAGCTTTTTGCCACCAGTGTGACCCACCCACAAAATTAATTATGATTGATTGCTTTTTTTTTTGCATTTTTGTCCACAGTTAAGTCTATATGTCTTTTGCAACACATTCCTTGTTTGAAATGCTTTCCTTTTTTTACTCATTTTAAGGCTCACATTATTGTGTCCTTTATATTCTTTTCATTTTTTTCGTGCTCTTTTATCAAAAATTATAATTGGATTTTCATGCTTTTTTGTCGCTCCATTCTATTTAACACCTTTAATAACAGTGTTTCGTTATTTTTTTGTCCTTCCATTCTTCTTATCCTTGTTTATCCTTATGTTGTCGCCCTTAGTTCAAGCATATATTATGAAGACACCTTTTTTAGCACATATGTTGGCATGTATCAGCACGATTTTGCATATGTGAGTGTGTGAGTGTGTGTGTGTGTGTATGTGTGTATATGTGAGTTGTATATTTTTGGGTATAATTATAATTATGTTGTTGGCGTTGCGCTGAATTGATTATGTTAATGAAGTATACCAACGAGTGGTCCTAGCTTTTGTGCGTCTTGCATCAAGGATATGCGCAGTGTTGTATACATAGGTACATGTCATCATTGCCTATGGTTTTTCACAATTAAGTACATGATTTAAAGTACTTTCGACAGAAATTCAATTTGTTTGTAGTGTTGAGTTTTCAAGGCTCGAGCTAAAAAGAAGCTTAGTGCAGGCACTGTTTAATCAAATTTTTATGAGGGAAATGAAAAAGTACTGATATAGAAAATTATTAAATTGTTGGAATTCTTTCTTGGGTTACTATAAGTGATAAGATCAGATTTTCTTTATTTTTGTTTGTTCATCTCATAATTTCTTTCAAATTGTAATAAAGAGTAGAAGCAGTTACCAAATTTAAAAATTGTCAGTTTTTATTAAAAAACTTTTTTTGATTGGCCTAATGTCTTTAAGTGGAGCATTTTATTGCTTGGGCCATAATTTCGTATAACAGTTAAGTCCTTGAAACACAATCCTTAGAGTGCAACTAGATCTATAAATCAAAAAAACCGTTTTGTCGTGTTTGTTTAATCAATAATTTTATACAAAGATAACGTTAGTTCTGTCTGGTTGCTATTCTGAAAATATCGTATTTTGAAAATATGAAACTTTAAAAATTGTTAAACCAAAATGCGTGTGCTTAGGTAAAAATAAAGTTCAAGATCATTAAAAAGTCTTATTTCAAAGTTCTAATTCACTTTTTACAAGCGTTAACCCACATTAGGAGTTAGAAGGGAATGTGCACCAGTGGTTTATCTTAAGTTGTCGAGTCTTTCTTTAATATCTTTCTTTTTTTTTCATTCCTCATATCATATCATATCATATTCCCACGAATTAGCTTAAAATTTCAGTTAAGGTTTATTAAAAAAATTATGTTTGGAATTTTTTGAATTTAAAATATTGCGAACTAAATCTATTTTTGAACTGCTTTATAAAAAAAAATCCAAAACAAACTTTATAAGTACTATACGCAGAGAAGCATTTTTTTCTAATATAAAATGATATGATAGCAAAAAAATAATTTCGATTTGTAAGGGGGTTTTAATCAAAGGCTGAGGTATGCTCAGCCGCTCCAGGATCAGACGTAAGGCCCTCGAACTTTCGCCAATAAATAAAAAGACTTGATGAATTTAATGCTCTGATTATAATTGCTGCTTTATTGTTGATGTTGTAGTTTCAGCAGTGTACACAGTATTCAGGTATATATATTAGACTGGTCCTTATTTGTATGGAGATAAAAAAATTTCGTTTGTTTTTCTTGAGCACCCTTTTATTTTGTTCCAATATATAAAAAACGCAAAAAAAAAGTAGAAATTCACAAAATTATCTACTACATATAAGAAAAAACAAATAAAACAGCAATTCCATTTTGAACGTACCGGCCTTACGGAATGATCATTTCCGATTTGAGTGAAATTTTGCTTAGAGCATCACTGAAGGAAATAAAAACTTAATTTAAAGGAAAAAATGCTGGAGCTATTTTTGGCGGAGTTAAAGGGTACACAAAATTGACAAAAATCGGCAAAAACGTGGAAAATCGATTTTTACTAGAATTCATATCTCAATCACTTCTTAACCGAATGTTATGTTTCAAATACCAATATAAAAGTAATTAAACACACTTTAATTTTAAGATATTTTTCTTTTAAATTTTGGCGGTTGGGATTCCATCTCTTGCAGTAAAGTAGTTAAATTCTGTGCCATCTAGAGTGTACTTTATATTCGAATATCTTTCCCACAGGACACTGTGGATAAAATCCAGAGTGGCATCTCGTTTGGCAAGATATTGTTAGTTAATGTTTATATATACTTTTTCTTTAAGCCATATGTAGTTTTTCTTAAAAATAAAACAAAGCATTTTGAAATCGTTATTTTTTACTGTTTTCTAAAAAACAACTTTGTCCTTGCGGGAGGGAAAGACATCTTTTTTCAAAATTTTGTATCTTTGTATCTTTTGAGATCCCTTAAAATGTGAATTTCGAAAAAAAATTGTGATTCGATACGCCTTAAGGTCTCTGCCCACTTGCGGCACGTAACGAAACGACACGAAACTACAAAATTTAACTACCATGTGTTCTTATGTATACATGCTCACTAAGCGACAATGAAACGGCAACGACTGTTGACGCCGACGAAAAAGCCGGTGGAGATCGTTTCAAAGAATTCTGACCGGCTTGTCGTTCTCTTTGTTTACAAAAATTACAATGGATTCCAACAGTTTATTGTGCAAAGTAAAAATTCGACATCGATATGTCGTTTTTAAAGCATAAAATCAATCTTACATCTATGATTTTATCAGTTTTCTACATCGTCATCTAATAGCAAAGCTATTTAAGCGAATTGTGTACTAGAGAATAATGCGCTTATTTGGTTGGTTAATTAAAATTTTTGTTGCCGTTTCGTTAAGTGTGCATTGAACATTACGTTGCCTTTTCGAAGCCGGTTTACAGTCGTTTCGTTACGCGCCGTAAGTGGGCAGAGACCTTTAATGCTCATTCAGTTGCATTGCCTCTGTGTAAACTTCAAGCTCCGTGCGGCACATGTTATTGTTGTTGTAAAACAACAAAAAAATTAGGGACTTCTTTTTAGACACTAAGAAACAAAAAAATTGGGTGCTCAACAATTTCTAAAATAAGGAATACCCTAATATATATATTTTCTCTTAGTGTATAATTCTATGAGTAAGTGAATGACTTACAACAAGTGAATGACGTACAATACACAATATTATAGATATATGGAACGTGTGCTGGTTCGACGATATTCGGTGTGCGGTGGAGTTCTGTGTTTCGGAGAAATTAGATTATATTCGGTGTTTGGTAAAGTTCGGTGGCGTTCGGTGTGACAACGACTTGGCAAGACCCGACTGCGCTGCCTTATATAACATTATATATCATTAAATATATTATGTTATATTGCGTGAATCACCCCATTATTACTTTAACGATAAGTTAGTAATAAATAGAAGATAAAAATCTTAAGCATAAATCTCTGTGTTGGATGTCGGATTGACCGGAGCCGACGTAAAAAAGTCCGAATTACAACTACTTCAGGGTTCGGACCGACCGAAGCTGACGTAAAAAGTCGGAATTAAAATAAGAGCACTTCGGATATCCGACCGACCGAAGCCGACGTAAAAAGACTGAACAAAAGAAATAGCATTTCGGGTCTCTGACCGACCGAAGCCGACGTAAAAATTCCGATCAAAAGAACCTTCTTCGGATTTTGACCGACCGAATTTCAGACCGACAAAAGCGGACTCTGCCAAATGCGAAATTTTATTCACCTTCTGTTGAAAACATGGTGGGAATTATACCATCACGCACCAGCAGTGAATGGTACTTGACGTATGCTAGGCTGTCGGCTGCTTTGCGTATGCTGAGTGTGTTTGGTTGTCGTATGCTTGGCTGTTAGCTGCTTTGAGTGTGCGCAGCACTGTTGCCAGATCAGCGAATTTCCCGCCAAATCAGCGGATTTTGATGTCATTTGGCGGGATAAACTATCAAAAATCCGCTGGCGGAATTTTTGGCAGAGTTTTTTACAAATTTTTTTATTAAATGTATCTTCTGTACAACTGATTTTTGGTTTGAAGAAATTTAATGTAAGGGTGCAGCTGTTCACTACATCTGTTATCATTGCCTTGGTCAAACGCTGATTTTGAATGAGCGATTATCCAGCTCAATATTGTTAAGCCTAAAATATGAAATCGCTTCGAATCAAAACAGTTAATTGCATTTTGAATGTTAAGAAAGTATTTCTTGTAAATGTCATTAAAAAGAAAATTGATAATAATCATTTTAATTTTCAAGATACGGCTTAAGAAGGCACCAGAAGTACTGCTAAGACTATAATATACCCGATCATATGTAATGTTAATTGGTTCGAATGCAACTATGTCAACAAGAACATTAATGAAGAATGGATTGATTTAATGTTGTATATAAATACTTTTAGTTTTTTTAATTGAGACTAAAATTGATAATTTTTGTGATTTTTTTTACTTAATATTAAAAACGCTCATTCCATATTGAAGTGTTATATCTGGTGCACTAACCATCTCCGATTTGACTCATATTTTTTTCTTGGATATGTTTATTGATTAGAACACCAAACACAAAGCTATAAATGTTTATAATCATTTTTCGCTGCCAAAATAGGGCATATTTGGAGGCAACGAAGCTCAGTCAATTTAAATGCAATTTTAAACTAGCGTTGAATTCAAAATTGAACAAATTCGAAAGCGTTGATAGCTAGTTCAATTTGTATTAAAAATTCATTAGCACTTCACGTACACTTACATTACATTAACTTACGTTATATTAACACTTTTAGGCCATACCATCTGAACCCTTCAAGAACACATTATTGGAAAGATATTAAACTTTTAAATTATGAATGGGTCAACTTACTGCAATTTTTTCAAAAGTTTTAAATTTTTCCCTTAAGAAAATAAAATAACCTTTCCAATGACATCCTATTTACGAAAACCGCATTTAGATTGACTGAGCTACGTTTTGTCAAAACAAACCCTATTTTGGCATTCACAAAACTGGGTTCGCGAACAAATTCTTTAAATCTCAAACTCCGGATTCGGTTTTCTTACCAATCTAAGAACAAAATTTGAGCCAAATCGAAGATGATAAGAGCAAACCATATTACACTTCAATGTGAAATAGGCGTATATAATTATATTAGTATTTTGTTATAAATTATGTTATTAAAAGTAAAAGAAGAATAATTGACGGATTTTAGCTGATTTTCTTGGCAAATTTGGCAGATTTCGAACAGCAGAAGCTGGCAACACAGTAGTGGCGTAGGACAGTGGCGTAGTGACCCCGCTCACTAGTTTGTACAAGATCACCGTTACACATTAATATATTTGTTCATATTATTAGTAAAGCATTTGATAAACTGCCACACAACTTAATTCTATTTAAACTAAAGTAAATGGGTTTTACACAATTTTTTGTAAGCTGGATTCCATCGTATCTGACAGAGCGATCTTATCAAATATGATTTCGAGGCGTATTGTCTGCTGAATTTATTGCTGAATCAGGTGTTCCTCAAGGTAGCCACCTTTGTTCTACTTCTGTTTATTTTAGCCATTAATCATGTAACCCACATCATCAAACACTCTCATTTACTTATCTATGCAGATGATATGAAAATTTATAGAACAATAGATACTAAAGACAATTCAGATCTACTCCAGTCTGATTTTAAATACTTTGTAGCTTGGTGTTCTAAAAATAATATCTTTCTAAATCAAGATAAATGCCAAACTATTACAAAAAGATCCCCTGAAGAAGTTGAAAATGAATCAACGAAACGCACAGTGGGGTATTGAACCCTGAAAATTGTGATCAAATCACCTAGCAGACGGAGGGAATTTTTGACTTTGTGTTTTAGTTAGAATGGGTCCAAAGATGAAAAAAAATTTCTGTCCGTCCGTCCGTCTGTCCGTCTGTCTGTCTATCGACCCAATTAAAGCCGTAATTTTGAAGCTATTGTAATGAAATTTGGTATTTAAGCTTGTTTCTAAAATAAAAAGATTAGAATCGAAAATGAACCAAATCGGATGAAAACCACGCCTACCTCCCATACAAAGTGACTTCATTCAAAAGGGTAATATCTCTTTAAATTCCACAAAACTTCATATATCGACTTTTTTTTTTTTGTATATAAGCTTTGACATTTAATATCCGCTTCAAGTATGAAATTCAAACAAATCGGATGAAAACCACGCCTACCTCCCATACAAAGTGACTTTATTCAAAACGGTAATATCTCTTTAAATTCCACAAAATTTCATATATCGACTTTTTATTTGTATATGAGCTTTGATATTTAATATGCGCTTCAAGTATGAAATTCAACCAAATCGAATGAAAACCACGCCTACCTCCCATATAAAGTGGCTTTATGAAAACCGTTAAATCTCTTAAAATTACTTACTTTTAGTTTTTTTTTGGTAA
Source organism: Dichetophora obliterata (assembly GCA_963920525.1). Taxonomy (NCBI): domain Eukaryota; kingdom Metazoa; phylum Arthropoda; class Insecta; order Diptera; family Sciomyzidae; genus Dichetophora; species Dichetophora obliterata. The sequence goes on from OY986438.1 coordinate 187,860,655, forward strand.
CATATCACTTATATTTGTTGTTTCAAAAAAAAAATAGACTTCCACTGAATTCACAACTTTATGCTTACATACGAGTATGTACCTAAAAACACACATTTTATAAGCCTAGACGGGAAAAAACATTAAAAATACGAACTGGGGTAATTGATAGCAAAAAGTGTGATTACTAATACTAAGAGTCAAGCCTCTTAGTAACGAAATTTATATTTTTTAGTTAACAAACAATTAGAAAGTATAAAAAGCATCACAAAACCATTTAATATATGGAACTTTATTTTTTTTTTTCCTTAATATTAATGAAATACATATGCAATACAAAAATATTGCTATTCTATTACTATTCTACGGAATAGTGATATAAACCAAAATATTTCGAACTTTTACCCCTCTAATAAACAAACTGAAGCTACATCACTAACTGTTGACGTTAATTATATTATTAAAAAAAAACAAAACATAAAAAAGCACTAACAAAAAAAACATGAACACAGCAACGTACACACAGCACAGAGTACCTTTACCCTTCCAATAAACAAATAGTTGCTTCGCCACTTGTTATTAACCTTTATTAATTTATAAAAACAAAGAAAACAAAACAAATAAAAAATAACAGCAACAACAACAATAGTAACACTAACTTCATGTACACATTTAAATTTTTCGACTATTACTTGCATATATGTATTTCAATTGCATGGGCATGAAAAAAAGTTTTTCTTAAAAACCGCAGAAAACTTGCAAACTTTTTTTTTTTAACTTATCACTTATATTTGTTGTAACAAAACAAAAAAAAAAGTTTCACTGAATTGAGTGGTATTCACAACTATATGCTTACATATGTACCTAAAAACACACATTTTATAAGCCAGCACGAGAAAAAACATTAAAAATACGAACAGACACTTTTTGTACTAATATATTTCATTTGACGTTCCAAAAATGCCTGAGGTAGAAGGTTCCATTGCTCAAAGAATTTTATTTATTTAATGTTTCAAGAAAAATCACTTGGAAATATAAAAATTTTGTGTTTTTTCTATGCGCGCACCAAAAGTAAAGAAAACGTCAAATTTGCAATCGCAGTGCATGGATACCGTTGACTTTTTTTCAATTTTTCTTTCACATAGTGATGTAGAATTCAACGATACCAATCATGGTTGGGTAGCTTCGATTTGATTTTTTTAATGAATCACACAAATTGGTATGAAATACCCCAATGTGAAACGTCGGGAAAATTATGAATTGAAATTTTAATTTAATTGCATACAAAAGATTTGATCAGGAAGCCTATTCAAAATATTGAAAATATTATAGCCAAACTATTACTTTTTCGCGAAAAAGAAATAATTTAAGTTTTGATTATAAGATAAAAGCTACTGCTGTCAAAGATCTTGGTATAGGCATGGACTCTAAGCTATCGTTTAACGTTCATATTGTTTACATTTGTAAAAAAGCATCTTCTATGCTCGGGTTTATAAAACACTGGGTTAAAGAATTTTATAGTATGATTACACCTACAACGCTGTATTATTCTATTGTGCGTCCTCATTTGGAGTATGTAAGTCAAGTTTGGTTCCCAATTTACAATGTACAGGTTGGACGAATAGAATCAATTCAAAAGCGTTTAGTTCGGTTTTTTAAGGGGCTTAAATGGAACTGACACTTTAAACCTTTCTCCTTATGAGGATAGTTTTAAGCTATTAACAATGCAATCTTTAAATGAGAGAAGGAAGTCTGCAGATATCGTCTATTTATACCAACTCATAACTGGTGTATTCGATTCACCAGAACTCCTAGCTCTTATAAATTTTAACACTAACCGTAGAAGCAGCAGAAACTCTAACAATTTAGTTTACTTATCTTTTAGTAGAACAAATTATATGGCTACTGTTCCTTTAAATCGCATAAGTACCTTTGTTAACAACTGTAGCTTTTTTGATGCTCATCTTCATAGCTGAGGATCACCTCCATTGGCTGGGGTGAAGATTCCGGCACGCGTTCGGCGACTCCTGTCCCGATGATCGGGTTGATCCAGGTGGCGTTGTTGAAGTTCTCGGACGAATCTTCTTTGTCCATTATAGTTTTCGCTTGTCATTTCTTTTTTTTATTCCATAAAAGAGACCATTTAGAAGCGCCTGGATTTTCGCTGCATTTTGGAATTCATTTACGGTAAAAATTTACAATACCAAAAAAACGTATTAACTCTAGGATGTTTGTCAGTTTGGGATTGCTTTTTATTGCTTCTACTTGCTCCAGTGGTGGTTAAGCCGTTTGATGAAAGGTGATATCCCAAAAAAGTTAATTCCGCTGTTCACATTCATAACAGCCAGAGCCATTTCAACAGAGTCCGAATTAATACTCACATTACAATAAATGAAAGTATGTAAACCACTGTAGCAGAGACGAAAAATTGGAAACATGTTAGCCAATTTAAAATTGAGTATATTTTGGATTCAGATGAAATAGAATTTCTATTTCATAATTTTTTATTATTTGTAGAGAAATTTACCTAAAAATTGATATCCTGATTTAACTATTAAGTATATTTCACTACATATTTCAAAGATATGAACAAATATATGAAGATATGTGAGAGAATTACTATAATTTCATTTACTGCTGACTGTAATGTAATAACTTGTTTATTATTAAAAATCTTAGAATATATGTATACTTCAACTTAAAATTCCAGCAACTTTTAATTGAAACTCACAAGTCATTCCCGATGATTTATCTGTGTTAACATGATTCTGTAACCTAGTCAGTCAAAGTCTACAAAATAATACCAATATGTTGTTTATCAGAATTAAGTGAATATCACACAAACATGTTTCTTTAAAACAGCAAAAGCAGCACTTTAAAAACGTGTTGCAGACACATTTGTGGCATGCTGTTGTTGGTGCCTAGCGGCATATTGAACATGGAGCTCGTGAAGTATTTGTGTTGATGATAACGTGATTTTTTTCATGCTTGCACGTATTTTGCTCAGAGCGGAGTGCATTTCTGATATTTGCATTCGGCTGACAGGGATGAAAATTTAAAAACTCAATCTGAATATGAAGAATTTATGCAACAAACACATATGTAAGGATAAGTGTGTTTTTTATTTGTTTGTAGCACATAAGCACTTATGCGCCAGTTAAGAAGACAGATTTACGCTCGTTACGTGTTACATGGCGCTGAACGTGATTTTTACTTACAATCAACGCTTGTAACGAAAGCATACAGGATAAAAGTGTTGAATAAAAAATAATAGACAATATATTCTTAGCTATGAAATCATAAACATTACTTTTTAAACTAAGCCATGCAGTTAATAAATTCTTAAAAATTTAAGACACTTAGAGCTATAGAATGAAGGTGTTAAATGACAGCAACTAGGGTATCCAATCCCGGGATCCCGGACTTTTCTTAACCCCGACAGTCTCCGGATTTTGGGGTTCCCGGGATTGCCGCCACTTAAAAAATTCCAAAATATTTCAATAAAAAATTAAATGATACTACTAAGAAAATATATATGTGTTTTTAAAAAATTATAAAATAAAAACATTTCTTGGGCTGTCGTTTTAATGTCGACTCTAAATTTAGTGTAAGCTTTTTGTCAACAAATTCTATAGAAATTATGTCAGAAAAGCTCACACTAAATAAAGAGTAGGCATTAAATCGCCTATTGGTAAGGCCCAATGTAATAAACTTATGATACTTCCTTAGCAATACTGAAATGTGATTTTAATAATACAAAAACAAAAATCTTTTTTAACTAGCTGTACAAAATACGATGTGATTCTACTTTAGAAATACTAAAATGTGACCTTAAAAATTAAAAAAAACTTCCTTAAACAAGCTGTACAAATTATCACAAAATTCTAACTCAAATATACTAAAATTATTATACTATTCAATTTTTTTTTTTTTGGCTCACCTAAATGTTAGAGAAGCGAGCGAATCATTGTTAAACTTGGATAAACAACTTAGCTCGTCTAACTACTCCTTATATCCAGCCTCCACGAAGTCAGAGAGTGCCACATACGCAGCTGACGGGCGTGAACCGGATAATCCAAGCCGCTGATTCTGCGGGGAAGAGACAGATGGAGAAAGGGGGGAGAGAGATTGAGAAAAGTGAATTGTTTGAAGGGCATCAGTCAATATATGTTCTTACTGACTGTTACCATTTAGACAAATCTCGATTCTTTTATTCTCTCTCTTATAATTGGAGTGCGGTTTCCAAGGCGAACTACAACAAAAAACGGTAGCGGAAGAACTCAAAAGCGAGTCAACGGTGGCGTTTACAGTCCCAGTCAGGTTGGACTACTTGGAAGCAGCAGTTTGACCCAGAAAGGGCGGCTGCAAACAGCGTCTGTCTCGGAGCGAGCGGCTGAATACACACAAACAGAATGCCTGGAATCTGCGAGATGGCAGCCCCATCACCAGGCTAGGGTGATCTCCTATGGGCGGCGTCCATGTTCACCTGAATAACCACACAGCCAGCGAAAATTCAACAACACAGCCTCGGATAAAAGAGAATAATCGCACGATGACAACTTTTAGCTATCGTACCCGGACAAAGATTGGTTTCTGGAATGTTATGACACTCCTTGACGATCGAGTTCAAACCAGCCATAATGCCAGATTCCTCCAACTGGAACGCCTATTCATGCGATACAACATCGATATACTGGGAGTAAGCGAAGTTCGATGGCTCGGTAATGGAACATACAACTCTCCAATAGGCCCCACTGTATTCCTCTATTCGGGAAAGGACGCAGGTTCCAATCGTGAATTTGCTGTTGGATTCCTGTTAACACAAGAAGCACATAGAAGTCTGATGTCATGGTCACCTATATCAGACAGATTGATTACTGCGAGATTCCGGAGCAGAGCCAGGAACATCACCATCATACAGTGTTACGCGCCTACCAAGCTAGCCCCTGACATCGAAAAGGATGCCTTCTATAGTAGGTTAAACGCCACCTACAACGCCGTACCCAGAGGAGACATTATAATAGTGATGGGCGACCTAAATGCCAAAGTTGGGCAGAACAACGATCAGCTGAGACATGTTATGGGCAAACATGGCGTCGGTAACCAAAATGACAATGGCGAAAGATTTGTAGAATTTTGCAAAACTAATCGCCTTGTCATAGGTGGAACCATGTTTCAGCATAAATTCTGCCACAAGGTTAGCTGGGTCTCCCCCGGTGGAAGAGCAGAGAACCAAATCGACCACTTTGCCATCACGCGTCGGTTTAGAAGCTGCCTTTTAGACGTTAGAAACAGGAGAGGCACCGACATCGGAAATGTTCATGATCACCATCTAATGATAGCAAGCAAGCGCCTTCGCACCGCAGCAGTACAACATTGCTTGAGCTCCAATCGAAGAGCGCCCGCTTATTTTACCGACAGGCTGAAAAACCCCTAAGCTGCAGCCAACTTCCGAGAACTGCTAGAGCAGCGTACATCCGGCCTTGCCATGAACCCGGAACACACTACAACACAGTACTGGGAAGAAATAAAGGCAGTGTACCGCACAGCAGGAGATGAAGCTGTCGGCAGGCCACCACGTGGGTTCCGCCCTTGGATGTTCGAAGACACCTGGACCCTGATTTCAGAGCGTGCGAAACGCAAGGCCAGCATAAACGCAACTACTTCCCTAGAGCGGCGAAAAGAGCTTCAGACCCAGTACCGTATGAAGCAAAAAGACACGAAAAGAAGTGTAAGACGCGACAAACGAAACCGTATAGTAGACTTAGCCCGCCAAGCAGAAGAGGCCGCCTATCGCGGTGACAGCAGCGCCGTTTACAAGATAAGCAAGCATCTGATCGATAAAAACCTCACAATCGAACACCCTGTGAAGGATGAAAGTGGCCGAATTTTGCACTCGGAGGACGAGCAGCTGGCACGATGGAAGGGTCATTTTTCGTCAGTTTTAAATCACATTATAGCTGACGGCGCCCCGAATTTCGCGGCCGGCTTGCCGCGAAATATAGCCACCAATATGCGAATAAACTCAGATCCACCTAGCGTAGGCGAGCTTTGCGACGCAATTAAGTCGCTTCCGAACAACAAGGCAGCAGGGAGCGACGGTATACCAGCGGAATTCTACAAACTTCATCCAAGACTTGCCGCTGAGCTTTTATGTCCACTTATCCGTATCGCCTGGCAAAATGAAACTTTTCCAGATGAGTGGTCCAACGGCAAAATTATCAAGATTCCGAAGAAAGGCGATTTAAGGAGATGTGATAATTGGCATGGTATCTGTGCGCTGCCTGCGGTTTCAAAAATTGTAGCGAAAGTAGTTTTAGAGCGATTGAAAGATCATCTATACTCAACGATCGACGCGGCGCAAGCAGGTTTCCGTGCTGGTTCTTCCTGCACGGACCATATCATCACAGTGCGTATCATCATTGAGCAATGCGCGGAATATAGATCCAATTTGCACATGATGTTTATTGCTTTCAAGAAGGCGTTCGACAGCGTTCACAGGGACTGCTTATGGGTTTCTCTTCGACGGAGGGGTGTACCGGAGAAGATAATCGCTATAATCTAATCAACTTACGAAGTTGCAAGGTGTCGAGTCTTACACAAAGGAAAACTATCTGATCCCTTTGAAGTTCACAGCGGTGTCCGTCAGGGCTGCAGTTTTGTCTCCAGTTTTGTTCCTTCTTGTGATTGGAGACGTTTTGAATGCTGCTTTACACCAAATGCCAAACAGCGGTTTGAGGTGGACTATGACGAGTTTTTTGCAACACATCGACTATGCTGACGACATCTGTCTTCTTGCAAATCGACTCACCGATCTAACACGTATGGCGGACAATTTACATGCAGAGACGATGTCTGCCGGCCTTAAAATTTACTTCAGAAAAACCAAAGTTTTAAGCCTGGCAGAAAGTAACAGCGTTCCAGTTGAAATATCTGGTCATCCCATCGAGTCGGTTGATAGTTTTACATACCTGGGAAGTGAAGTAGCCGCCGGAGGTGGAACCGAGGAGGATATTGCGTGCCGAATTAGAAAATCCAGAGCGGCATTTGGCATGTTAAATGATATATGGCGAAACAACAACCTGAGCACCAGCCTAAAAGTTCGACTATTTAAATCGAACGTTCTATCTGTACTTCTGTACGGCTGCTGTACTTGAAAAATAACCCAAGTAATCACCAAGCGATTGCAAGTCTTCGTAAATCGTTGTTTGCGAATTGTTCTCAGAATTTTTTGGCCCAACACAATAACAAATGAAGAACTGCTCCGCAGAACAAACATGGAGTCCTTAGACAGCTTGGTTAGAAGACAAAAGTGGAAGTGGATAGGCCACACTCTCCGCAAAGACAACAACAGCATCGCAAAGAAGGCAATGGAATGGAACCCCCTCGACGCGAGGGGCAGACCACCCGGCAGACCACGAGAAACATGGCGAAGAACGGTAGAACGCGAAGCCAGTCAACTTGGCAAGAATTGGAGGGAGCTCAAAGCGACTGCCAGTAAGCGAATACGATGCGCGTAGGAGTAGTTGAATCCATATGTCCCGCTAGGGATTAAAGGACATTAAGAAGAAGAAGAAGATTCAATTTTTTAAATAATTTTATGAACATATACAAAAAAATCAATAATGCTAGTAAAGAAAAACCTATATGTGATTTTAAAAATTTTAAAATAAAAATTCTTCTCAAAGTAGCTGTACAAAATAACACATGTTTTAAACACATGCTACTTCCTTAGAAATACTGAAATGTTTTTTTTAAAATACTAAAATAACTTTTTACTAGCTGTACAAACTGTGACGTGAAAATATAAACCTTTCTTGAATTAACTTTACAAAATATTACAAAATACTTACTTTGAAAAACCAAAATGTGGCCTCACAAAATTAAAAAAAAAAACTTCCTTAAACAATCTATACAAAATATAACAAAATTCCTACTTAGAAATACCAAAATTGTAAAAATATTTCATATTTTTTTAATAATTTTTTGATTCTTGTGAATGATCTCATTTTATTATTTTTTTTAAAGAATTGATCTTCGTTTTACAGAAATAAACAATAAATACTACCCAAAAATTTTATCGAAACTGTGTTTCTTAGTTTTTTAAAATCTTCTGCAATGTTTTGAGGTAATATTTTTAGCCCAGCCCTAAAAATAGTAGGAAGCTAGCGGCCGTGGTACACAATTTCTTTTTAGAATCAAAATATTAATATAATTTTAAGGCTAACTATATAATTAACAAGTATGTAGTTAGCCTTATCAGCTAAAAAAAAAATATAGAAATATTATATATTTTTGTGTTCGAAAAATCGAAAAGCTCTAGAACATGGGTTATTGATCGAAAAGCTTTTATGCATTTAAAAGCACAGTTTAACATTAATAATAGTTTTTCACGTTTTCAAGTTTTTCATTTCTTATTAACAGAGTTTAGCGCTCATTTGTAATAAATTTATTACCAATTCACTCAAATTAATTTCAACGGAATAATTTTTTGATCTAATCGCAATTATGATGTATTAATAAACTGACGCTTTCACTTTTTAAGCCAAAAGCTGTATTATTATTATTATTATCATTATTTTTAACGCGATTACTGTAATTATTATTAAGCTAATCATCATTTTGTAGTTTCAGCTGATACTAAGTGCTTGCAGCACAACCACAACTCCCTTAATGGCAAAAACAATCAGACGTTGATCCAATATTCTGCCTCATTCTCAGTCACTCAGGCACACTCATGAATGCTATGCCAGCATTCATTCATGAACCTATTTGCGCTGTCACTACCAGATAGAATGGGAAATTTAAATAGCTAACTAACCGCGTATCGTCTTTCGCACTGAAATCTGAAAATATTCCAATAAGCTCGTAAGATTTTATCATCATCAGCATCATCAGCATCATCGGCGTTCTTACAAAACTATGCAAATTGTTGTTCTTCTGCTTGCACTGTTCTTAAAATACTCTTTCTTTGTGCTACGAAAAGTTTTCATTAGCATTTAAGAGATGGTACTTTCAATATTTATACCCCTTCCCCCAATTCAGTATCCAACTTGTGGTGGTGGAACGTCTACCATGTTGAAGACTGAGTAACAAACAGACCCATATCATAAATCATTTGTGGTTCCTTTTTCTCCTTATTCGCTACTTTTGAAAGGATGTACTTTGGCGCTAATGCAGACGGGATTGCGCCTAAATTAGAGGATTATTGTTTGCGCTTAATATTGTTTTAAGAAATTGTCTATTATCGTTTTAATACGCTTACTTCTTTCTTTTTTTTTTTTTGGCATGGGATACAAATCTGTCATTTGGGAACTTATGCAAATACAGTGTTGCGCAAAACAATAGCAACAAAATCAGTGCGCTGCTACAAAATCGTGTATCTTTTTAAATTTAGGTACACACAAAAATGATTATAGGAACCAAAGCATATATTCATACATCATATTTAAAACAAATCATATTCAAATTTGGTTTTGTTTTCTTTATTAAATTTAAAATTAATGTGATTTCATTCAAATTGTCTGAGAGCAAAACAAAAGCAACATAATTAATATTTGGTGTAAGATTCATTATTCTTGATAACCGCTGCACATCTGAGCGACATCGACTCTATTAAATTAGATATGTTGGTATTAGGTATATGTTCCCAATTAACTTTCAGGGCTTCATACAGTGCAGTCTTATTGGAAAACCTTTGACCAGAAGCGTTTGCCTTCAAAATCCCAAAAAGATTTTCAATGAGATTCAAGTCATTGTGACTGTGCCGGCTAATCAAGGACTTGAATCCCATTGCCTCTAATGTAATCTTTGATGAGCTTTGAAGTGTGCTTCGGGTCGTTGTAGGGCTGAAGCGTTCACTGAAGCGACATATTCCACTCTAAATGTGGTTGCATCTTGCTTTCTAAAATGCCATTATATACAAATCGATCCATAATTCCGTCGATTTTTTGAAATGGTTCAACTTCATTATAGGAAAAACAAGTGCACCTGGGTGGCTCCGTACCGTGCACATCCCATCTGAATTAATGAAGTTGAACTTTGATTCATCGCTATAAAACGGTTTTCGATTTTTGAACGGTCCAATTTAGGTGCTCATTTGCAAGACTAAGTCTAAAAAACAACTACTTGCAACTTGTTGTCACAATTTCAGACGGAATTGTTCAAATTGTAACACCTCACCTTGTTTTTTATGCTTAGCTGTAAGCAAAGGTTTCTCTGCCGGTCTGTAACTTATTTTATCGTTCTCAACGGCTCGTCATCAAGCAGTGCTGTGATGGATATCTAAATCAAGTGTCCGAACAACCTCTTTGGATATGGCAAATGCATTTCGTTTGAACACGCCACAAATGTTCCTGTCATCACGCAGCGATGTCTTCCGCGGCCGCCCTCTTTAATGTACCGTTGTTACGTCTTTTGTGATGGTATATTTCTTTACTAATCAGCAAACTATTGACTGATTAATATCAAACTGTTTCACGTTAGATATTTGTGAATTTCCGTTTTTATATTCGGAAATAATTTGCAATTTAAGAGCTTCACAGTATTTAAAACGTGCCATTAAAAATGGAACAGTCAATGTCACAACTAGCGCAAAATCAAAACTAAACTTAAATGTTTATGACTTACAAACAACACGTGCTTTACAATAACGGAACTTTTACCAATAATTCTTGGAACTTCTGTTCTCTTTTTACATTTTTCATGTTTTATTGCTTTTGTTTTGCTCTCAGACAAATTGAATGTAGCCACATTATTTTGAAATTTAATTAAAAAAAACATAACCAAATATGAATTTGATTTTTTTTTTATATGATGTATGAATATATGCTTTGATTCCTATAATCATTTTTGTGTGTCCCCAATATTAATAAAGATACACGATTTTGTTGCAGCGCACTTATTTTGTTGCTATTGTTTTGCGCAACACTGTACGTGTTTGAGGTTAAAAAAACTATGTAGAATTTACATATTTCACTTCATTTAATTCAAATCTTTACTAATAGAGTGTGCGATTTTTCCTTCCTTCAAAATTTGTAAAATGCTGATACATTTTAGAAAGCGCGACCTATACTTAAATGGTATAATTTCCTATTGGATATCAAAGCTAGGATTCAGAAAGTACAGGGTCCGCCAAATAACTTTTTTTTTTTTTGAAAATTCTATAAAAAAAACTACTGGATATTTTCTCAAATTCCTTTTTTTATTTGAAAGTACAATTCTTCCGGTTAATAATTAAAAATAATTTTATTCAAATGGCTGTCTCGGCTGGCCATGCAGTAGCCTACATCATCGGTCCAATTTTTAAGCACATTATCGATTGTGTGCAGCTGTATTTCATCAATGGCTTCACGAATATTGTCCTTTAAATCGTCAATTGTCTCTGGCTTGTCGACGTAACACTTATCTTTGAGGGCACCCCACAAATAATAGTCCAACGGTGTCAAATCGCAGCTCCGAGGTGGCCAAACGACATCAGCTTTGCGGCTGATAATGCGATCTTCAAAAACAGGGCGCAAAACATCGAGTGTAGCTTCGGCTGTGTGGCACGTAGCGCCGTCCTGTTGAAACCAAATGTTGCCAATATCCTCCTCTTCAATTTTTGTGAACAAAAATTCCTTCAACATGGCCCAATAACGATCGCCATTGACTGTAACGGCCACTCCTTGCTCATTTTCGAAGAAAAATGGCCCAATTATGCCTCTGGACCAAAATCCGCACCAAACAGTGACTCGTTTTGGGTTCAGCGGCTTTTCAATGTATGCGTGCGGGTTTTCTGTGCCCCAAATGCGACAATTTTGCTTGTTTACATACCCGCCAAGATCAAAATGAGCTTCATCTGAAAAGATGATTTTTTTTGGCAAAATCGGCATCTTCTGTAAGTCGATTGCAGGCCCACTTCTCAGCGTTGTTCAAGCGTATACACAACCATATTCGTTCAGCGGAAGGATAAAACTAATTATCTGTCAAATCAGACATGAGCTAAGTGTTACCATTCACGACATAAGCACTAGTTGAAAAAAAAACGTTATATGGTGGACCCTGTACAAGTTTCAGAAAATTAATTTGAAATTCATAATAGATCGATTGAAATTTTATTTGAAATTTGGAGTAGATCAGTTAAAATTCAGAAATTCTATTTAATATTTATTTATAAAAGATCAACTAAAATTCAGACCAAATTAATGTATGTGCAAAAAATAAAACTATCTTAATAACTTAATTACTTGTGGTAATGGTAGATCTGAATTGCTGACTATTTATTATATATTAACATGCAATAGGGTGGGCAATTTGATAAGTCAGTGACTTATTGAATAATTTTTTTATTTTTTGCAATAATAGTGTTTTATTTCTCAACATACTCTACTTTTAGATCAATACATCTATTACAGCATTTTTCCCATTTTGTTATTCCTTCCAAATAATTGTTTTTATGAAGATCCTCAACTCTGTATAGAGTCAATCACTTAGCGGACTAGACAGCCTGTTTCGGAAATCGCTAAATGTCATCTTCCATAGCCTTGAGAGATAGAGCTGTGACCAACCCACTGTTTTTAGGTCTTATTCAACACCTGTTTGAATAAACGTCTATGAAGTACATTTTTTATCATACAACGTCAATTAAGTATATTAAGTGAATTTGGAGAAATCAGAAAAGATTTACCGTTACTTCACAAATTTAATCTTTTATATTGTTTTCACAAAACCTTCAAAATATTAAATTTGTGCTCAAACAATATGCCAAAATAATTTTTTTTTTGCAATTGTTTTTTTTTAATTTACATTTTTCCCACTCTTTCATATTGCATATCATTTATCTGCGAAAATTGCTTAATTTTGACACAAAATTCAATAAACAGTTTCTATCATTAACAATCATGGGCTACCACCCCCTATTAATTTTTGTATAAAATTGAATTTTTACAAAATATTATATTGCTTACAATGTTCTACAGCCTAACTCTTTCAATGGCTGGGCTAAGCTAAGAAAAAAAAATAATGTTTTTGAGGTGATATTCATATTATTTAGGTCCTAAAAAGATGAAAAACATACCTTTGATTTTACCAGCGCTACTTACGTTTTGCAATCTTGACACAACATTTTTTTTAATCCTTCTAAGGTTTTTTAACTCCTAAGATCTTTTTTTTTAAACCCTTTTAATATTATAATCTTATTTTTATATTAAAGCCATAAAAAGATAAAAAAAACATAAATTTAATTTTTTTCCGCTTGATTTTTTTCTTATAAAATAGGCCAAAAAAAACTTTGTTTGCTTTTTTTAGGCACATAATCGAAAATCTAATTGACTTTAATGTCAAATATCTCCCTAAAATTATTTTTATCATGTTGGTTTATCTTTTTTTCATAGAACTAAACGATTTGATATAAAAAAATTGCGTTGCAAATTATATACAAAAATTCTATTCTGACGTGTCCAATGTATTGGACAAATCCACTGAAAGGGTTAAAATAATTTCTCTGAAAAAAATTTCAAATATTACAAACTACATTACCAAATTTTAGTCTTATACTACGTTAACATTGGGTCAAATTACTTATTTCAGCCCATTCAGCTAAATCAGAAACGAAGTCATCTCATTTCCTATACAAAATCTCAGTTGCAATTCAACTCATTTAAAACAAATGAATAAGATTGGATAAATTCTTAAAACTTATTACAAACTATTTCGAACTCATTCTATGGAGAATGTATAAAAAACACCGAACACACTAAAACCAAAGGAAGACTTCAAACAACAAATCATTTTATACACGTGTATATCAGCATTATCAACCAGTTAAAACAAAACAAAGAACCAGTTGTCAAACGAAATGAGATACTTTTGCAAAAAAATAAGCAATGTAAGCACTTTTGAATGACTGATTCTAAATAAGTCATTTGGCCCAATTTAAAATTAGTATTATACGACCAAAACCGTTTGAAATATAGAATTTCCACTGATTTTTGGGCGGTTAAAGGCAGTGTGGAAACCCATTTTTAGTACAGCTACCGAAAGTACCCATCCAAATCAAATTACCAAATTTTAGTCTTGTACGACCAAAACCGTCTGAAATATAGCATTTTTTGTATACAGTAGACGTGAAAAGTAGGAGTGGCAAAATATCAGTAGCCTATCACAAATAAAAAATCGTTTGGTACCTATATCGTCTAAATCGGTTCAGTGGTTCTCGCGTTATTGTCAAACATCCGTGCAGTGTCATAGATAGATAGACTAACACAATCTCAAGTCGGGAAAAGCTGGCAAGGCTGTAAAACATTATTTATGCTTATAACTGAATTTTGGCAACTCCCCTCAAAACATTTGCAAAGAAAATTAATCAACACTATATGGCAGCAAGAATCTCACTGAAAGCAACTCCACAACATGGCTGCCGCGTTATATTGAGAGAAGCTCTTGCAACAAAGAGAGGAAACCTTTGTTTGATGTTGTATTCCCAGCAAAAACTTAGCTTACAAGTAACGCCTAAAATAATCTAGAAAACGGCAATAATCACTTACCTTCTGGCTTACAGAATGCATTACTATAACATAGGCATGTCATTGGCGGTAGGCGATTGCAATTTCTTATACCAGAGAGGTACTTATGCATATGCATACCGGAGGCGGATAAATAATATCTTATGCGCAAGTCACTTTATAATTGGTACAGAGAACTTATTAAAGAAGCAAATACTTTACTCTTGGTATTACTTGATTCTTACAAAGAACAAAGATAACAAAAATAAACAAATGTTATTATGAGGCATTATAGTCTGCATTACTTTAAAGAAAAAGTAATAGCTTTTTGGTCTTTAAGTACTATGTAATGCATTAAATAAGCGAATATTAAGTAAATGCCTCACAAAATTTTAAAAATGTTTTGCTGGGTTGTGCTGCTTGTTGAATGTAAGCATCAAATAAAATACGTGAATTGTGTAATAATTAAAAACTAGACTTTTCGAAAAACTTAGTAAACTATGACATTGGAAATTATCATAGGAATTGAATAATCAAAGAATTATCAAATTTTAATCAAAGATCTAATATAAAAAATTATCAAAAATAATCGGTTCAGCGGTTGCCGAGCTTGTCTGGTTTAAAATATCGTGAGTCTCCTTTTATATAATAGTATAGATATAGATATATTATGTCCCGATAATATTTTCTCTCATGAATCTATTTTCGTTTCATATAAAAAACATTGTTTTCATTTGCAAAAAACAAATAATTTTCGCTCCACCTTGCTATAAATTCATAGGTCAGTTTTTGTTCCAGCTTAAACATATTTGTTTTTTTAACTATTCGCCTGCATTTTTACATGTCTGTCCGTTTACCTGTATTCCACATTATCCTTCTGTCGGTATGTTTTCTTTTAACAGTCCGTCCACTACACATATATTTAATTTTGTAGTCTTATAAGAATTCTGGAAAAAGCAGTTTACTGTGTAAATGTCATCAGTGGCTTAGCGGCCATGCATGAGTAAATGTAATTTAGAATTGTGTACAGGTGTTGGAGGCCTCGCAGTTACATTGTATATAAGGTATACTTGGTTACGTCATGTGTCTATTTGCCACTGGGTTGTTTTCAATATGCTCATTAAAGCGCTCATTAATAGATACTTAATATGGGAGAGTATAAATAAATGTGCAAAGCTCCCCAACACCAAGAATTATATAAACATGATTCCGCCTTGCACATGTCCGCTCTCTTTGTGAGTACGTGCATGTGACGTCAGAAGTGTAAGAAAAAAGTTTAATCTCTTTGACTGACTGAAAAAAACGTAGTAAACATTTTATAATAGGGGTATTCGATTTAAAATTCTCTTAATTTTCTTATAAAATCCTGGTTTTTTAAAAGAAATAATATTAAATCAAAAAACAACGCTTGTACAGAAAAAATTTAAATATTTTGCATTACTATCTTTGATATAAATGTTATATCTTATTGTGGTGTTAACTTCCGTGTTGACCCCTTCATAAAAAAAAACTATGTTGCTACATTTATTTTGAGAGCAGTTTGACTGTTTCTTTGTGTGTATTTCGTTTGCTTCCCAATTAGCCAATCAGATTAATTAGCTTAGTTTCGTTTGTTGTGTATGTGATATTTTTGTTTGGATGTATTTTCACTTATGACGTAGACCTGCGCAGTGGATTGCCATTTCTGGTCACTTATGGCGTGATCTTCTATATATTGTTCTTGACCCGACACCGCAACAATGAGAAACACTATAGCAGAGAAACAGTGAGATAAAGCTTTGTGTGTCTAACAATTTAATGAAGCAATGATTTTTATGTTTGGTTTTTTTGGGTACTGTATAAATTAAAATTTTTATAACTTTAAAGAGTGGTTTTAAAATATAAAGGATACAAGATTTTAAGTTAAACATGTAGCTTTTTATTAGTGAAAGAATTACTAAAATCGATTCAGTAGTTTTTAAGTTAAGCGTAGTCGCAGATACGTGAGAAGCCTTTTATATTATAGTATAGAGCAGACATGAAATTCCAGAAGCTTGATTGGCTCAGCTACAAATTTGATTTGTTTTATCAACTTTGTATTTGCACATTTGTTAAAACAACAACACGTACAAAACATAACAACAAAGCCGACGTTCACCAAATTTCTAAGTTGCTAACAACAACAAATGCATGCAAGGCAACAAAAAGCAAGCCTTAGTCTGCGGACAGAGTAAACGCTGATGTGAGCAGGCAGGCAGGCAGGCGCAAACAGGTAACTGCTTAGTAAATAAGTCGTGCAGAGTGAATGCGAGCAGGTCAGATCAGATAGTGCGAGAAAAAGTTTGGGGTGATCACGATTTCCACGGCCCTCGATTTGAGTATGCAGTTTTGAAGTATAATATAATGAAATATTTAAAATGTTCTTAATATGAAACGAAAAAAAATTATTTTCTGCCTTTTACAAAATGTACTTTTTCTGTAAAAGGAGCCAGATAAACTTCAGAGGTTGTTTGGTGTATTCTGAAATACATATTGATATTTTTCCTAATTTTTATAAAAAAGTTTCTCTGCCTTTTAGAAATTTCACAATTATTTGGTTTTTTTAATGATACCCAAATTATCTCGATCGGTCAAATATTAGCATAGATATAGTCGAATTTACATTAAGATTTCTTTTAGTAAATTTTTTTTAAAAATCGACAACTCGATAACTAATCGATATATCGATAAATCCTTAGGTGAATCTTATTTTCTCAATGATATGCCAATATGCTCTTCAAAACTGATCTTGGGGCCACGGAAATCGTAATTGTGCCAAAAGTTTGTTATTTATTTTTCCCCTATTGCTTTCTATTTTGCATCCTCCGCTAATGACGTTTATGAAAAATTTTTATTTTCTATGCATAAATAGCACACTCTCTTCAAAAGAGCAACAACTCAACAAAAATAATTTTCATTAAGAGCAAAAAAGTTTTCCCTTCAAGGGACTCCATTAAAAATAAGAGACTAAATTATTTTTTTTTTAATTAAAGACAAAGAATATGTTTACAAAATTAAGATAGCCGATGTATATGATCACAAATAGTCTGACACGAAAAAGTATATACGCAAACATTTTGAGTTGTGACTCTTTTGAAGAGAGTGTGCGATGTGTTGTGCTACTATAGAATTGCACTGAGAATTTCAAACTCAAATAAGCATTTTCTTCGGTGGCTAGAAATGTTCCATTGGCCGATTAGATAACTCTCCAAAAATTTTATCCAACTCGGACACCGATAAAGTAAAGCTCATTGCGATTTAATTTTATTGCATTGGTATATAGGGCGAAAATGAGGTGTTTCGTCATCAAGATGTGTATTAAAATTCTGTAAACTAATGAAATCCTTGTATACTTTTAATCAATAGCAGATTCAAATACCTTTACAACGTGTCATCGGTGAGAAATATTGGATGAAAATTACCAGAGTTGTGATATTTACTTTTCGAAAAAAATTATATTTTCTTGTTGTAATAAAAAAATTGTAACAATCCAAATTTTAAAAAATTGCAATGAAATGTTAATAAACATTTTAACAAATACAAATGAAACAACATTTAATACAAATACAAAAAATTGTGGCATTAATTTGAATAACTTGGTCGTTATGGAATTGTTTATTAAAAACGTAGCCTTTTGAAAATGTACGTACTTTTACGAAAAATATTCTCAAAAATCCAAAATTGCAAAATGTTAGCCAATAACAACAATAATGCTTAAAACATAATCTTGAGCTATTTTGTGCACAAAATTAAAAAAACCAATATCCTAAGAAAAAAGTTATAGCTGGTGAAACTTGATTTTTTTTTTAAATCCGCAAAATACCTGTTTCTGGCATTTCGAACACAAAAAAAAAATCATAGAAAAATCATAAAAACGTTCTAACGTTATAAAATATTTATTTCATTTGAAATGACTTTTTTTTAATATTTTGAACAATAAAACCAGGGTCTAATATGTTGGAACCCCTAAAATTCCAAAAATATTGTAATACAAAAATCAAAAATATTTAAAAAGCATTAATTTTAAAGTCATGTCAAATGAGATATAACGTTTTATGATTTTTCTATGATTTTTTTTTTTGTGTTTAAAATGCCAGAAACAGGCACTTTATTTCAATACAGGCAATTATTTTCGTAAAAGTACTCAAACTCGAGACTTTCAAAAAGGTACACTTCTAATAAAAAATTTCATAACGAAAAAGTTTTTCAAATTAATGACACAATTTTTTGTATTAATATTAAGCGTTGTTTCAGAAAATTGTTTAACAACATTTCATTGCAATTTTTCAAAATTAGGATTTTTACGATTTTTCTTATTACAACAGGAAAATATACTTTTTTCGAAAAGTAAAATATCACAACTCTGGTAATTTTTACCCGATTTTTCTCAACAATGACACAATGTAAAGGTATTTAAATCTGCTATTGATTAAAAGTATAAAATGATTTAATCAGTTTACAGAATTTTAATACACATTTTAATGACGAAACACCATTTCGCCCTTAATACCAATGTAATGAGATTAAATTGCAATGAGATTTACTTTATCGGTGTCCAATTTGGATAAAATTTCTGTAGAGTTATCGTATCGGCCATTGGAACATTCCTGGCCACCTAGGAAACGGCAAATTTAGTTTGAAATTCTCAGTGCAATTCTGGGCTGGCCTAGTGGCACAACATATCGCACATCCTCTTCAAAACAGTCACAACTCAAAATGTTTACGTATATTCTTTTTAGTGTAAGACTATTTGTAGTGATAATATACATCGGCTATCTTAATTTCGTACACATATTCTTAGTCTTTAATTAAAACAAAATCGTTTTGTCTCTTTTTTTTTGTATGGAATCCCTTGAAAAAAAAGCTTCGCTTAAAAAAATTATTTTTTGCTCTTCCTGAACATAAAATTTTTTGAGTTGTATTACTAACCGAGGATGCAAAATAGAAAGCAATAGGCGAAAAAAATAAATAACAAACTTTTTCTCCCACTGATCTGATCTGACCTGCTCGCATTCACTCTGCACGGCTTATTTTCTGAGCAGGTACCTGCCAGCGCCTGCCTGCCTGCCGTCTCGCATCAGCGTTTACTCTGTCCGCAGACTTACTCAATGGCGCTGCACTTGAGATGTGTGTTGCACACAATCACACACATTTTTGGTTTTTGTTTTGTTGGTCAATTTTTTATAGAAAAAGAAAATCAGTGTAACCTTAATGGGGGTTTTTATTGCATTAACATTTTTTATGTTGTTCTTTTTTTTTGCAACGATGAGCAAAAGCAATAATTTGGATAATTTTGTGTTTGCTTTGAAAAAAAAAACATTGACTCACTAAATTTATTTTACTCGGATTAAAAATACTCTGAATTGCTAAGGGGTTTGAACCCCCTGAACTTAGCCTTATCTACGGCGTTGCCAAGAACTGTGAATATTATTCGCCGAAATGACTCCCCCCCATGTATCCCAAAAAACCTTAACCTTGTTGGCCGACTGACTCTTCTTGGCCTCTTATTTGGTGCACGATCATCCGGAGAAGATCACTGCTTTGACTGTTTCTTGATCTCTAATGTGTTTTGACTCTTGTTTACGGTTACGAGACATCATAAAAACGCCTTTGGATTGTGGTTAAACATCACCAAAACACTATTTTGAAGCGATCACACGATTCCGCTTATGGACGAATATGAGCAATAGCGACACACTTCACGCATACAGCTTTTTCATGTCCAAGTATTCATAAAAAATTTGATTTACCCTCAGTCACCTAACGCACTTTCATTCTCCGATTGTTCAATATCTTTACATTGATTTTATCGACAATTTCTGACGTGACAACCAGTTTTGAGTGACTTAAACTTTCAGCGTCACTTGTAGGTTCAGTAAACGATCACACCGGAATTCAGTAAACAACTTCTTAACCCTTGGAATTGACGGTACAGAGTCTCCATAGAATTTGTCAAGCCTTTCCTTGACTTCGGTGATGATTTTTTTTACGCAAAAAATATCGATTAACAAGTACACAATTTTCACTTTTTTCCATTTTCGCATAATTTCACGAGGTTCACTGATTCAATGGCAATCAAAGACAAACCATAGGTATTCTCGAAATACTTGGCTAACATGTGTATAAACATATGCTTTTTTCTACTGTTCTGATCCACATTCACATCCTTATGTCAAAAAGTCAGTATAATGTGACGTATCAAATCACAACTAAGACATGACGATACACTCTGAAGCCATAAGTCTTAAGGTTCCATTCAATTTTTATGTGCCTTAATACATCACTTTATGGACAAAAAGTCCTTAGTTGCAAAATCAATTAAGATCAATAAAAAGACATTTTAACAAAGCACATTGAATAGTTATACGAAGGACAAGTATACAAAAGCTCAGCCTTATAGCTGCATTGTGTGTCAATAGCATCAACAACAACGGCAAACATTTAAGTGTGATTTAAGATGTGTCATCAACAAACACACACCCACACCCATACACACTCAAACTTCTATAACTTGACTAACATACTATATCAACATTAAGTAAACCTTACATGTTGAAGTGTCCTGCGCCAGGAAATGCATGCTTATGCAGCCATAAGTAAAAATCGAGGCAAAATGAGTAAAGTTCATAGAAAGGCAAAGTGTTGTAAAATATTTTCCGATATATTTTATACGAAATCAATTAACCTGACGGCATATCCTGCCAGTTCCTTGTCTGCTGTTTTAGTTGTTCTTTTTTGCTGTCGTGCATTAAAGTAAGTAAGTCAACGTTGATGGTCCTCGAAGATAGTGAATATGTAGTTGTGCCTTAGAAGACTACAAACAATAAGACATTATTTACTACCAACACCACAACAAGAAAACTTGTATTTAATATAAGAAGGCAAAGGATATGCAAGACAAGCCACTAGCTAGCTGGTACCAAAAACTTTGATAAACTTTTTGGAGCATGTAAACAAGGCTTTATGTAGAAGCTCGACAATATCTTTATATAGTATATACGAGTATAACTGATTTTACCGGCTTGCCTCTATCCAGAACGTGTCCTTGCGTTCTTTTCTTTATACCGTTATTAAGTGCAGCCTCCCAAGAATGATGTCATTCAATTATGTGCGACCACAAAGACATCCTTAAGCGCAAAAAAAAGGGATAAGAAACAAGTACACGCTCAAGAAAGACGATGAGCAAAAGTATGAAATATAAGGCACACAAGCATACACACATATTATAACTGAGTATGAGTATCAAAAGCAGCTACATAAGAAAAACACTTAACATCGATCACAATTTTTTTTTTATTTTTTTTTTACATGTGGGTTGTTAGGGTAGAAGAAGATGCTGCATGTAACAACAACAAAAATCTAAAAAAACAACTACGTTTATTCGGTAATTGTGTGCAACATCGTTGGGTTTATTAGTGTTTTTATATATTTCTCTGTGCGGGCGTGTGTGTGTGTGTGTGTATGTGAGTGTGGAAGTGTATTTGAGCTTGTTATTTTATGTCATACACAAAACATTTTTCATGTCCATGAATCAAAATAATAACAACTACAACAACAAAACAACAAAAAACTTAAAAAAATACAATAAATATTACATAAGTAAAATAATATATTAAGAGAACCAAATCTTCAGCTAGTAGCAACAAATGCTGTCCACTGTTAAATTATCCTGCATCAGTTGGTTGGCCAAAGCAGCTTCGTCATTCATCGTTTGCCTGGATACAGCTTAACCAAAGAACCAAAAAACACAACAAATGTTATGAAAGTAAGTAGTAGTAGTTGTAGTAGAAATGTTATTATTTGAAGTTGCCCACCAGGAAATGTGAGTATTCCCGGATGTTACCAGGAAACATTCCATGGAATGTAGGAATCATTCCCCTTTGTTGCACACTCCATTACTTTTTTAACATAGCATGTCATTAGAAGAAAACATTCCTCCCCGTTGTGTTAAAAAGTCATGTGGAAACATTTCTCTCCGCTGTCCTCAAAATTGAATTGGAAGCAGTCCTCTCCCCTGTATTAAGAATTAATGTGGAAACATTCCTCTCCCTTGTTATGAAAATGGATTCGGCCAGGATTCGAACCCGGGACCCCTGAGCGAGAGTCGAGCGCGCTACCACTAGACTATCGAATTCTACAATAAGTAGCTAGAAAACAATGGTATTAATATTTTCTATTGTCTTTGCTTGACAATAAATAAAAGTTTCCACATGCATTCTTACAGAAGTGGTTTGGAAACAATATAAATACAAAACTACCCTTAAGCTACCAAAAGATGCGGTGGGGAAACAATATAAATACAAAAATACCCTTAAGCTTTCAAAAGGTACGGTGGGGAATGTTTCTTTATCACTTTAAGATGGAAGCCTTCCGATTTTTCCTGGAGGGTGTACATTTATGGTGCAAAGTCGTGCGACAAATTGCAAACACAGTTGCAGCAGCAGTGGGTGCAGCTAGGATATACAACAACAGCTTTAGCAGTAATGTGGCTCATTTTTATTCCTAAATCGGGATTTCTTACGTTTGCGAAAAATGTGAGGATAAATAGTTGTCAGTGTTGCCAACAATCTCAAAGCAAGCGTAAAAACTCGCAAAAAAAAAATAATTATATCAAAAAAGCCTTAAAGAGTCAAAAAGGATTTTACTTCGTATTTCTAAATTTTTATATTTTGTCATGTTTTTATATACAAAAATGTAACCACTCATTATAATTCTTGAGTTGAACATGATTTGATAGTTAAATTTATTATGTAGGTGGTATGGGTAAATATGTCAGTCACTAGATGTATGTATATAAAAAGGTTGCAACACCCACTGTTGCTGTTTCCGCCATTTATATAAAAAGTAAAGCAAAATGTGTCTCATAACTATAGACTGATAACTATACTGAGCCGATTAGGCTGAAATTTGAGCAGTCGATTTCTTTAAGTACGAGATGGTTAAGGAATAAAAATGTTGCCACACCTTCTTTTTGGCCGCCTTTCAGTAAACATGCTGTATTTATTTCGGACATTTTCACTTTTTTACCTGTTTTTTCTATTTTTCAATGGAATATATCGTTGAATTGGTCTATTCGAAGTTATTTCTTTAAGCGTATAGAAATATTCATTCATCTACTCAGTCATTAATTCATAAATTCATTTCCTGATTGTTGTTTAAGCCTAGTACTCTGTTCGTTTGCGTGAAATTTCGCTGGCAACATCTATTTATTTGTTGCGTGAAATTTTTGACTTAAAATTTGTTGTGAGGAATTCCTATGGCAACGTTTCTCAGAGAGTCTCAGAGGTTAAGTTGGGAGATTTCATATGATATTTCTCTTTTCACTTCAAAATAAATAGACAGTACAATTAAATTGTCGTGAAAAAATGTTGCTCAGAAACATGTTGCAATAATTTCACGCAGCGGAACAGAGTACTGCTCTGACGAACATGTTGTGAATATTTCCACGCTTTTTTCGCAGCTGTCACTTTTTATATGGAGATTTGAGTGGAATTTCACATGAAACTGAACAGAGTACTATGCTTTAGCAAAAAAAAAAGCTACGAAATTTAAGAGTAATCAAAGAAAAAATTAAACTGCCCCACTTTGCAGAACCGCCAGAGCCATTAAAAGCTTTCCGGATGTAACGCCGAATGATGAATTCAATGCTCGTTGCGGAATTTCTATCGATGTAAAAAGTCCATCGTTTCCCAACTGCAAGAGCAGTTCACGAAAAAAACAATTTAGTTTTTGGATTGAATGCACAATGGCACACAAAAAATCGCTCGAGGCTCTTGATCGATCATTTCAATATTTGCGTGGAAATATCAGACCATTTGGAAATGCATTAATATTACTTGAAATTCTCTTCTTTGTGGCGACATTTTAAGACATTGAAACTAACTGCAAATATTTGTGTCTAGATACAAAACCGTCGATCAGCTAAGATATTCTCAAATCAATTGCTGGATATTGGCAACGGAAAGATGCCCGTTCATCTGACCTCTAGAATCTAGACGAATTTCATTGCCTTATAACTTCTGCAATTTAGTGACGTTAAAATAAGTGTTGGTTGGAAAAGTATTTCCTAATTTGCAAACCAATAACAGGACCATTCAATGGTGCAGATGTTCTCATTCCTCGCATTCCTATGATTCTAACGTATGTGCCATTTCAATTTAAGAAATTGCAATTCCCAATTCGATTGGCGCTTCCAATAATGTTCAACAAAGCTCTGGGTCAATATTTAGTGTTTTGCTGTTAGATCTTGGATGCATATATATGGCCCACTGCATTGCCAACTCAGTATTAATAAGAGACCTGCTTGAGGAGTTAACCCCTCTTTAGTCGGATGCTGTTATCTGTGGGGATCGAAACCTTAATATTTTAAAAAACAGGAATTTATGGAATAACAACAGGAATTTAAATAACATTTCATGGAAATGATTGATCTTTTTAACTTTAAACTTGCCAACAACTCTTTTCCAACGCACTTTAAACCTAACTGTATACCATCTTTGCTAGACATTTTCCTGGTTTCTAATTCGAAATTAGTTTTGCATTACGACCAAATTTCAGCACCCACTTTTTCGAATCATAAATTAATTTTTCTCTCTGTAGATATACACCACACCCCATGTCAGGAAGCTTTAATATACACACCGGATTATACACAAGTCGACCTTAACGAATTGTTCGCGGACTATCAAAGTTTAGATTGAGCTCCAATTTATACCACAAATGACACTACCGCACAAATTCTAATTCTAAATAATAATATTAATACCTTGTATTCCACACATGTCCCAGTGAGAAGCAAGCGAATAAAACCAAACAAATACCCCTGGCTTACTGAAGAAGTCAAGCGTCTAATTTTAAAGAGAGAAAATTTATATGAAAGATGGAAAAGATACAAGTGCACATCCATACATTTAGAGTTTAATCGTGTCCGGACTGCTCTTATTCGCAGAAACAAAAAACGCTTTTATGAAAGTAGATTTGGCTTGGGTAGGTCGAGCCATTCATTTTGGAAAAACATTCGGCAAGTTGGAATATCCAAAGAAAGCCTGCCTGTTCCAGATAACATAAACCTGGATGAACTTAATAATAAGTTTATTCAACCAACAGAACGCCGCATGATTACAGATAATGTGTTCAACTCAACTATTAGTTTACAGCAGCATAACGGTTTTGCCCTCTCAGTAATTGACTATATTAGTGTTGGTGAAGTAATATTTAAAATTAAATCACATTAATAACATTAATCCTGCGTTTATTAAAACTCTTCTCCCAGTTATTCTTTCCCATTTAACTCACATCTTTAATACCATAATCACTACTTCTATGTTTCCTTCCTTGTTGTTTCCTTGGAAAGTTGCTAAAATACTACCTTTGCCTAAATCGTTTTCGCAAGCAAATTTAGAATTTCGCCCAATTTCGATACTACCAATTTTAAGCAAAGCTTTTGAATTGATTGTAAGCAATCATATAAAAACATATTAAAATAATAACAACCTCATAACAAGACATCAATCCGGGTTTCGAGCAAATCACAGTTGCACAATTGCACTACTAAAAGTCTGCAAAGACAAAAGATCGGGCTAAGACAATGAAAATATGGCTATAATGGTTTTTCTTGACTTTTTAAAAGCATTTATTTATTTATTTGATTGATTGCTAAACCTAAACAGGTTTTATAGCAAATTTAAAATTATAAAATAATATATTTAATACAATTCAAAAATAAAAAGTATGATTTTGATTGAAATCATGTATTATTAACAAACTAAAAAGTTTTAATAAATTACTTAAAGTATATAATTTTATTAAAGTATAAAAAATAACAAAAACAAAAAGTTAAGTCAAAATCGATAATATCAGACAGCAAAGCAGGGTTGCGTTTTCAAGACAAACAAGGTCAAGTTAGCAACAATTTTTGTATCCGGCGGAGTCGTGTGACAAACAAGGTCTCATACCCAATATAACACCACTCCAATAGGTAAATATATAATATATATCGTTCTGTCTTCCTGAAGCCGGTGAGGTCCTGGCTTGGCAGGGTGGTTACTCGACAAACTAGGTCAACTTCACCAAACCAATTTTCATAAAATAAAGAAAACCAGTTGCGAACGCAGGCACCAAGACAAACTAGGTCTTATCGGCCACTCATATTAATATATTACAAATCGATCTAACGTAGTGTTTCAAGAGGTAAAAAGTCACCAAGACACCACGGTACCGTCGACAAGTGTAGTTACAATCATCATGAAGATATGAGGCAACTGAAGATTCCAGGTTTAGGTCCATTCAAATTATTTAGATGTTTATTCACCAAAATTTTCCATTTTACGCTTAGGTCCATTTATCCATTTAGATTGTTATATTAATGTGTTTACAAATATCACCAGATGCATCAGATATATGCTTGAGAGAACTTTACATAATCAACGAGGGTACTGCAGGTAATTTATAATTTTATGTTTGATTGAGTCCATGGATTCACTTAAGGATATAACATCAGATACAAAATTAAAATCACCGCAAGCGCTTCTAAGAGGATCATTTTGCAAATAATTAGTTTTACAAAAGTTCTTGTGGATTAACTCAAAAGCTCTTCTAGGACGAAGAGGAATATTAAAATATATTTTACTCAATAAATATGAACTCTTGACATTCCATGTAAAAGTTTTATAATCCAACAAGTATTTATCATAATTCTCCGATTTTTTAAAGAAGGAAGATTTAAGAGTTGTAACCGATATTCATAAGGTGGTAAGTGAAAATCAGTATTACAATAAAGATAGCTTAAGCAAAACAAAAGAAATTGTTTCTGCACTGATTCAATGTCGTCTATGTAACAACCGTATCGTGGGCACCAAACAACTGAAGCGTATTCTAAGATAGGCCGCACTAAGGAAGTGAATAAGGTTTTCGTTATAAATGGATCATTAAACTCTTTTGCCCAACGTTTAATAAATCCTAAAGTACTATTTGCTCTATTTATTATTTTATTTACATGAATATTAAAGCTTAGTTTAGGATCCATTGTAACTCCAAGATCATTGAAAATATCTAAGGACTCCAATGGATAACCACAAATTTTGAAGGTACATTTAATTGGTGGTTTGCGCGAGAAAGACATATTTTTGTATTTCTTCATGTTAAGGTCATACGGTTCATTTTGCACCAGTTATGAAGATGATCAATGTCGGCTTGCAAAAATACAGCGTCATTATCATTTTTAAAAGAAAGGAAGAGTTTGACGTCATCAGCAAACATTAAGATGCTGGAATGCATTATGACAGATGGCAAATCGTTTATAAAAAGTAGAAACAGAAGAGGCCCAAGATGACTTCCTTGAGGTACTCCTGAAGTAACAGGAAACTCGTGTGATTTCTTGAGCTTAAAAAGAACAGATTGTGTTCTATTGCTTAAGTAAGATTCAATCCACTTTACCAACGGTATAGGAAATCCAACAAGATGTAATTTTAAGATCAGTAGTTTGTGATTTACAACGTCAAAAGCTTTGCTAAAATTCGTGTAAATAACATCAGTCTGCATGCCTTTTCCAAAGTTTTCTATAGTTTTTGATGTAAATTCGAGAAGGTTAGTAACAGTAGATTTTCCAGAAAGGAATCCATGTTGGAAAGGAGACATTAAAGATTTAATGCTATGCGATCGATAGTCGTGATGTAACAATTGCCTCTAAAAGTTTAGGCAAAGCGCTTAATTTTGCGATGCCACGGTAGTTATCAATTAAAGACCTATTTCCGAATTTATGCAGCGGAATGATAAAAGAATGCTTCCAGGCTGCAGGAAAATAGCAGGATTTTAATGATGAAGTAAATAGTAAAGAGATTGGAGTTACTAATTCTTCACAGCAGTATTTTAATATACATGAAGGTATGTTATCAGGACCACTTTTATATGATGATTTAATATTTTTTAAAAATGATAAGACTGTGTTTGTGTCAATTATTGGGAAATAAATACCCCAGATTGAATATTGAAAGGATAACTTAAAAAATCATAGGACGATGATGCATAAGTCGTCTTGAAAAAGTCAGCAAAAAGATTGCAAGTACTATTATCATTATCAGACTCAACAGAATTATACTTCATAAAAGAAGGATAGGAATCAATCTTACGTTTTGTGTTAACAAAGTTCCAGAAGGATTTAGCATCAGATTTGATGTTTAATTTTACTTTTGTTAAGTAGATATTATAGGATTGTTTGCATAACCGTTGGTAACTGTATTTAATCGAGGTATAGCATCCAAAATCGCATATGTTATGTGTTTTTCGATATTTTTTATAGTATTTAGATTTCAAGTTTCTCATTTTTCTTATTTCATTTGTGTACCATACCGGACCCGATGTCAAAGAGGCTTTCCTTTGCGGAACAGCCCTAAGAAAGTAATCATTGAGCGTTCTATTAAACGCATATACCGCATCATCAAGACTCTGAGAAGATAAACTTTTTGTATTAATATTTAGAATAGAGTTCCAGTTTATATTAGACAAGCTATTCTTCAAAATCACGTAGTTTGTTTTTTTAAAGTTCAACTCAATAGGCGGTTGAGAATCATAGTACAGCACAGATGGTTTTGGAAAATTTAAAATAATTTCTAATGTTGGATGATGAGAATCTTCGGGTGTAACCACAGGATCTGATTTAGACACAGAAGCGATATTGCTGTCATCAAAAAACACCAGATCAAGCAAACGATTATTTTTGTTAAAGATGCAGTTAAGTTGGAACAGTCCTTGGATTGAGAGCTCGTTTAAAAAATAATTATCGGATGAACATTCAGACGAAGGTAAAAATATTCCAGGAATTTCAGAACAGCAGTTCCAAGAAACGTTTGGCAGGTTAAAATCTCCAGTTATTAAAATATGATCATTAGATTGCAGTTTTGAGCAAACTTTACTAATAGAAGCCAAATGTTTGCTATAAACTTCTAAGGTAGAAAGGGGAGGAATATATGAGCATGTAATAAAAAGGCTCAAGGAACCAAACTTAACATGAACACAACAGAATTCAATGTCCAAGAATTCTGGAATTAATAACTCTTCAGAGAAATGTGTCGCTTTGACTGCAATCAACACATCCCCGCCTTTAGAGCAAATACCAGGAATGGAGTTTCTATCTTTGCGGTATATGTTAAATTTGTTGCACAGAATTTCAGTATTTAGAGTGTTAGGTTTCAGCCAAGTCTCACTAAAAGCAATTATATTAAATGAAGGTTGTGACTCAAAATTAATATATTATTTAGTTTTGTGTTAATGCCACGAACGTTTTGGTAAAGGATAAGGAACTGAAAGCAACAATCTAGTTTTTATGATTCTTGTTAAAAACCGGAAAAGTAGCCAAGGAATATTTGACAGTATAAATCACATCATCTTGAAACAAGAACTTGGTATAAAATTTTCATTCCAACTTTCGCGTTGTAAACTCATCAAATCTTACCTTGATGATCGTTCACAATATGTTCATCTGCACAACAAATGCTCGTCCAGACTATGCTCGTCGGTATTAGGCCCTCTGTTATTTACAACATTTATAAACGACATTATTGGTTGTTTCTCCACCTGTCAGCACCGTATATACGCCGATGATATACAAATTTATAAGCTTTTCTCTAAACCGTACTTAAAGATCGCTACAAACGAAGTCAACGCTGAATTGAACAAAGTCTTCCAATGGTCAGTAAATAACAAACTTAGCCTTAATCCCATAAAAACCAAAGCAATGCTAATTGATAGACGCAAAAACAACGTAAATCCTCACTTTTTCTTACACAGAGAAAACAACATTTTCAAAAGTGGCAGAAATGAGCTAATTTTAAAAACGTTTAACCCAGATTTTGCACTTCTAACGTTTATTTTAATTTTAAAAACGAACATTTTAAAATGAAATAGTAAAACGTTTATTTTCCTTTTAAAAACTTACAATTTAAAATGAGATTCTAAAATGTTCGTTTGATTTTTAACAATGGATATTTTAAAATGCTGTAGTAAAACGTTTATTTTTAATTCAAAAATGAAAATTTTAAAACGAGATTCTAAAATGTTCGTTTGATTTTTAATAATAAATATTCTCAAATGAAAAATGTTTATTTTCATTTTAAAAATGAAAATTTTAAAATTAGATTCTAAAATGTTCGTTCGATTTGTAACAATAAAAATTTTAAAATGCAGTGGTACAACAATTATTTATATTCTAAAAACTAAAATGTTCATTATTTCCCATTAATTAAAAAAATTTACAGAAATCCGCATTTCCTCTATTAATTAAAAAAAGACTTATTGGTTTTTAAATTTACAGTTTTATTTTGGTTATTTTATCATCAGCTATGTTCATCTCGTTAAAATTTTTTAGAAAATTATACTGTATCCCAGCGTCTATAAAAAATAAAATTTTGTCAGAAGTTATTTATTTTATTTAAAATACTTACCTTTTAGTTGTGGCAGCAAATGCTCCAACTCAAACTCTCTTACTTTCTTGCAGGCAAACTGCAGTGATGAAACTGAGAATGAAAAATATTTTATTTTCTGAACAAATATCAAATACATATGTCAATGAAACATATACAACAAACAATTCGTTATTAACAAGTGTTTTATGTATGTGAATTTTACTGTCATGGTAAAAAGTTCGTAGTTGGTTTATAAACGTTTCGTTTCACTTTTCTATTTAAAAATGTGCGTTTTCATATTTGTATGGCGTAAAATGTTTTAAAAATATAAATTTTATCCTTATTTATCATAGTAAAATATTCGTTGTTGTTTTAAAAACGTTTCGTTTTACTTTTCTATTTAAAAATGTGCGTTTTCGTTTTTGTATGGCGCATAATATTTTTATAAATATTAATTTTACTAAACGTTTTTAAAATGTGCGTTTTTGATTTTTTCTTTTCTCAGTGTAATAATTCTCTAATAGAATATGTAGAGTGCTATAAAAATCTCGGATTATATATGAGCAGTAACTTTACATGGAACATTTTATGGTAACAAATATGGTGCCCTGCGTGGACTTAATCCAACCTCTAATTTTTTATCAAAGGAAGTAAAGCTTAAACTTGTCCGATCGTTTATTTTACCCATCATAACCTATGGCTGTGAAGTCTTTTCCAACCTGGATCAGGAGTCTTACAGAAAACTTAATGTAGCCTACAATAGTTGCGCCCGATTTATATTTAAAATAAATAGACATACCCATATTTCCGCCTTTTCTAACCAAATAGCTGGCGTTTCCTTAAAAAACTTACTACACTACCGTACAATAGTATCTTTACACAAAATAATACAAACAAAGAAACCAGATTATCTCTTTGATATTTTAAGATTCGCAAGGACTCAGAGAACAATGCAACTGATTTTGCCAATGTTTAAATATCTCACTAACTCACATTTCTTTGTGTACGCGATTAATCTTTGGAATGCGCTTCCAACCGTTATAAAACAATCATCAAGCACAAACGCTTTTAAACGCAATCAATTTCAATATCTTATTGAAACTTAATAAAATATTCTTCCTTTCGTTTTCTCTTCTCACTACGATTTCTTTGCTATTCACTTTATCTTACTTCTTCCTTAACTCTAGTTTATATAAAAATTTATTTTATAATTAGATTATGCACCAACGTTTTTGAAACACAAATTATATCGTCTAACGAATTTACAAATAAGGACTTAGCTTACTTGTGTATCTCAGATGTTGAGGAGTTAAATAACACGAGAACGACGAAAATTTTTGGAAATTATTTTTAGATCGTCCTCAAAAAATGATTTAATTAAATTTATTTTTGCAATAGTTCTAGAGAAATATCACCTTGGTTATGAAAGAGACCCCCTTCTCTGGTTTTTAAGAACATTTTTCGAATGATATGATTTGTTAGAAAAAAAATTTTTATTCGTTAATAGGAACCATCATTAGTTTTTTTAATTTAGTGAATTAAATCAATATTTTCAAGCTTACAATCGAGAATAACTGTATTAAAAGCACTGAAATTAAAATAAAAATGCAACAAAATCGCAATAAATTAGTAATGGTAATGGTATTGGCAATGGTCCAAAAATTTAATAGTCATGGAAATGGTATAGTGATGAGCACAAAACAGATTTGAGATGAGTTTGAGTGAGTTACTAATTTTTAAAATGAGGTGGTACATTTTCTCACTTCAAATGAGGTATGAGGGGACTAATATGAGGTTACGTCCTTTAAAAAGAGGTTGTGTAGTGTAAAAAGTACTATATGGTATAAGGAATTGTTATGTGGAGAAAAATGGGAAGGAAAATGGAATATAACTTTGTGCAAACAGTGAAATAACCTATTTTTTACAATTCAAATAAGAAAAATCAGTCCAAACTTTTAATTTTAATAAGTCTGTATTCAAGTCGCGGCCTTATGCTCTACAAAAACAAAAAAGAAAAAGAAATCGGTATTGTATTCAAATCGGTTTGAGGAGATGGTTCGGATGATTAAATCCTATATCGGAGCAAATTTAACACAAACTTATTTTTTTCAAAAAATGTATATAATATTAATTTAATTAATTTTAAATAATAAAAAGTGAAATCATAAAATTATAATGCCTTAAATGACAAAAACAAGAAAAATTTTAAATGCCAAATTTGAGCTGTATGAAAATTTGAAGCGGTACAATATATTTTTTTGATGTGATGGTACAATTATTGTTGATGTATGGGACATTTGAGGTACCTCATGTATGAGTTACCCAACACTAAAATGGTAATGATTATGGTTATCGATATCGTAATGGTAATGCTAATATCAATGATTATGATAATGGTATACTTAATATTTTATATGTCAACTGATTTTTTCTGAATTTCTATAAAATGTGATAATTTTTTATGTGATTTTTTAATTTTTTATTTCATTTCATCTCTTCTAATTTTCATTTGATCTTTTCTAAAAGAATTTACAATTTGAATAATGGTAGATTTCAATTTTTATATCACTAAATGATCTTTTATAAATATAATTTGTTGTGTTCTGATTTTTACTTGACCTTTTATGAATTGCAAATGGTTTATTTTCTTTATATTTATTTTAATTTACATTTCAAATAAAATTTTTAAATTTCAATTGATCTTTTCCGAGTTTTTAATGTAATTTTTAAAATCAATTTTTCGTTTTCTGAGTTTAATTGATCTTTCGAAACCTAAATTAATCTTTTTTTTATTTCAGTTGATCTTTTTTTAATATAAAATTGAATTTCTAAATTTCAATAGATCTTTTTTAAATCTCAAATAAAATTTCTGAATTTCAATGCATCTCTTCTGAATTTCATTTAAAATTTTCTTAATTGCAATTGGAAAGGGTATAGAACTAAGTGCTTTCCCTAAAAATGGTTAGGTAAACCATAATTCTAACTCTAACACAAACTTTAACTCTAACTATAATTCTACCCTTTAGGAAACAAAGCGCTTCAAAACAACTTTCAAAGCACTTTACAAAACCATAATAGCGCTTTGTTCTCGCTTTAAATAGAGCTTTATTTAACATTGTCATGTCATTGGAAAGAAGACCTTTGTTCTCGCTATGAAAAGTGATTCAAGAAAGCGCTTTGCTCTCCCTTCGGAAAGAGCGCCTTCTTTGTTCGCACCTGCATTCGCGACTTCATTTTCGATGGCGTATATTTTTGCCCGATTTATTATTTTACATTAAGGTTTTGAATATCCAAACCAATTGCCACAAATTTTTTTACCTTTTTTATGAAAACATTACAATTTTACACTTTATAAACGTTTTAACCATATTTTTTTCACTATTTTGCTGCAACAATTTTTCACGAGTTAAACTTTTTACATATACTAGTGATAAATAATGATGAGAAAACAATAAGCGATGTTAGTGATGAGAGTACGATTAGTCAGCAGAGTAGATAACGACAAAAAAACGAAGAATCTCGAAAGCAAACAGCTTTTTTTAAGCTTAAGTAGCGGGAGCAAAGCACTTTTCAAAAGCACTATTCATAGGCAGAGTGAAGACCTTTTTACTTGCTTTTTAATAAAGCACTTTAAAATTTCCGATAGGGTAGCTCATACTCTAACTTAAACTCTTACTCTAACCCTAACTCTAACCCTTATCCATAAACCTTCACTGACTTACTTTTACTCATATCACCACATTTACATTGTTCTTCGATTTATTCTTTTCGTCCATTTTTCAGACATTAAATTCCTGCAAATGAAGCACCAAGCTTACTGCTTAGGATAAATTCATCGATTTGTAGGACTCACCAAACTACACCAAAAACTGAAGACTTTAATAAATGTACGTGCTGAACCGCATGCACATTTGCAGCATCATCTAAAAAGTTACTGCAGAAAATACACCCACCCACTCACTACTGACTTGTTTCAGTTGTCAGCTCATGGCCAAAATGTACAAACACACAGATGCTTGTATATAACTTAATATGTATCTTTGAATATAGAGATGGACATCTACCGGATAAAGCGATAAAACAATAAAAATTCAATTGAAATTCACAGTTTTTTCTTTTATTGCGTTGCGACTTTGAGTTGCAAATGCATGCAGCTTGGAAGCTTGAAAGCATTTGGAGCTGACAGTACCTGCTTGTCTTCATATAGATTTTTTTTTTGTGTCTTCATCGAGTATGTGTCAATGTCTGCGCTCGGATTCTCATATTGCTGTGCGAATAAATGCCAGCGTAGCTAGAAACAATGACGTCTGGTGCATCCGGTACACAGCTGCAACATTTGCTGCTCACAACTTAGCTACGAGCTGGGTTTTATTACAAAGCTATTTTCAATAATTCATTGGAACTGAAGCATAAAGCGAATGACTCCCCGTAGACTATAAAAGTACATATACAAATAAGAATACGAATGAGAAGAAGAAGAAGAAGAAGAAGAAGAAGAAACATCAATGCTTGTAGCTACACATGAAAACAACCTGACTGTGTGCATCAATGGAAAACCAATGCCAATTTGCAGCATTTAAAGTTAGATTTATAAAAGTAGAAAAAATGTGTGTATTTACTTATTTTCCAAAGAACATTTGAAAATATATTTATTTCTCAAGGTATGTATTTTGCCACTTTTAAACAAGATTATTAAAGTACAAGGTTTTCTATATTGAAAACTGCCTTCAACTGCAGAAAGTGTGACCAATAAGTTGTAACTACCGTTAACACCTCCAACGACAATAATGGCACATTACAAAAATAGCAACTTGTTGTTGCCACCTGCAACAAACTACCTTTCATTGCTAGCTGCTGGCCTGTAGCTGAAGACCCTTGGTCGTTGCAAGCACTTAAAATAGCAGTATAAGCTTGTTGCATCTTATAACGCAGGCTTCCTCACATTTAATAACCTTCTCTTTTCATAGCTGTAAGCTTTATTGTGTGTATGTGATTGTAACATGATAACTTGTGGACAATTCACTGTTGCATGCAACAATGTAGCACATCTATTTTAAGTACCTCTGTTAATGATATTAAAACTAAATACAGTAAAAGGCTTTTTTTTTTAGATGAAGAACCTTTTCTTTGATTTACTAAAATAAATACCAAAATTCATGTAAAATTTAGAGCACATTTGATTTATAAACTTTTTTATATTTGCCAACTCTGGTTTGATCTCAAGCAGAATCATTCACATAAATTACACATTAAATAAATTGAAGATTGTCAAATTAAAATGTTGCATTCCGAAAATCCACGAGTTTTAGGCTTTATAATCCCGGGACTGTCGGGACTGAAAAAAGTCTGAGATCCCGGGATTGGGATTGGAAGCCTTAATAGCGATGATTCGGAATGAAGTTCATAAAACAATATCTGTAAATGAATTAAATTGTGAGCTTTAGATCAAGTAAGTTTTTAAAGAAGGCAACAACAATAACAACAACTCTGTATAGAGTCATCACTTAGCTGACTAGACAGTCTGTTTTGGAAATCGCTACATTTTCCTCTTCAGTAGTCTTTGAGTGATTAAGCTGTGATCAACTCACTGTTTAAACTAGTATATGAGTGCGCAGATTTTGGAATTCATTCTTTTTGAGTTGTATGGCTGGTAATCATATGACATTTCAAAGCATTAGGCTATTTATAGATCACCGCCATCAACTCTATCAAGGTTGCCATCTGTTCTAGTTGCTTCTTTATTTATTTCAATATTCATTGGTGTTCGATAGTTTGTCGAAATGCACCATAGAAATGAAATGAGTTTTTTGCTTCGCCAGAAGCCAGTGTTCTAACTGAAAGGTGGCTATTTTCACAACCAAATGTCGATCAATTATTAGATTATTTAATCAATGTGACATTAATTTAACTTATTTGGAAGTGCTCCGCCATAGTTAGTTAATTAGTTTTATGATCTATGAAATTATTTAAAAACTTAGACCCCTTTTATATTGATCAAGACTTGAAGTCAAGTTTCAGAGTTTGTAGGCAATTCGCCGCACATCGGAAGCGACGGAAGGGAGAAAGAAACTTGAAGCTGTACCGTCAATTTTTCGTATTCCTTTTGTTATTTTCGCGTTGTTGGCAGTGCTTTTTATTTTATTTTTCGCATATCAATGTGAGTTTTTTAGACTTCGGTTGCAATAAAATTGTTTTGTATGTAATTTAATTTCATTTTGCATTAAATTTTTAAGCAAAAACATTTTGTTAACTTCCATCGTGGTAAAAGATTAAAATTCAGTTTGCAAATTTCTATAAATTATAATTCATTTGCTTGCTACCTATCTCGTTTTATTATTAGAAAACAAGGAAAGAGGACAAGAAATTGAATTCAAGTCTTGACCAATGTGAAAGCTTTCGTCAAGTTCAAAAGAGAACGTCAAAAAAACTTGACTTCAAGTCTT
Organism: Dichetophora obliterata; assembly: GCA_963920525.1. Classification (NCBI taxonomy): domain Eukaryota; kingdom Metazoa; phylum Arthropoda; class Insecta; order Diptera; family Sciomyzidae; genus Dichetophora; species Dichetophora obliterata. The sequence goes on from OY986438.1 coordinate 187,897,975, forward strand.
GATCAATGTAAAAGGGGTCTTACTTGATCTAAAGCTCACAATTTAATTCATGTAATAATTTCATAGATCATAAAATAGTTGACTCTGGTAGATGCGAACCAGAAGTGAATCGCTCCAGAGTACGACACCAAAAAAAATCCAAAAAAAGTGTGTCGACTCTGTTAGATGCGAACCAGAAACAATTCGCTCCAGAGTTCTGCGCACAGAATATAAAAATGCTGACTTGGTTGGTTTTGTGTCGCCCTTTTATGTTATGTGGCGTGAAAACCAGTTAGGAATTATACGTTTGTTACTTACCGTGTGTATTGCTGTAGTGTATTTGTTGTTGCTACTCTTTTGTGTTATTTTGTCATAAACATGATTTAATTATTATGGGTTGGTTGTCCATTCGTTTGACAACACCCGTAAATATGTAAACAAAAATATATTCTCTCTCAAATATAAATGACAACCAGGGTTTTGTTGTCTTCTCAGAAAAAAGTTATGTTTCAGTGTTTCATTGTGAATTTTTTTAAAAAAAGTAGTTATTCGATACATTGCTATATTGTATATTACAATAACTGGACCACCACGATTTGAAAAAACTATACCTCAACTAGTTATCGATTTATATTTTAAAAATTTTTTGCTTGGAACAATATCTGTTCAGTGAAATATCTATATCTTTACCATTATCTAAAAGATCTAAAATATTGACATGTCATTTGAAAGATAACTAAATTATCTATTAGTTAATATAAAAATAAAATAGAACAAAGCAATTATTTTAATTTTGTGAGCAGTTTTAAAACCGATATTTTTTCAAAAATTTGCAGCGTTAAGGTGTCAAAAATATTGTTTATATATAAAGCCTACAATTTTATCTTTAATTTCATAAATAAAAATCCATGTTTGTTTTTCGAATTGACTCAAAGTTTAATATATCTGTTACGATGATCAACTATTTTATTTAATAAAATGGAAGCTGTACAAAACTGATCAGCTAAAAGTTTCAAATTTTTTCCATTGCGTAAATTGAAGCGTCAAGTTTAAAAGTCTTGACGAGTGGAAACCAAGAAAAAGTTGTCATTTCTGTAACCAACTGTGTATTTAGTTAGTGATAGACTAAAACGAAATTTATATGATAAAAACGTGCGGAAAAGTGTTTTAACTATCTCTGATACTTGCGATCTCCAAATAAAGACGATTTTGTCATTCCTGTAACAACTCAAAAAATAAAATGCTTACAAATCAACTTCATGATGCTCAAAATTAGCTCTCGAGATAAGGGATTTTTCAGCCATGTATGCCAGTCTGCAGGCTTACTTATTGTAGCTTGAGTTTTATTTTTACATTTAAGCAAACTGCTACGAAAACATTCAATCTATATATAAAAACATGTTTTCAATGAAATTTATTTCTAAACTGACTTGTCTTTTACTAATTGTAAATTCAAAGATAAAAAATAATAGAAATATTCATAAAATTTGAACATTTTTTGTGCTATGTGTGCGTATACATTTTTTTATTATATATGTATTAATTTACACAACAAAACTTTATGATTACCTTTTTAAAAACTCAATAAAATTTTCAATCAAAACAAACAAGTACTGAAAGACGTAGTAGAAAAAGCGGTAGTGAAATGTATCATTGGGTATTTAGTACTACGAAAAAGTATGATATTTAGGCAACTGAGCTATATTTTGTCATTAAAAAATTACTCTTTTGCTCTCCTCTTCAATTTTGCGGGTGTATATCTTCCTTCTTGGGAGAAAACGTCAAGCGAATGGACAACCTATAGTAATTAAATCATGGTCATAAGTAAGTACGTGTGTTGTCGATTTGTTTTATGGTGTCATGAATAGGTAAGTAGCGTGTGTTTGTATGTATGGTTTAGTGACTGGTGCAGTAGTGGGGTATATGCTGTTATTTTGTCATAAGTAAGTAATGTGTGTCGGTATGTTCAATAGCTGCAACATAAAATTTACTGCTATTTATATAGTTATAATGATAATTATATAGATATAGTTATAATATAAAAATTATTTAAATTAGTTCACAGAGTAATGTAATACTATTACATTACATTTCATTAAATTTACATAGATATAGTTATAATATAAAAATTATTATGTTGATTTTTATATGATTTAAATACAAATTCTAAATGTTTGATAGTTTAAATCATACTTGACTTTAAATAAAAATTCTAGTTGCTTGATAGTTTAAAATTATTTATTGAGCTTTAGGTCAAAGTTAGAACAATTAATTGTTCTAACGAATTTTTTCAAAGAAACAACAACAACGTTTTTTCAATATGAAAAGGAAAAAATCACTAGCTGATTTAATTGCAATTTCGGCCCTGCTAAAGGCTTCATCAGAAATCTTTGTAATACCCGTGCAAGCGCACTGCACCACAGAGGCGATGAGATTTGAAGTGTCAATTTCTCAGTTTTTCTCCCATTTCATATTTTCACATTTGTTGTTGTATTTTTGCTTTACTTTAGTCCTGATGCTTATGTTATTATTATGGAGTCCAACAGTCTGCTGGAAGTCTTCTATCAACAAAGCATGGTTACTGAAGTTGTTCTAAGATTTTTGCTGATATATTTTCAGCTTGTTTCTGTTTGGTTGTGCTCCACCATTTTATTGAAGTTTTTTCTAATTGACCTTGTTATTTACTATGTTGATTATTATATGATTAGAATACAAATTCTAAATGTTTAATAAATAAAAAGGTCATTAAAAAAAAACTTTTATAAAAATTATTTGAATAAGTTTACGGGGTAATAGTAATAAATTATATTGGTAGTTTTAGTATTTGTAACGTCATGTTACACATTTAACTTATTTATGCTTTAGAAGTTTGATTTCTGCACCTGCAAATTGAATAAAGTTTACCTGAAAGTAGGCCGCAATTTTTTATTTGTATCTTCCATACAAAACCATTTAAAAAAACTGTTATATGTCGAAGAGAGCTGATCAGCAAACCTTTGTATTTACCTCCCATACAAAATCATGTTAACAATTGATGTAGGTTGAAGGGAGGTACCCCTAGGAACTGTCAGATTTCAACCATTTTATAAATTTTTCTAATTAACCAAGCACACAAAATTTTAGTATCATAGGATCTATTCACTCATTCTATTTTTGTCCATCGTTTGTATGGAGTCGCCGCACTGTGAGTCAGTACAAAACAATTTTTTAAAAAAAAAAACTATATAAAATAAGATAAAATCAGAGCGGACCGAGCCTGAGGTGCCCATTAAACATATTTTTAATACACAATTAGTATCCTTCGGCGGATTCCAAAAAACTTAATGAGCCCATCCTTGGACCTACTTAAACATGTGTACCAAACTTCATTCAATTTAATATCTCAACTCCTTACCTGTTTAGGTGTTAGAAAAAAAAAGACTGCCACCTTACACATCTTTAATTACTCCCTATGGATACATCTATACCCAAAAGGATCTATATTCATTCATTTTTTCATAGATATATAAAAAAGACTTTGAATACTAACAGAAAATGTAATTACTTGACTTTATAAATGTAAAGGAAATTACAGAAAAATATTTTAGGAAAAAAGACGCCACGTTTAAAAAAAAAGCGGTAAATTTTGTCACGATTATAGGTAAATCCAAAACAAATATTTTCCAAATTTTTCTTATTTGATAAAGGCTACTTTATTTTACCACAAAATATAAAAATCAAAATAAAAACAGTAAAATGTATTATCTTAATATATAAAAGGCAAGCACTCTGCTCCGTGTCCAATATCTCTCAAACTGTTCAGCCTGAAAGTATGCACATCTTACTACATAAAAGGCAAGCATGCTGTTGCGCACACTGTATTTCTTAAATTGCAATTATTTTTTGACAGTAAAGTAATTTGACGAGACAATCATTTTTCTCAAAAATTTTCAGCCTGAAAGTATGCACAGAAAATATATTTAGTACTTACCAGTGACAATATTGGGGTTTTACAACAGTACGTTTCTGATTTAACTACCTCTTTTTTTCGTACTTAGTTATGAAAAAAAGTAATGACAAATTAAATGAAATTATTTTGAGTCGATTTGAGTCGATTGTACCAAAATACATAGTTGTATCAGCCGCAAAACGACACCTGAGTTGCTGCGGACATATATAAAGGCTGCAAGGCCAGTTTTTAAAGTTGTGTTTGAATATGATTGTTACCAAACTCGACTTTTTGCACTTTTATACATGAACTAGTTTTTCAACACTGCTTCAATACGTAAAGTGTTATTTAAAGTGGTACATTTGTATTTTGCAAAAATCCAGTGTACAAAAATCAAGCTTTAAAAAGAAAAAAGTGCTTTCGGAAAAATGCTCCAAAAGGGAAGTGTGCTAGTCTTATAATAAAATAAAATATCTGAAATTTTTAAGTAATTGTGTTTTTACTTTTTTTTTCATGAAATTTTGTCATCTTTTGATTAGTGTTTCCAAATAATACTGAAAATTTTTGGTTTTTTATGCGGAAATATTTTTTAATATGTTTAAGGATTTTTTTTATTTGGTGATTTTTTTTATATTTATTTTTATGTTATTTTCTTCTCTTTTTTGCCATATTTGATATTATTGCCATTGAAACTGACGTCTGAAATGCTAAATTTAGTTAAGACTAGTTTTAGTTTTAAGTTAAGATATCAAGGCTGTGATTTCAATATAATTCAGACTTTCTTCTAGCAGACTTTTATTTCCACCTGAAAGTAAATGAAAAATCAGTTATTGTATTTTGTTGCTCATATTTTATAGCAGAGTTTTATGTATAATTTTATGCTAAAGCCAGAAATCATACATGAAAATTTGAGGAAAAAATACTAAATTTCAGTTATGATGAGTCAGACATTTGTATAAAAAACATCAGGAATACTCAGGCCTCGGTCATGCCGTCAAACCTTAATTTTTGCTTGAAAAGCCATTACATTTATTTTGGACAAGCTACTAAAAGGAACTAACAATAAAGCAATAGGTGGTAAAAAAAACCTAAACTTAACTTAAATTTTTAGTCTTATTTGCAAAGTAAATTTAAAAAAATGTTCTACTAATTCGTGCTACCACTGCGAACCACTAATTTCAGTCGTTTAACAAGCTGTGTGGTTGGCAAAAATATACCGATAAAATACACAGATTTACATTTCTACATTTTGTGTATAAATGAGCATGGCAAATACATCGTGATATTCCAAATGCGCATGCCAACGAATTCCAGATGAACTCAAAAGGCTCTCCAGCAAAGCAGCGCACATCAACGCATATCAACGCACAGCAACGCATATACCAAGAAGTCTTTAATTTAGAGCTCATGGAAACCAGCAGATACGCAATACGCAGTAGAATAAAAAAACTATTAAAGCATAAATGGAAAATAAAATAAAGTATCTAATATCTCTTTGGAGACAGTAGGAAGAATGAACAAATTGATGAACACCAGCGAAATTAGCATATGAGAACGCAGATAATTATTTACACGAAAATTCTATAGAATCACATTTCAAGTTTTATTTTCTTATTTGAAATTTAAATCCGGGTAAAGAAAAAAAAATACAGAAACAAACAACTTGAGGATACATGCTTGCTTGCATATCCAAAAGATACAATATGGCATGAAAGCAAAACGAAAACAAAGCTTTAAAAATACATATATACATTAAAAACAAAAACAACGTTGATGGCAGAGAGAAAATTAAAATAAAAATAAAATAATATAAAAGGCAATGAGAAAATAAATTAAAACAAAATAAATAAATGCAATACTTGTGTATCTTGTGGATATCCCAGCCTTGTACAAGCGCAACATGGCATGCTGCCGGTTAGCTGCTTGTATGCATTAAGCAGCAACTAAGAAACAATAGCAACAAATTGCGTCTTGGACATTGGCAAATGGAGCAGATACAGCAACAAAACCAGCGTTATTGCTCACCAAACACTGGAAACCCAGCGAAGTTCGGTCCAAATCGTGGATCAACATCAACCATCACAGCGGCGTGTGGGTCTGTTTTGATTTCAGTTCCATTTGTTTGTTTTTAATTCTTTCACTCCCTTATCCCCCGCCCCAAACCATCTCATGCACTCGGACGCTCTTTTGCTTAAAACAACACTCAGAACAGCATTTTAACGCCTCTCATTCAGTGCACTCAGTCTTCATCAAAAATTCTTGTTGTCCAGATCTCAAATTATATTTCTAGATAACCACCATCGTAAGTGAGTTGAATTTCTTGAGTGCAGCTGCGGTTCCAATGCATGTTTTCTCTACTTTTAAAATATAATGCTGAAAGAGCAGAAATATTTGTTTGTTTATTTTTATGAAATGAGAAACGTTAGACCCTCATTCATGAGTTACAATGAGTGAAAACTTTAACTGAGTGATTAAATGAGCAGTGATATCATTAGGCTTGCCAGAGTTTCATACTGATTTCATTCTGTTTTATTTTTAATCAATTTCAACTCCATTCAAACTACATTTCAAGTCAAAATCAAGTGAAATGTAGTTTAAATTTAAGTCAAGTGCACGTCGTATTCAAGTAAAATGTAAGCAAAACTTACATTTGAAAATCTTGTCATATAAACGAAATATACTAAATAGTCAAATTTAAGTAAATTCAAATCGTATTCAAGTTTCAAGATTCAAATCAATTTCACTTCGTATTAGGGTCATTAAACTAAAGACATTAATATCAAATGTACGTCAAATAAAGTGAAATTCAAATCAAATCATATCAAGCTCAAGTCAAATTCAAATCAAAATTAGGATGAAATCAGTTCATAACCTGTGAAATTGAGTTCATCTTCAAGATACATTCGTGGCGTTACAATCAAAGTGAAGTCAAAGCATGTCGTACGTCAAATATGCAAAACTGAAATATCAATACAAAAAACTCAAAATAAATAAAATTTAAAAAGTTAAAATTTTCGTTTAAAGTTTTAATGTAACATAGAAAAGTGCATTTTAAAAGTCTATAGTAAAGGGTGTTTTATAGAGTGATACAAGTTTAAATTATAATTAAACATAGTAATATATTTTGAAACGGCCTTTATTAAATAGAAAATTTTATGACATTAATGTTTAAATATGATTTTGACTATGTGGCCGCCATGGCTGGCGCCTACAAGGCGCAATCTGGAACACCAATTTTCACAAACTTTTCGCAGCATTTGTGGCCGTATCTCGCCGATAACTCTTCGAATGTTGATTTCCAGGTGTTCAATTGTTTGTGGTTTATCGACGAAGACAAGTGATTTTACATAGCCCCAAAGAAAATAATCCAATGGTGCTAAATCACACGATCTTGGGGGCCAATTAATTGGGCCATTTCGTGAAATTATTTTTTCGTTAAAAGTTTCCTTGAGTAAATCAATTTTAGCGCCCGTTGTGTGGCATGTGGCTCCGTCCTGTTGGAACCACATATCAGCAAGATTAATGCCAGCTAATACCGTTCACCATTGACAGTAACATTCTGACCATCATCGTTTTTGAAGACATATGGGCCAATGACTCCGCCAGCCCATGAAGCGCACCAAACAGTAATTTTCTGTGGATGAAATGGTGTTTCGACAAAAGCTTGTGGATTCTCCTCACTCCAAATACGACAATTCTGCTTATTTACGTACCCATTTCAGCAAAAATGGGCTTCATCAGAAAAGAAAATTTTCCATGGAAATTCAAAATCAATATCAATTTGTGCCTCAGCATATTCGCCGAATTGGCAGTGCATACGAAGGTCGTTTGGCTTTAATTCCTGCACAAGTTGAATCTTGAAAGGTTTTACGCCAAGATCTTTTCGTAAAATCTTCCATAAAGTGGAAGGACACAACCCCAGTTGCTGAGAACGGCGACGAATTGATTGATTAGGATCATCTTCAATGTTTTCCTGTACAGCGGCTACAGATTCTTCAGTGCGCACGGTTCGGCATCTCACGAGATGCACATTATCAGTAACAGTAAATGTGGTCCGAAAACTATCTATTGTTCTTCGAATTAACAGCTTTGAAGGACGATTTATTAGCTGTTAAATGGGTGGTCAAATAAAGCAGTGATGCTATCTCAAAGTTGTATTACTCTATAAAAAACGCCCTTAATATTGAATAAGGGATAGCGAATGGAGTAAATAGTGATTTCTGAATAGATAAAATTTACAGTGAAGAGCGAGTGTAATTCTTTTGCAAAAAGAATAGTATGAGGTGATTTCAAAATTGAAAACTATCATTTCAAAAACCAAAAACCAAAAATCGGAACTAATAACAAAAAATAAAACTTTCAAAAGAATTTGAAGACACCCTTAATTTCAATAGCTGTCAATGTTAATGTAAACTTAAACTTAAACTTAAGCTTAAACTTCAACTTAAACTTAAACTTAAACTTAAACTTTAACCTTTAACTTTAACTTTAACTTTAACTTTAACTTTAACTTTAACTTTTACTTTTACTTTTACTTTAACTTTAACTTTAACTTTAACTTTAACTTTAACTTTAACTTTAACTTTAACTTTAACTTTAACTTTAACTTTAACTTTAACTTTAACTTTAACTTTAACTTTAACTTTAACTTTAACTTTAACTTTGACTTTGACTTTGACTTTGACTTTGACTTTAACTTAAACTTAAACTTAAAGTTAAACTTAAACTTAAACTTAAACTTTAACTTTAACTTTAACTTTAACTTAAACTTTAACTTTAACTTTAACTTTAACTTTAATTTTAACTTTAACTATAACTTTAACTTTAACTTTAACTTTAACTTAAACTTTAACTTTAACTTTAACTTTAACTTTAACTTTAACTTTAGCTTTAACTTTAATTTTAACTTTAACTTTAACTTTAACTTTAACTTTAACTTTAACTTTAACTTTAACTTTAACTTTAACTTTAACTTTAACTTTAACTTTAACTTTAACTTTAACTTTAACTTTAACTTTAACTTTAACTTTAACTTTAACTTAAACTTAAACTTAAACTTAAACTTAAACTTAAACTTAAACTTAAACTTAAACTTAAACTTAAACTTAAACTTAAACTTAAACTTAAACTTAAACTTAAACTTAAACTTAAACTTAAACTTAAACTTAAACTTAAACTTAAACTTAAACTTAAACTTAAACTTAAACTTAAACTTAAACTTAAACTTAAACTTAAACTTAAACTTAAACTTAAACTTAAACTTAAACTTAAACTTAAACTTAAACTAAAACTTAAACTTCAACTTCAACTTAAACTTAGACTTTAACCTTTAACTTAAACTTTAACTTTGACTTCAACTTAAACTTAAACTTAAACCTTAACTTTAACTTTAACTTTAACTTTAACTTTAACTTTAACTTTAACGTTAACTTTAACTTTAACTTTAACTTTAACTTTAACTTTAACTTTAACTTTAACTTTAACTTTAACTTTAACTTTAACTTTAACTTTAACTTTAACTTTAACTTTAACTTTAACTTTAACTTTAACTTTAACTTTAACTTTAACTTTAACTTTAACTTTAACTTTAACTTTAACTTTAACTTTAACTTTAACTTTAACTTTAACTTTAACTTTAACTTTAACTTTAACTTTAACTTTAACTTTAACTTTAACTTTAACTTAAACTTAAACTTAAACTTAAACTTAAACTTAAACTTAAACTTAAATTTTAACTTTAACTTTGACTTTAACTTTAACTTTAACTTTAACTTTAACTTTAACTTTAACTTTAACTTAAACTTAAACTTAAACTTAAACTTAAACTTAAACTTAAACTTTAACTTTAACTTTAACTTTAACTTTAACTTTAACTTTAACTTTAACTTTAACTTTAACTTTAACTTTAACTTTAACTTTAACTTTAACTTTAACTTTAACTTTAACTTTAACTTTAACTTTAACTTTAACTTTAACTTTAACTTTAACTTTAACTTTAACTTTAACTTTAACTTTAACTTTAACTTTAACTTTAACTTTAACTTTAACTTTAACTTTAACTTTAACTTTAACTTTAACTTTAACTTTAACTTTAACTTTAACTTTAACTTTAACTTTAACTTTAACTTTAACTTTAACTTTAACTTTAACTTTAACTTTAACTTTAACTTTAACGTTAACTTAAATTTAAACTTAGACTTTAACTTTGACTTTATTTTTAACTTTAACTTTAACTTAAACTTAAACTTAAACTTAAACTTAAACTTAAACTTAAACTTAAACTTAAACTTAAACTAAAACTAAAACTAAAACTTAAACTTAAACTTAAACTTAAACTTAAACTTAAACTTAAACTTAAACTTCAACTTAAACTTAAACTTCAACTTCAACTTCAACTTAAACTTAGACTTAGACTTAGACTTAGACTTAAACTAAACTTAAACTTAAACTTTGTCTTAACTTAAACTTAAACTTAACCTTAATTTTAAACTAAAACTAAAACTAAAGCTAAAACTAAAACTAAAACTAAAACTAAAACTTAAACTAAAACTAAAACTAAAACTAAAACTAAAACTAAAACTAAAACTAAAACTAAAACTAAAACTAAAACTAAAACTAAAACTAAAACTAAAACTAAAACTAAAACTAAAACTAAAACTAAAACTAAAACTAAAACTAAAACTAAAACTAAAACTAAAACTAAAACTAAAACTGAAACTGAAACTAAAACTAAAACTAAAACTAAAACAAAAACTAAAACTAAAACTAAAACTAAACAAAACCAAAAAAAAACACAAAGTAAAATCAAAATATATATTAAATCACAAAAAAGTCACACTCAAAACCGAACCCATAACAAAATCAATTCAAAGCAAAAGTAATTATCAAATTCAGAATAAGACCAAAACAAAATAAAAAATCGAAATCAAAACTAAAAACTAAACCATAACGAATATCAAAGTAAAGTCAAAACTAAAATCCAAATCAAAACATAACCAAATAATATCGTGGTCCGGAATAAAATCAAATTAAAATCACAATCTTTAAAAAAATAAAGACCAAGATAACGTTTAAGATCAAAGTCTAGATCCAGGATAAGATGAAAGTCAAAATCTTAATTAAAATAAATATCAATGACAAAATCAAGGTTAATGTGTAAATTAATCTAAAGTACTAAAAATGGTTTTCTGTTTGTTTGTTTATTCGTGTGTTTATTTGCTTATTCGTCTGTTTGGCCTTAATTCAAATCTAAACGACTCGACTGATTTCACTCACATTTACTGCATTATTCTGTATCACGAAGAAGCACACCAACGATGAGAAAGACACGAGAAGCAATACTTTCTTCCATACAAAATTGTATTGCTTCTCGTGTCTTTCTCATCGTTGGTGTGCTTGTTCGTGATACAGAATAATGCACTTAATATACCTGCTGTGAGCATTAGATAAGATATTTTACATAAGTCTTTCTGATACGTGAGGTCGGTAGCAGACTAGAAGTAGGATGTTAAGAAACTCGGAAATAAAAAAAAAATTTAATATTCTTAAAACCGATACCGCTCAAAGCAAAAACCCTTACTTTGTGCAAATTTTATTAGAGTCCCACAATCGTTTGTTTAGGCTATTCAAATTAGACAAAAATAAGCCTTGCCAACCATTTTCTATGTAGAATTTACCGCTGCATCGAATTTATTTATCAGAAAATGCAAAAAATGTCATACTTGAGTCTCCAGCAGAGAGCTGCCATGAGTCGCTTTTTTAGCATCTAGAGTATACTCACAAAAAATATGTATAAGTAAATATTCAACTCTGAACACATGCTCCTCATATCCTATGTACTCTTAAATTTTAATTGTTAGTTTATTCAATAACTCGCTGATACTTATAAAGTACTTAGAGTCATCGAAAATTCCCAAATCACTTGCGTAGCTAAGTTCCCAAATTTTCGAAGAATTACCGTACAATCTGGTAGCACTCTTTTTCAATCCCAGAAGAGAGAGATAAAAAAATTGTGATGTTCAACTCAGGAGTTCGCAGAAAGTGTTGCGGACAAGCAATATGGCATACGCTCTACAGTATGGCAAAACCACTGAAATTAGGTGTTGTAATTTAATGTGTATTGTGATAAATGAAAGGTTTTGCCGACAACATTATATATATAAATATTAATTGTTTTTATGAATATAGAGTAAAAGTAAACGAATAATACATGTTAATGTAAACTTAAACTTAAACTTAAACTTAAACTTAAGCTTAAACTTCAACTTAAACTTAAACTTAAACTTAAACTTTAACCTTTAACTTTAACTTTAACTTTAACTTTAACTTTAACTTTAACTTTAACTTTAACTTTAACTTTAACTTAAACTTAAACTTAAACTTAAACTTAAACTTAAACTTAAACTTAAACTTAAACTTAAACTTAAACTTAAACTTAAACTTAAACTTAAACTTAAACTTAAACTTAAACTTAAACTTAAACTTAAACTTAAACTTAAACTTAAACTTAAACTTAAACTTAAACTTAAACTTAAACTTAAACTTAAACTTAAACTTAAACTTAAACTTAAACTTAAACTTAAACTTAAACTTAAACTTAAACTTAAACTTAAACTTAAACTTAAACTTAAACTTAAACTTAAACTTAAACTTAAACTTAAACTTAAACTTAAACTTAAACTTAAACTTAAACTTAGACTTAAACTTAAACTTAAACTAAAACTTAAACTTCAACTTCAACTTAAACTTAGACTTTAACCTTTAACTTAAACTTTAACTTTGACTTCAACTTAAACTTAAACTTAAACCTTAACTTTATTTTTAACTTTAACTTTAACTTTAACTTTAACTTTAACTTTAACTTTAACTTTAACTTTAACTTTAACTTTAACTTTGACTTTGACTTTGACTTTGACTTTGACTTTAACTTAAACTTAAACTTAAAGTTAAACTTAAACTTAAACTTTAACTTTAACTTTAACTTAAACTTTAACTTTAACTTTAACTTTAACTTTAACTTTAATTTTAACTTTAACTATAACTATAACTTTAACTTTAACTTTAACTTTAACTTTAACTTAAACTTAAACTTAAACTTTAACTTTAACTTTAACTTTAACTTTAACTTTAACTTTAACTTTAACTTTAACTTTAACTTTAACTTTAACTTTAACTTTAACTTTAACTTTAACTTTAACTTTAACTTTAACTTTAACTTTAACTTTAACTTTAACTTTAACTTTAACTTTAACTTTAACTTTAACTTTAACTTTAACTTTAACTTTAATTTTAACTTTAACTTTAACTTTAACTTTAACTTTAACTTTAACTTTAACTTTAACTTTAACTTTAACTTTAACTTTAACTTTAACTTTAACTTTAACTTTAACTTTAACTTTAACTTTAACTTTAACTTTAACTTTAACTTTAACTTTAACTTTAACTTTAACTTTAACTTTAACTTTAACTTTAACTTTAACTTTAACTTTAACTTAAACTTAAACTTAAACTTAAACTTAAACTTAAACTTAAACTTAAACTTAAACTTAAACTTAAACTTAAACTTAAACTTAAACTTAAACTTAAACTTAAACTTAAACTTAAACTTAAACTTAAACTTAAACTTAAACTTAAACTTAAACTTAAACTTAAACTTAAACTTAAACTTAAACTTAAACTTAAACTTAAACTTAAACTTAAACTTAAACTTAAACTTAAACTTAAACTTAAACTTAAACTTAAACTTAAACTTAAACTTAAACTTAAACTTAAACTTAAACTTAAACTTAAACTTAAACTTAAACTTAAACTAAAACTTAAACTTCAACTTCAACTTAAACTTAGACTTTAACCTTTAACTTAAACTTTAACTTTGACTTCAACTTAAACTTAAACTTAAACCTTAACTTTAACTTTAACTTTAACTTTAACTTTAACTTTAACTTTAACTTTAACTTTAACTTTAACGTTAACTTTAACTTTAACTTTAACTTTAACTTTAACTTTAACTTTAACTTTAACTTTAACTTTAACTTTAACTTTAACTTTAACTTTAACTTTAACTTTAACTTTAACTTTAACTTAAACTTAAACTTAAACTTAAACTTAAACTTAAACTTAAACTTAAATTTTAACTTTAACTTTGACTTTAACTTTAACTTTAACTTTAACTTTAACTTTAACTTTAACTTTAACTTTAACTTAAACTTAAACTTAAACTTAAACTTAAACTTAAACTTTAACTTTAACTTTAACTTTAACTTTAACTTTAACTTTAACTTTAACTTTAACTTTAACTTTAACTTTAACTTTAACTTTAACTTTAACTTTAACTTTAACTTTAACTTTAACTTTAACTTTAACTTTAACTTTAACTTTAACTTTAACTTTAACTTTAACTTTAACTTTAACTTTAACTTTAACTTTAACTTTAACTTTAACTTTAACTTTAACTTTAACGTTAACTTAAATTTAAACTTAGACTTTAACTTTGACTTTATTTTTAACTTTAACTTAAACTTAAACTTAAACTTAAACTTAAACTTAAACTTAAACTTAAACTAAAACTAAAACTAAAACTTAAACTTAAACTTAAACTTAAACTTAAACTTAAACTTCAACTTAAACTTAAACTTCAACTTCAACTTCAACTTCAACTTCAACTTAAACTTAGACTTAGACTTAGACTTAAACTAAACTTAAACTTAAACTTTGTCTTAACTTAAACTTAAACTTAACCTTAATTTTAAACTAAAACTAAAACTAAAGCTAAAACTAAAACTAAAACTAAAACTAAAACTTAAACTAAAACTAAAACTAAAACTAAAACTAAAACTAAAATTAAAACTAAAACTAAAACTAAAACTAAAACTAAAACTAAAACTAAAACTAAAACTAAAACTAAAACTAAAACTAAAACTAAAACTAAAACTAAAACTAAAACTAAAACTAAAACTAAAACTAAAACTAAAACTAAAACTAAAACTAAAACTAAAACTAAAACTAAAACTAAAACTGAAACTGAAACTAAAACTAAAACTAAAACTAAAACAAAAACTAAAACTAAAACTAAAACTAAACAAAACCAAAAAAAAACACAAAGTAAAATCAAAATATATATTAAATCACAAAAAAGTCACACTCAAAACCGAACCCATAACAAAATCAATTCAAAGCAAAAGTAATTATCAAATTCAGAATAAGACCAAAACAAAATAAAAAATCGAAATCAAAACTAAAAACTAAACCATAACGAATATCAAAGTAAAGTCAAAACTAAAATCCAAATCAAAACATAACCAAATAATATCGTGGTCCGGAATAAAATCAAATTAAAATCACAATCTTTAAAAAAATAAAGACCAAGATAACGTTTAAGATCAAAGTCTAGATCCAGGATAAGATGAAAGTCAAAATCTTAATTAAAATAAATATCAATGACAAAATCAAGGTTAATGTGTAAATTAATCTAAAGTACTAAAAATGGTTTTCTGTTTGTTTGTTTATTCGTGTGTTTATTTGCTTATTCGTCTGTTTGGCCTTAATTCAAATCTAAACGACTCGACTGATTTCACTCACATTTACTGCATTATTCTGTATCACGAAGAAGCACACCAACGATGAGAAAGACACGAGAAGCAATACTTTCTTCCATACAAAATTGTATTGCTTCTCGTGTCTTTCTCATCGTTGGTGTGCTTGTTCGTGATACAGAATAATGCACTTAATATACCTGCTGTGAGCATTAGATAAGATATTTTACATAAGTCTTTCTGATACGTGAGGTCGGTAGCAGACTAGAAGTAGGATGTTAAGAAACTCGGAAATAAAAAAAAAATTTAATATTCTTAAAACCGATACCGCTCAAAGCAAAAACCCTTACTTTGTGCAAATTTTATTAGAGTCCCACAATCGTTTGTTTAGGCTATTCAAATTAGACAAAAATAAGCCTTGCCAACCATTTTCTATGTAGAATTTACCGCTGCATCGAATTTATTTATCAGAAAATGCAAAAAATGTCACACTTGAGTCTCCAGCAGAGAGCTGCCATGAGTCGCTTTTTTAGCATCTAGAGTATACTCACAAAAAATATGTATAAGTAAATATTCAACTCTGAACACATGCTCCTCATATCCTATGTACTCTTAAATTTTAATTGTTAGTTTATTCAATAACTCGCTGATACTTATAAAGTACTTAGAGTCATCGAAAATTCCCAAATCACTTGCGTAGCTAAGTTCCCAAATTTTCGAAGAATTACCGTACAATCTGGTAGCACTCTTTTTCAATCCCAGAAGAGAGAGATAAAAAAATTGTGATGTTCAACTCAGGAGTTCGCAGAAAGTGTTGCGGACAAGCAATATGGCATACGCTCTACAGTATGGCAAAACCACTGAAATTAGGTGTTGTAATTTAATGTGTATTGTGATAAATGAAAGGTTTTGCCGACAACATTATATATATAAATATTAATTGTTTTTATGAATATAGAGTAAAAGTAAACGAATAATATCTTAAACATAAGTCAAAGTTGTTTTTCTAAAGTCATTGAAAAATATTCGATGTTTTATATATTTGTTCTACTGTAAGCAAACAAGTAAACATAAAGCAACCCAATAGGAAATTAAAATGGTGTCAGTTTGCATTACATGTCAATTACTATTTAAAAAACTTCATGGTTTTTTCATAAAGAAACAAAGAATTAGAAAAACTTGATAATTTTATGGTCTTTCATTGTAGAGTCAGTGGTAAGGAGATAAAAAATTTGGCGTGCTGCTTATTTGACGACGCAAGAACCAAACCGGATGAAAACTGGAAAAATAATATTGTTGAAATAATTTATATAACTTTTCAAAATGGTATTAATGATTTAAAAATATGCTTATACAATTTTCATTATTGCTTATGAAAAAAGGCAAATTTTCATTAATGTGAGTTTTTTATCTATTCAGATCGATGCCAATCAAGTTAAAAACATGTCAAGCGTTCGTAACTGATTTAAAAAAATTTTATATACGACTTATATATCTACTTATTTTAGAACTATTGGCGACATAGACATTCCATTAAATTTCCGGCTGGGTGTTCACGTTGTGCGTAATGCCAGAATTGTCCCGCAGGAACCAATGAGTATGATTTATATTAATTCTATGAAAATGAGTCAAGTACTTATGGATATGATGAATATTTTTATGAGTATGAATGAATATAAATACGGCAAAATTATGGTTAAACGATAAGTATACACAAAGTATGAATCACTCGTTGCAGATCTCTGGCCTCCAGCACCAAGAATTCGCAGAATTGATTTTTGTTTTTCGAATTTTTATTCTAAGCATCGCCAACGAACAAGATGCCATTGAATAAGAAGAAAAATATACCGTAGGGCTGTAGCCAATTTAATTTAGACATTTTAGAAAAAAACTCAGTTGAAACATTCACATATTCTCGAAATGGAAGCAATTGTTAGAACAACGAATTTTTCATAAGACATCCTTACTAAAGAATGAGAAAAAAAAACATGAAACCAGAGCTTAAATTTTTTAATAAAGGTTAGGTTAAGGTCCTTAAACTAGCCCACTTAGACCAAATTATTGGTTCGTAGGATATTCTTAATGTGGCTGAAGCGGTAGAAACATGTGATATGATTAAATCTGAACCTTGGTTCATCAAGTCCGTCATATGCCTGGACCTCAGTCAAATCAAGTAACTAAACGTTCCTCTCCCCTAACTTTCCTACCACCACCAACTATAACTTTTCGTCGTAAGTTGATGTGTTTTTAAGTTATTTTGATTAGAAATAAGGAAAGACAGGATAAAGCGTAGGACCACCCGGGGGCCCTGGGTGACAGTCAAGCGCGCTACCACTAAACTATCGGGGCCGCCAATTTTTGAATATATTTTATTTAAATTTTTTTTCAAAAATGACCCAAACTATTGACTTTTTTGTTAAAAAATATATACTCAAAAATTGTTTTTGTCCTAAAAATAAAATCAAGTAAAAATTTAATTTCTGACTAAGGTCGCTTCGCCAAATAAGGCCCAAGCCTTAATAAGGCCCGATTTCTAGTACGCACATTTATTGCATTCCCTGCAAAATAATTTTTTGCACGTTTAAACATGTTCATATCTGCATCACGATGGAAATAAAAATTACTTCGATTGCGCATCTGTGAAGCGCGTGACAGTCAAACGAAGTCAGCGGTAGCGTCAATAACGTGGTTGATGTAATTTTGTGCTCGCAGTAAAAGTCCGTTATTCTACGAATTAACTATTGCCTAGGTTCAGCTTTGAATTAAAAATCAAGAGAGGTATTTTAACGAAAACAAAGAGGTTAATTGATCAAATCTAACTGTGGTGTATTTCGAGAAAAACTGATTAATGAAATGATATTGAGAGCGCCTAAAAAGGCCCAACTAATTTTTTCTTTCCGACTTTCTTTTTCCGATCTCCACACCTAAATCTACCAGGCAGAAAAAACTACCAGAAAGAAATCCCTCCACTGTAAAGGCCAGCAAATTACTAAAATTCTCTTTAAAAAAGCCAGAGTAACTTTATTTTTAATTTTAATTTTTAAAATAAGCTTTTGGCAATAAAAGTATTTTTTCGAAAAAGTTTTTATAAAAAAAAGCTATGAATATCATTTATGTTTAGTATCAATGTAAGCCAACACTTTTAATAACAATATGTGTTCTTATTTTATTATTTTCGGACTGTTTTGTTATATTTCTAAACCATTATAGATTGGGCCTTATTTAGACATGGTGGTCCTAATATGGCAAAAATCAGACCTTTTTAAAACCTTCTGAGCTGGATATATTTTTTACTTTTTCATGCTTTATTTTTTTGTTTTTGAAAAAAGAATTGAATAAAAAAAAATACAAAATTGCAAAAATAAGTTTTAAAAAACCGTTTCTCTTCTGTCTGGTAAAAACCGTTAGGCTAGCCTTATTTGGGTAACTTACCTTATATGATATAATATTCATTCTTCCAAATATTTTCCGAGTTTGGCGCAACATATGATTTTTTTGGCGAAATAAATTTGTTCCAAAATATTGTTTTTATATTTCAAGTAAAATATATTTGTTGTTTTATATTTCAAAATAATTTATGTGAAAAAATTAAACCAATATCTTTATTCAATCCAAAATTGTGGCTAAAAATCTATTTTTTCATATCATTGACTATATTTTACAGTTATAAAACTGATTTTTGTATTAAAATTCTCTATCCTTTGAGTCCCCAGCTTCCCCCTCCCTACTATTAATTTCACTGTATCGGTGTGTTCCGTCATCTATTTCAAGTATTCATTCAATCTTAAGAAGTACTCGTATTTGGTTTTTGCTTCTATATCTTAACTTCATCGAAAAAGTTACAGAGAAGTATAAAGAACGTAAGGAAAAATAAAAAGCCTGAAAATTTTTCAATTAAAGGATGATCAGATAGCAATGAGAGTTTTTCCAATTGTTATGTTTCAGCAGCTGTCAAAGTAAACATCGACATACAGCTGTAAAAATATTCAGTAAGTTTTGGCATATGGTCACCTTATAAAATGTTAGTATATAAGTTGAACTACTCTATATTACTTATTTCATTGAAATATTTTATGTATGCACTTCTATTGAGTACAAGGAGTTGCGTTGATAGCCAAGTAGGCTAGACGGTTAGTATATAAACTATGAAGTTGTGAGTTTGATCCATGCAATGGGTGAAGATAAAAGTTTTTTTATATTTTATATTTTTTTATTTAGTTTTTTAAGTAAAATATGAAGGTAAGGTGAAACTGTTATTTTTGTGATTTAAATTTATTGCAAAATTATAGGGCTAACCTAAATGGCCGGCTCGAAACCAGGATACACTAAAAAAAATATTATAATTGTTTTATCACAATTTATTGCATTAGGTATTTCGAAAACAGAGATCAAGTAATTATTTAAGATTTGCTCTTCGCAAAAAAACATTTTACATTAAACATTTGTTAACAATAAAAAAACTGTATAAAAATAAAATGTTTCAATCCATTTCACAATAGCAAACTTAAATCATAAGCTCGAGCGATTACGGCGGAAAAAGTATAAATTTTAATACAATTTTATGGTTTATGGTATGGGTCGATCCCTACCAACTTTCGAACGAAAAAACTAAAACCGTGAAATTTTTTTATTAATTTCAGTAAGATTTCCAAATTTTTCCAGTGATTTGTAACTTTTTTTTCAGTAAAGAAAAACTATTTTCCCCAATAATTGTGCATTTCGAGTTTTTTATTATGTTTTACAGTCTGAAGCATAGTACTCTATTCAGTTTCATGTGAAATTCCACTCAAATATTTATACAAAATATGACAGCTGCGAAACAAGCGTGGAAATTTTCACAACATTTTCGTCAGAGCAGTACTCTGTTCCGATGCGTGAAATTATCGCAACATGTTTCTGAGCAACATTTTTTCACGACAATTTAATTGTACTGCCTATTTATTTTGAAGTGAAAAGAGAGAGATCATATGAAATCTCCCAACTTATTCTCTGAGTCTCTCTGAGAAACGTTGCCATAGGGATTCCTCGCAACAAACTTTAAGTCAGAAATTTCACGCAACAAATAAATAGATGTTGCCAGCGAAATTTTACGCAAACGAACAGAGTACTAGGCTTTAAACACAAAACTTTGCTTTTCATAATTATGACAAGTAAAATTTTATGTTTTAAAAAAAATTGTATGCATCACTATAAAATTGAATGAAAATTTACTGAGGCTCACAACTACGGGTAAAAACAATAAAACCCACTGTAAATAATGAAATGACTGGCAAATTTTACAGTCTGAGTGTTTTCCAATAACTTGTTCTTTTTCCGCGGTTATGATTCGATTTGTTACAAACAAAAAGTAAATATATGGGCATTTCCATCGTAACTCTCGCAACATGTGTACGACTTAAAACTTCATTTTCTCGGAAGTTTATGTTTTTAATGTGAAAAAAGTTCTTACGTCTTACAAGAATATGTCAACGTCAAAAATGATTTTCAGGGGAGAAGTGCGGCCACTACAAGAGCTTCAATATCATGGAATAGACCATCTCCCAAATCACGATGACGCAAAAGAAGCCACTAGGTACAAGAATCCAAAGTGTTCGGGTATATTGCCTAACACAATTGTACTCGAATTTGAATTTAAAAGCAATCCAAGACCGGTAAATGTTGGACATTTGCCGCGTCCCCGAAATAGCCCTGAATCTCATCCAAAAAACGATTAATAAACCGCAAGTCTAAATTAGAGCTTGTGTATCAAAATGTCAGGGGTCTTAACTCCAAACTTTCCGATATTTTCATAGCAGTTTTGATTTTGAATATAACATTATAATTTTTACAGAGACTTGGCTTCGCTCTTATATCTTAAATTCTAAAATAATGTGCAATAAATATCAAATTTTTCGTAAAGATCGTCATGATAAGATCGGTGGTGGTGTTTTAAAAGCTGTTCAAAACTCGCTTGTATCTGAAGAATTGACAATTCTTGACACCAGTGACATTGAGTTCATTTGTGTTGCAGTTAAATTAATTAATAGTATTATTTATGCTACCTGCTCTTACATTCCTCCTAAATGTGACTTAACAATGTATTTAAAACACTTACACGCCATCGAAAAAGTTCATAATTTGTTAAAAAATAAAGACGTTCTTATTGTTCTGGGTGATTTTAACCTACCTTTTGTGACTTGGAGATCGTCTGACGATTCTTCATTTCTTACTCCTGTTTCCAATAGTGATTGGATAAATGACTTCTTAGATAAGCTGTCTGATTTGTGTCTTCAACAAGTCAATGATATTTTAAATATAAGTCACAGAACCCTAGACCTTGTATTTGTAGATAGATGCACTACTGTTAATCTCCATTGTTCGAATCCCGTATCTCTTCCAGAAGATGTACATAATCCAACTCTTGAAATAACAGTTTTACTCCCCCATGAAAAAGAAGATAAAGTAACTTCTGATGCGCGAAATAAAAAAGTTTATAATTTTAAGACAACGGACTATGTAAAACTTAATTCCTTACTTTCGCAGACTGATTGGTCTCCAATTTTAACTAGCGGAACATCATATTCATATTATGACGTCGAATCTTCTGTACAGTTTTTCAATGATACTCTGCAAAGGTGTTTCTTATTGTCCGTCCCAAAAAAAAGGTGTTTCTCCAATCCTTTAAATCCACCCTGGCTAACAAATGATCTAAAGGCACTTAAAAATTTAAAAAATCGTTTATTTAAAAAATATAAATTATCTGGTTCTAGTTTAGACTTTGCTTCCTATTCTTCTTGTCGTTATAGATATCAACTATTAAATAAACAATGCTATTCTGCTAATATAATTAACATAAAATCTCAATTTAAAGATGATCCAAAACTTTTCTATAGTTTTGTTAACTCAAAACGTAAAGCCTCCAGTTTTCCACCCCTTATGAAATTCAATCAGGAAGAATCATCTTGTGACAATGTGATTTCTAACATGTTTGCAAACTTCTTTAAATCAACTTACTCCGATATACCATTTAATACTAGCACGGTGTATCCTTTTCTCCCTCCAGTTAACTCTTTTGAAACTCCTGTAATAGACCCAAATATTGTCATGTGTTATCTTCGACAAGTAAAACCTTCTTTTTCGAACGGCCCTGATAAAATTCCAAGCTGTATTTTAAAGCAATGTGCTACGAACCTGTGTACTCCTCTAGCAAACATTTTTAATATTTCCTTGCATAGTGGTTATTTTCCTATTATATGGAAGGATTCTTATATTATACCTCTTCATAAATCTGGCTCCAAGATAGATGTTTCTAACTATCGAGGAATTGCAAAATTAAGTGCAATCCCTAAGTTATTTGAGAAAATCACAACTGATCAATTAACCCACTCCGTGTCTTCCACCATTTCTGTCTTTCAACATGGTTTTCTGAAGGGTAAGTCCACTACAACAAACCTCTTAGAGTTTCCTACGCGTGTTATAAATGGTTTTACTTTGGGACTGCAGACTGATGTTATTTATACGGACTTTAGCAAAGCTTTCGACAGTGTTAATCATAATCTTCTTTTAAAAAAACTCCACCTTATTGGATTTCCTGTCACATTATTAAATTGGATAAATTCGTATTTATCTAGACGTACTCAAAATGTTTTATATAAGAATTCTCTTTCAAAAAGTATTTCGGTCACTTCTGGCGTTCCTCAGGGCAGTCATCTTGAACCGGTTTTGTTTTTACTATTCATTAATGATCTTCCTTCGGTAATAAAACACTGTAACGTCTTAATGTACGCTGACGACGTGAAACTTTTTCTTTGTTACAAATCACCCGAAGAACGACATCTTTTACAATCTGATCTAATTAGACTTGTGGACTGGTGTAGCTTAAATATATTAAATCTCCACTTAAAAAAATGTAAGCAAATGGCATTCTCGCGAAGATCTGCTAGTAGCATAAATTACACTATAAATAACACTAACTTAGAAATAGTGTCCAGTTTTCTCGATCTTGGTGTTATGGATTCAAAACTTCGCTTCAATCTACACGTTAATATGGTGATAAATAAGGCAAGAGAAGTCCTTGGTTTCATTAAAAGATGGGGCTAAAGAATTCAGTGATCCCTTTACTACTAAATTATTATATACCTCTCTCGTAAGGCCAATTCTTGAATATGCATCAGTTGTATGGAACCCACAATATAATGTCTACATCGACGCCATAGAATCCGTTCAAAAACAGTTTTTACTTTTTGCTTTACGTCATAGTCGTTGGAACCCCAATATTATGCTTCCATCGTATGAAATACGCCTTAAAATTATTTTACTACCTTCCCTAAGAAGCAGAAGAATGATGCTTAATGTCATGTTTCTGTATAAATTACTTCGTGGCGAGATTAATTCGGAATATCTCATCTCAGCTCTAAATTTTAACATCCCAAGTAGAGGAACTAGACATTTTCTGTTTTTCAAGTTGAGTCAGTGCAGTTCTAATTACGCTCTTCATGAACCTTTACGATGTATGTGCAGTGATTTCAATGATAACTTCAACATGACTAATTTTTCTGATTCGGTAGACGTCTTAAAACGGAAAATTATATTACATTTAAATAATTAAATCAATTTAACTTCATCCTATTATACCTAACGCAGTTTTATAACAATATAATATTGGTAATTGAGATTGTTCTGTTTCTCTTGTTTGTCTCGATATTATGTTTTATAAAGTAAGCACCATCAAATATGAATCGTTTTTAAAACTTACTTTTTAATTATTCAATATTTTAATTTAAAATCGAATTGTGATTTACGTGCTCACGTGGTTTGCTGATTTGAAATTAGACTGAACTCACACTATCACCTGGATTGGTGTGCCAGAGTATATCTCTTTTCCACACAAGTTTATGCCTGCGTTGGCCCAAATGCATATCCAACTAATTGGGATTTTGATTTGGCGGATATGAGATTTATCTCATTTCCACGTAGGTCCTTGGGTTGGACAATGGCCGCAAACCAGTTAAAATGAGTTTAGTGTTTTTGATTGTTTTTCGGGTACCTTAAATTGATAATTACTATTATTTAATTCGATGCTGCTTATTTATATAGAATCAAGTAAACTTAAATACGCGTTAATATATATTAAATTTTTAAATTCCGCTGAAAAGCCAATTAATGTGCTTAGTGGAAAATCATAATTGCCAATAGGGGGTATGTTTTAGTACGTAGGTGCATTCTGTCTGTCCCGGCTGATTCGGGCAGATTTTAGAATGTGAATCGTGCATGCGTATAGGACGGGTATACGTATCTTTGGAAGATTTCATACCTCCGGTCGAGTCCAAAAAAAAAATATCTCGTTAATTTGTTCTAAGTGCAAGGTACATCTCTGTTTTACGAAGGATCTAAATTGCTATCATAAGTTTCCTACAAAATAATTATCAACATTTAGTACTGTAAAAAATTACGCTTGAGTTTGTATGTACGCAATTGTGGACATCCTGGAAAAGGGTCAAGGAGCTGCCGGAGAAATTTTTTACCATGATTTTTGAGTTTTTTAGACGTTAATTCACTAAAAAAAAAGAATAAATAATTTTTCTCAATACTAGTTTAATTCCCAACTCAAAGGGTTAAAAACTAAAAATTTATAATTTCTCACAATTTGTATGTTATTTGAAAATAATCTGAAAAATAAAACTCTTTACTTCATTTAACCGTTTTGGGACGACAGAGATGTTTTTATCCCAGAAAAATTTGAAAAATCATATCTCTGAAAATTCTCACACGATTTGGTTGAAAACCGTCCCAAATCATTATTTATATTCTTCTCTACAAAAAATTTAATATAGCTGTCAATATAACACATCAAGCTTATGTCAAAAGTCATAAATCAGTTCGCGCGGTTTGAGTTGCTAATAAGACCATCGACAAAAGCTCAAAAAACAAGTGTTTTAATTGTGGAAAAAAGTGTCATTTAGTAAAGTTTTACTCAAACAGTTGTTATTTCATAGAAAATATAATCGAAAACCAATAAAAAGATATTTTTCTGAATTTGCGGCTAAGGTAAGTTTCGTGGGATAAAATCATCCCAAAACTGTTTATTTGTGGGACGTTAACATCCCAACCGTACTCATTCACATTATTTTTCTTAGAAAGATATGGACGGAAAACGTAAACTGGCGACTCCAGAAATTGAGGATTTATATAATAATTCAAGCAATGATGAGGATGAGGATGAGGATTCTTAATAATTCAAGCAATGATGAGGATGATCCATTTGCTGCTAGTGATTCTTCTTATAGTCCCAGTCAGGAAGGCAGTAGTGCTTAAGAAGAGGAAGAAGACACGGATCATAGTAATGAAGGAATGGAAATTGTTGATGCGAATGAAACTGCAAATGATATTTCCGATGACTCTGACGAAGAAATATTTGAAGTGGAACGTCTGGATGAAGAAATTGTTTCTGATTGGCCAAACAATGTTATAATTTGGTCAAACCCCCTACCAACATTCACACCACGATTTACAGTTAGTGAAGATCGCACCGTTAGCCATGGAGGAATACCTCGAGGATTGAAGCCTGTGGAAATATTTTTCAAGCTGCTGCCTAGAAGTTTTGTTCATCACATTGTTCATTCTACTAATGAAAGGATTGATATTTTCAATAGCAGCCATCCTAAAAACACACGTGCAAAAACCGATTTCGGCGAAATACTTATATTGCTTGAATGTACCTTTGTTATGTCATATAATCGAGTGCCATCTTTGAAGGACTATTGGTCGAATAGCACGTCATTGGGTAATGCATACATAAAAAAAGTAATGTCCAGAGACCGGTTTTTACACGTTATGTCAAAACTTTATTTTTCTTCCTTATCATTCCAACCTGATCCAAAACCAAAAACTTATTTCGTTGATGATTTGGTAGATTGTCTAAAAAAAAAACTTTCAAAAATATAGATCAGACACTCCGTTCCAAAGCATTGATGAATCTATGACAAAATTTCTAGGCCGCTCTACGTTGAAGCAGTATATGCCAATAAAACCTGTAAAGAGAGGCATAAAACTATGGATGCGATGCGACAGTTTGACAGGCTATACGTACGATTTTAATATATATTCCGGAAAAGAAGACCATTCCTATCAATCATCCACATTAGGCGAACGCGTTGTCATGAAATTGTCAGCCACTATCAGACACCCTGACACAACGTTGTGCTTTGATCGCTTTTTCACGTCAGCAAAATTAATTAATAATATACCGTTTCCAGCCTTAGGTACTTGTATATCTAACAGAAAAAGTTTACCAACTTTTACTGAGAAACTAAGCAGAGGAGAATATGTCTTCAAGAGCAATTCGTCTGGTACTTTGGCAGTGGTTTGGCAAGACACAAAACAGGTTATGCTGCTTAGCAGCTGCCATAAAGCTTCAGTGGACACTGTTACAAGAAAACAGAAGGATGGCAAAAAAATAGATATAACATGTCCGGATATTGTAAAAACGTACAGAAATCTAATGGGTGGCGTAGATTTGCCGGACAAAATGAGTACGTTGTATGAACTTGACCGGAAGTCAACGAAATGGTGGCGAAAAGTTTTCTTTCGGCTTATGATGACATGCGCTGTCAATGCGTGGATAATCCATGCGGAAACAAATCATCCACGGCAAATAAGAGAACCATTTTTGGGATTTTTAGTGGAGCTTTCCGAATCTCTCATTGACGAAGGAAGCAAGCAAGCGAAAATACGACGCAAAGTTCGAACAGGACCCCTCAGCACTATGAAAAAACGTATGAAACAAAATCTGGGGGACCATTCACCAACACGAACAAACAAGCGACAACGCTGCGTAAATTGTACTAAAAGCGGAAAAGAAAGTTGCACAAATCAGCTTTGCATTGCCTGCAACTTGGCGTTTTGTAAAAAATGTTTCACACCTTGCCATAGAAACTAATTAAAATAATTTTATGCTACAATAAATATTATAAAAGAATAAAATAAATTGAAATAAAGTTAAATATATTCTGATTTTATTATTCAAATTTTGCTTTTCAGGTGTGTTTGGGATGTTTTTGTCCCAGGACGATATCTCCTTTTCGGAACGTCCTAAAAATATATTATGAAATTACTTTTCTTAAAACAACATTAGGAGACTATATCTAAACTCTTTTTTAAGATTGATGGCCACAAAAGTTCTCATCCCGAAACGGTTAAATCGGACAACTAGTTTAAGATATTTTATCATATTTGTATGAGACAATTTTATTTGGCGCAGTCCTTCAGCTAAAGTCAATAAATAAATTCCCACAAAAGTTGTATTTTTATTCCGTTCAATACTAAATTTATTTTTTCATAACTTCAAGCAGTCGTAAATTTCATTAAGAGCAAAGTCAATGTTAAAGTTAAAATAACTCTTATTTGAATTGATCTTTGTTGTTCAGAAAGTTTTTGTTCAAGAACAGAACCAAAAAAATTACGAACAATTTTTTCTATTTTTCAACAAAATGCTTTCGTTCAAATTCTCTTCAACTTCATGTAAGCAAGATTTTGGGCAATATATTATATTTTGCTTATACATTTTATAGTTCTTCTGAAAAATTTATCTCTATTTTTTTATGTTTGAGCTTAATGCCAAAAAGTACATAAAGCAACAGGTTGCAATAAGTTATTGCTTTTGATTGACAATTTTTTTTTTTTTGATTTTCGGAAATAAATTTGCAAAATAATTTTCTCTACATGTTATCGGTTAAAGTTTAAAGTTTTTCTTT
This sequence comes from Dichetophora obliterata, assembly GCA_963920525.1. Lineage (NCBI taxonomy): Eukaryota > Metazoa > Arthropoda > Insecta > Diptera > Sciomyzidae > Dichetophora > Dichetophora obliterata. The sequence continues at coordinate 187,926,144 of OY986438.1, forward strand.
TGTTCTGTTTTGATTGCAACCTTTGCAATAAGCACAATTTGTTCTAAAGAAATTATTTGTGTATTTATTATGAAAATCAGCCTCAAAAAATTATTTAGAAAATGTTTATGCATTTTCAACAATTTACTTTTATTTCTGAGGTCAGAAAAATTTCTGCAGCAATTGAAAAAAAATATAATTAAAAAAACGAATTGACAATTTCAACACTTGGAAGCACTTTCAAGAAGAAACCTTGATTACATTTTTGAACACAATCTATCGAATACTAAAACTACAAGTTCTATGCTGTAAGTATTTTTTTAACACAATTCAATATGAAAAGTAGTAGCTTTCAAGTAAAAAAATACAAAGTACACAAAATAACAAATTCAGCTGACACAAACTTTAATAATCCTAGCATTATCTATGTTTACTATATCATTGGATGCTATACAGCAAAAAATATGTTCTCTCGCAAGCAAAATACAAATAAACAAGCAACGCTTCCTTTAAACAAATAGGGCAACACTGAATTAAGACTAAAATATATTTCAAACCTTATCGCAAATACAAAATTTAAAAATAACAAAATTCTACAGTTTATGTGTAAAAAATAAATTTACAAAATGTACTACATATATATAAAAAAGAGGGGATAGGAAATAAACAAGCACACAGTTTACATAAATACATTATAATAAAATACGAAATGTAAACAAAATAAATTAAAGGCAGGCTGAACGAGTGACACGGCGAAGCGCTTATCTGGATTGACATGCATCCATCAATCATGTGGCAGCAGCAGTAGCAACAACAACAAAACTGTCTTGCAGATGATAACAACAATACCAATAAATATCAACAATACCAATAAACTATTCAACAGAAGTAGCAGGAGCAGCAACAACAGAACAACTCTACTGATAACATAGTTTAAGAATATGCATTATGAATGAGCGAAAAAATAGTAGCAGCACAGAGTATAAAAAAAAAGGCTAAAAGTAGCTTTGTAGAGAACAATTGTCATTTTTATAAGCTCTAAATCAGCTATAAACATACAGTTTATTATTCAGCTCAAATTGGGAAAAATTAGAAAAACAAATAAAGTAGTAAAATTCTGCTACTATTCTGCACTGAAGCAGCAGTAGAGATTTGATAACATAGAAATTAAATGAACTCAAACATTTACTCACATCGCACTCAGTCTCTCACTCCAGCAGTCCAAAACAAACTCGATTTTAGTTTATGTTGTATCTGCTGGATTCAGTTTGGTTTCGGCTTTAGTACGCTCGAGAGTTTTTTTTTTAGATGCATTTGTGTTGCTGTTGTTTGCAGTATTTATTTGTTAAGCTATTGTTTCAGTCTGTTGAAAAGTGAACAAGTGTTATATACTACTAAAAATACTGTGTAGTATCATAAAAATAACAAAAAGTATCTTAATAAACATAGATGCAAGTATATTGCAAGAGCATTGAGTGATATTTTGGTGTGTTTTTTTAAAACTCAAAAACGTGCTACACACTCAGATAACAAGTGCGCGCGCATAGTCCTGCGGCAGGATAACAGCATCAAGAACGAAAGAGCGAACGACAAGCATCTACCACAAGTTTGAGCAGAAAATTGCATGCTGTAAGACCAAAAACAAAACAAATCTAGATATTTGGCTAAAACTCTGCTACTCTAAAGTATTATTTCGGCCTGTCTGACAAGCATTCAGGTAGGTAAACGATGATTTATAGTTTTCTTATGATGCTTCGCTTTTGAGTGTTACGTTTTTGTAGTTTTACCAAGTTATTAAAAAATTTTGCACCATCATTTTGCGTTGGTCTTTCTTGCTCCCTGCTGTTGGTTTTTTTTTTTTTTTTGTTCTCTCATCTTGTCGTTCTGTAGCAGCCTACCACTTTTTCTTATAGGACTTAAGGTTTACAAACTCTAGCTATATCTATCTTTTTTCGTTTTATTTTCTTGTTTCATATCATCCACACTTTTGTGCTATGCTGTGACATCTTTTAGAATGTTTGTTTTTTTGTGAACTTTTTCTTGCTATAATTTCGATGATGACGGTGTTGAAGTTGATCTGTATGTCACTCCATATCATCAATAAGCTTGTGACAGTTTCAGTTCGTGATTTTGCAATTTTTTTTAAGCTTATTTTGTTTGGCTGTTTTTTTTTATTCTTGTAGTTTTGTTCCGAATCCTTGGTGTTTTTCTATTAATGTTTGCTTAAAGACACGTTTTTACTTAAACTACCACAGTACGTGCTTAATTGAGTGTATAAAAGTAAAAAATAAAAACATTTAAAAATCTTGTCAGTTTTTCATCTTCAGCATTTCTAATGTGTGACTATCTTTGATATTAAAAATTCTTGCATCAATTTGTTCTTATTCCAAGGTTGAATGTTATTTCTTCTTACACTAGACAAAAAAAAATGAACACATTTATAAAAACTATTTTAATACAGGTGAAATGTTTTATGGATAATAGCTTATCTATCTACTGAAATCTATGCTGTATATATTTTAAATCAGAGTCATAGATGAACATGTAAAAGGTTAGGTTAAGTTAATTAGAATGTCTCCTGACGGAGGCTCACATAGACCCATTCTGGTCGTTTGTGGTACCTTTGGGATTATTTAAGAGTGTAAAGATTTTCGAATGAAACGCGGAGGGATTCAAGAGATATTTTTGCTATATCTTTTGGTGATAGGAACGTCGATGAGCCTAATTATTTTAGTATCGATATAATAAGTAGGGCGGGGCATGTGCATAGTAGGTGCTCCAGGGTCTCCACAGTGCCTGGTTCATTTCACTTTCTGCAGTCATGGTGATGCCCAGCTTCCTCGCGTGGGCTGCCGCCATGCAGTGACCAGTGATGATCCGAAACACTTGCATCCACTAGTGTCCTCAATATCTGCGCGGGCGCACAAAGGTTAAAAAGTCGAAACAATATGCAAATTTATGACCTTCTATGGCCGATATTACATTTTTTGTTTTTTAAGAATTGTCTAGTGAGCACGCTTCCAAAAGGTCTTGGTGAAATCTGTACAGGATTTTTGTACAGATTATATAATAAAGCGTTCAATAAATTCTTGGCAACAAGAGGTCTATTTCAAATTAAATAACATGTGAACTGCTGAAAAAATGAGGTTTGATTTTTAGAGAAGAAATATTTTCCGGCTTCGACCGGTGTGCACTCGTTTGGATTAACATCATTATTGAATTTATGCTAAAACTTGCCAAAACAGTTTTTATGAATGAAAAACTAAATGCGTTTTGTGTAAAAAAATCGAGTTTTATTGATTTCAATTTCCATTTTTTTGTAGCATAATCTTAGGCTTAAGTTGAAAAGGTGATAAATATAAATTATAAATATATAAATAAATATTTTTCTATAACAACCACAACCTCTATTTCACATTCTTAAGATGCAATGTCACGATAAAACTGCAATTTGTAAAGAGAATGCTTTAGAAAAATGTTATGTGGAAGGTGGCCGTGACCGAAAATATTTTTTTTCCACTCTGAGCATAAATACATATCTCCGTACCGAGTTATTTTGAAATAGGTCCAATATGAAGAAAAATATGACGTCTTAAAATGTCCTTATTGTATGGAAGATAGGCGTGGTTGTGGATGGGTTTAATTTTTTTTTTTTTTGCTTTATGGTTTTATATTTTTAAATCTAACTTACATTCAAAATTTTATTACTCTACGACTATTATTTCTATTTATTGGCATATTTTGTATGGGGCCAAACCACTGTGGGGCGTGCCAAGATGAACAAAGCCCGTTTTTAGCATTGCACAGGATTTTTGAGATTTTGCACGATATTGTCTCTCTCCATTAACTCACTGTTTGTGTGGCTCTTTTTTCAAGGTCCCTGTACAACTCTTGTAGCGGAGTAGGTACATGTTCTGTGAATTCTGATCCCAGCCCAGCACCCTCCTTTGATAGACGGTCTACCATTTCATTCCACTCAATGCCCTGGGGGCTAGGAACTCAGTAGATACGCAACCCTCTTCGAATCGCATAGTGCATCTAGTGCATCTCTGCCAGCCAGGACGTTTTTGAACTTGATGGTAGCGGAGGTCATGGATTTAATCGCCGCTTGGCTTTCAACGAAGATGTTAATGCAAGAGTGGTGTGTGTCCATACCAAGGGCTATCTTCACGGCCTTCCTTATGGCTTACTAGTGGTTTAGTACGTCTTTAAAAAAGAGACTGTAGTTTTCAACCCTGAAAATAGCACAAGGCACAGCTGTCATACAAAGCACACATGAAGTGTGGGGGTATCTAAGTTTCGGATGTGCCGCAAACTAAAATCTTTAAAGCCTGGTTTTCACTAAGTCAATTTCAATGACAACAATCACTGATGTCAGTAGGCATCTTGACCATATGACGTCAAATGCGTTTTCATTGAAACCCAAAAACTGACATAAAATCGAATGCCAAAGACTGACGTTGAATTTATGTGTCAATTGATTGCTATACTGTTTTCACTTTCGATGTTATTTGTGAAATGCCATCGGTTTCTTCTGTTATGTTTTTTTCATCAACAAAAGCTGATATTTTATATTTGAGATTGTTAGAAAATGTTTCTTTTTGGTTAAATTTATAAAATACTGTTAATTTTCTTAGATTAATAGCAAAAGTGCACTTAAACAAAGATTATCAGTGGCCGGTGTTGGCTCAAAAGGCACCATCGCCACGTTCTATCGCAAGATACGTCTTCAAGATTAGCGCAAATGACAAATTTCTGGCAAAGCGACCACAACAACGTGAATTCCGAAAATGCGTCTTGCAAAAAATCCCTTGGAAGCGACACCAGCCACTGCGATTATCCCTGTTTAAGTGCACTTTTCCTTTTAAACGAATTAAAATAACAATATTTCAAAAATTTTGCCAGCATTGAAACGAAAAAAAATGTAAAACAAAATTTTTTGCAGGCAACAACTGACACAAAATGCCAACATGTTGGCATTTCGATTTTTCGTGTCATACAAGGATATATTGATTGACAAGCAAAATTGTATCTGTTCTCACTTACTTGTGATTTGATACGACAATCAGTGGTCATATATGACAACAAATGTAAATGACAATACGTTTCCATTAGATTGACAACATTTGTGATTGAAAACTGACCTAGTGAAAACCAGGCTTAACAATTAAAATAATCGTTATGCATGTAGCAATTAAAAAATACAAGAAAATAATTATGTACAACTAGCATGTTCTACACCAGCGATGCCCAGCGCCTAACTCTTTCAACTCTTTCCACTCTTTCCACTCTTTTACAACAACTTCAATATTTTCATGATTGTTGTAATTCGCCGAATTCAGTTTGCAATTTGAGCTTCGCTACTTAATGTTATTGTTTTTGTTCTTTCGAGCAATCGATAGCTTTTCTGCGTTTGCATGTTGTTAGTTTTGTTATTTGGCAATATCGATCGCGGCTGTTTTGCACTGTTTTTGGTATTCGCATTGTAGTCGTTAACAGCATGCGTGCAAGAAAAGAATTCGCGAAAAACTGAGAGTTTGCCTATTTTTTCATAGATAATAAAAGATCAAAAAGATTTGTAATCTTAATTATAGAACAGTTTAGTTAATAATGAAAGAGTAAGATAATAAAAATATATAAAAATAAGCAAATAAAAATTATTATAAGATTAAAAAATGAAAAAAATTTATAATAATAAAAGATTCATAAACAAAAACATAAAAAAGAAGTAAAAAACATAAAAATAAAAATATTAAAAACTATAAAACATAAAATAAAAAAGGTTATCTGAAAACCTAAACGCGGTTAAAGCTGGGTAAATCAGAATTTATTCTGACTAGAAAAAACTGAAACATTTGGAATTACTTGATTCTGCCAGTTTCATTCTTTTACAGTGTACATATAAGTTCGCAGTAGCGGATTCTGCCAGCACTCGTGTTATTGGAAATTCCTCATTGCATCCAGATTTAAAATTTTCAAATGTTGTTTCTTTTGCTGTTTTTGTTGTTTTGAGTGTTGTTTTGCACTCTTCGAATAATTTTCGTGGGCACTGCTGTTCTGCACGATTCACTATGGGTCACTCTATTAAAAAGCGTTACTGTGGGAGCGCAGAATGTGAGAGTGAAAAAACAGAGCCGTGAGTTTTTGTATCTTTGTACAGTGCTGCCAACTTTTCAATTCTAAAATCCACAAAAAATGCGAAAAAAAATTCACTTTTTCCTCAAAAAGATTTATTAGGCACCATAATATAAAGAAGCTACATATTAAATTCAAAAATTAAATTATATTCTAAACTACCAGTTATTTTACTTTTTAAAAAATAATTTACCTCATAGGTTACACAAACATAAAATACTTAAACTAAGTTAGTTAAACTAATCTTACACAAAATATTACTAATGTTTTTACACGGAGAGAACTGTTTGCTTAATTTGAATTGTGGTTAAGCAAAACTTGCGCTTGATTCTCAGCCACTTCAAAATTATGCTAAATTTCAGCAAAAACTAATCAAAATTTGCTATTCCAATTTAAAATAACTAATCAAATATTTGCTTGAATTAAGTACAAATTTGCTTTTGCAGTTTATAATAGCTAAGCAAATATTTGCTTGAATTTAATCAAAATTTTGCTTAGTTATTATAAACTAAGCAAATATTTTCTTGAATTTAATCAAAATTTTGCTTAGTTTTTATAAACTGCAAAAGCAAATTTTTACTTAATTCAAGCAAGTATTTGCTTAGTTATTATAAATTAAAATAGCAAATTTTGATAAGTTTTTGTTGAAATCTAGCATATTTTGGAAGTAAAATTATTATTAGCATTTAATTAAATTGAAAAATTACCACCATCTGCAGATTTGAATCTCGGCCGCGTGAGTGTAAGTGCATGGGCTTATCTATTCGACCATCGCAGTTTTTAACCAATCGTCGCCTAATTTTATTCATCAAGAATACACATGTGCTTGTGTGTTTAGAAGAAATTTGCTTGAATTGAGTAAAAATTTGCTTTTTGAGTTTATAATAACTAAGCAAATATTTGCTTGAATTAAGTAAAAAATTGATATTCCAATTTATAATAACTAAGAAAATATTTGCTTGAATTAAATAAAAATTTGCTATTCTAATTTATTATAACTAAGCCAATATTTACTTGAATTAAGTAAAAATTTGCTATTCCTATTTATAATAACTAAGCAAATATTTAATTGAATTAAGTAAAAATTTGCTTTTCAGTTTGAAATAACTTAGTGAAATTTTGCTTGAATTTAATCAAAATTTTGTTTTTTCCTAAATACACGAGGAGTGATTGCAATTTAGCAATCTTTTTCTAAAATCACATTGTGATTAAGCAAAGTTTTGATTTGCTTTTAAGCAAAACATTTGCTTGATTCAAGCAAATAAATTTTCTCCGTGTATATACTTGTACCATTAAAGTACATCAAGAGATGAATTTTCATTAATTATTAAGGCACAATTTAAGTCACATTTGGTGGCTCCGAAATTTAAAAAAATACACCAAAAAAATGCACCAAGCCTTATTTTTCTTGCGTCAAAATTTTCAAAATGCACCAAATCCGGTGGAAAAAGCACCAAGTTGGCAACAGTGGCTTTTTATTTCCTATCTGTTCGGACACATTCAACCAGCGTTGCTGAAACCAAACAAAACAAAATAAAGGGTTTCTTAACCTTCATATACTCGCGCCAAATAGTGCAACACATAATCATGTGCGTGGTGCCATTTTAGTACGCTTTTTGTTAAATATTTAGTAAACTGTTTGATGATATTGTGTGAAAACATTCCAAAAAGAAATTTATAGAAAGGCAAACGGAAGCCATCGGTCTGGCAAATTAATGCGCGAGTATACGAAGATTAGAGTAGAAGGGAGTAATGTCGTGCAGGGGGTAATGTCGTGCACTGGCTTTTTTAGCATAAAAAATTGAATGATATACCAGCCGTAGGTAAGGTATGGGCCTACTGACCTACAGAGCTCATGCATACAATACTAGCAATATCCATGTGTAAGGGCAATATGTGCGACGTTTTTTAAAAATTGCACGTTCTCGGGACGACGAAAGTGTTTTTTTATCGGATCAGAAAAATTATTTGTCTCGCAGGAAAATATACCAGGTAAGTGTTTTCTTAAGGCAAATTTTCCGCCGAAAAAAAAGATGTATTGTGATCGAAAATATTGTTGTTCTTTACCGATTTGTCAAAGTCAACCTTGAAAACGACCTTTGGGGCAGTGTCGTGCATTTGATGTGGGGCAATGTCGTGCACTATACAGAAAAGAAAAGGGAAGGAAACGCGGTCGCCCTAGTGTACCAAGGGAGTCGTGAAGCCATAACAAAACGCTACAATCAAAATAAAATTTTCCAAAATTTTTTCTCAATGTCAAGCACTTTTTGAAAAAATATTGTTTTTCTTTCCGTGTTTTATATAGCAAATTGCCTATTTTCACTTTTCTTTTCATAAAATTGTATTTTATGATCATATTTCGGACTTGTGTATATTGCCTTATAATTAACAATAATAAATAAATAAACAATAATGCTATATCTTCTTGAATCGAACCACTACCTATCGTTTTTCACACATTCTGATACCTTTACAATACAATGCACGACATTACCCCACAAATTTTGAGGGGGGTAATTTCGTGCACATTTTTTTTTTTAATTTCTAATAAGACGATTTCATGCTACACGAATATTGTTACACATAACTGTTACCAACCAAATTATCTTTCGATCGGATGCTTTTACTCGTTGTATTCGCTTGTCATATACGGCTTTACGAGCACTTTAAAGTTGAGTGCACGACATTACCCCCCCTCTACTCTAATAAAAGTGCCCGATTTAATATAAAAATAAATAACGCAGATTTATGGAGCTAGTGTGGATATTTTAACTTAATTTTTAAGAAGACATGTTCCGATTAAATATTAATAAATTTTCAAATTACAGAAAAAATTTTAAAAAATTAAATCGTGCACTCCTATTGGAAAGCACAAAATTTTCATTCATTTAGTACAAATTATTTTTTTTATTATACAAACGCCTTATACAAACAAGGTTTGGTCTTTGACCTGAAAGGAAAGGGATAGATTATTAAGAAGAATTCATTGGAACCATACGTGAATTATTGATTAGGCGAAACAACCGTGAAGGACAATTTGAATTGTTTTTAACCGAGGCTAGTGTTATGCCTTAACCTTGGCAATCATTTCCAGCCCTTAGTTGTTCCTGTCTTCTATTCCACATTTTCCACAGTTTAGTTGTGGGTTATTTGTTTTCAATAATTCTTAAATGTAGGAAATAACAAAGAAAGTGAAAAGAACCATGCCCGAGCACGGATTTGAGCCAGGGACCTTTGGGTTGATAGTCTAGCGCACTCTCCACTGGACTACAAAGGCCGACATTTGAAAGCAAATTCGTTACTTATGTAAGTGTTGTCCATATAATACGTCACACATTTTAGGATGGAGGTGGGTTGGACATTAATTACGAAATGTGATATTAGGAGGGTGCTCAACATTTATGACGAAACATGAAATAGAGAGGGGAGGGGGGATCGGTCGTGCGTTGCGCCACAAAAAATATTTTTGTCTTAATATTATATTTAATATTTTTTACGGTTTTTAGTAAAATTTCCATCTGGTAATTTGAATTTTGGCGACTGAAATGCTTTATCGTCTAACCATAGCATGTGATATGAAAAACAAATTATTAATTTTATATTAACCTTTAACTATGGTCTCAGAGGCTTCTACATATTCGCCATTTCCGAGAATCACATGGTTTTTCCTTACCTACTTGGATAAGTAGTACAGAATACAGTTCGTCTAGTTGCTAAACGACTGTGAAGAGATAAGGTTGAGCGGTCAATAAATTGGAATGTAAATAATAAATAAATAATAATAATTAATATAATAAATAATAATAAATAGATAAAACTTCACGTCCCTACTTAAAGGTTAATACGTCAACAACAAAAGTTGTCTTACGCTTTTTATTATTTATCTTAGAAGAATGTTAGGCCTTTTCCACACTTGGTCAACGCAATTACAACACAACTTCAACGCAACAGCGAAAAAGTTGAAAAGCAATGCAACTATAAACCGAACGCATTCAGACTTGCTTTAAAAGTCATGCAACATAAAATAATTGTTATTATATAATAACTCATGTTTTTCGACTTCTTGCACTCATTTAATATTTAACACTGCTCATTCATCTTGCAAACTATTTCTTCTTCTTTTAGATTCTATTAGGAACTAATTAATTAGCTTATTCACCTTGATTAATATAAAGCCTACTGCACTACAAATACTTGAATTCAAACAAAAAAACTGATGCAACACGTCGCCGATGAAAATTGCGGAAAGCCGCGTTGCGTTGAACAGGTTGAGAACGTGTCGAGAACTTGTTGCGTGCAGGTTGCTTAATCTGAAGGTTCCGGTATAAATACACAGGCTAGCAACTTAAGTTGGAGTTGCGTTGACCAAGTGTGGAAAAGGCCTTAATGAAACGTATATCATTCGAAAGGTACTGCACCACAGATGAACAGAAACATAGCCGATTTTAAATCGATGGCCTATGACCTGAAAAATGAACGATGTGAGTATATATTTATATTAGTAAGGGATCTCAGATTTAGTAAGAGGTAGAATGAGGTATCGGATAAAGGTCTGGATGAGCAGACTTGTGCAATATCATTGGATTTTCGATTGGTGACCTTTGTTTACCTGAAATAGCGTAGAAAGAACATTTATTTAATAAAATCTAAACTATAAATGATGGAAGAACATGGTGAAAAAGGTAATTTTTTTTAAAATATAAAAAACTACAGACATTTTTCGCCATCTCTTACGGATACCTAATGTTACCAACTATACTTACTTTGTAAGTATCATACTTATTTTCAGCTTCATATACTTACTAAAATTCCATACTTATAAGTATACTTACTTTTAAGATTTATACTTAATTATGCTTACTTTTCAGCTCCGGTTGAACGTTTTTATTTGCAAAAGCGGAAAAAGTTTGAAAATTGTAACCAACAGCGTTAAAAATACAGACTCTGTCCGTGAAAACGCAGTTTTGAGAAAAACACTCTTAAATTTTTTTAAATGCGTTCTAACATAAGTTCAGGTAGAGAAAGTTTTGGGTTGAAAAAATTACTTATGCTGCTCGGATCTTCATAAAAATTTAATACAATATTCTTAGATACATACACATTCGAAAAATTGTAAAAAAAAAGAAAAAAACTTTCGAAAGTGACCAATTAGACTTCATCCTTAAATGAAATTTACAGCCAAGGCAAATACGATTTCAAGCAAAAAGAAAAAAACAAATTAATGTAGTGCTTCAATTCAGTGACAGTGAGAGCGAATAATGATAACTTTTCTTTGGTCTCTGTATACAGTGGCTCACAACGAAAGTCGGGCAGGCATTTCCTAGCACTTTCGCATTGATTTCAGAAACGAAAATGTATGAAGAATATTGCAATATATATTTTTTTTTCAAAACGTTATTTTTTGGTGGACAAAATTAAACAGAAACATAATTTAAAAATTAGAACATAACGGTGAAACAAATTTAAATCAAAACAAACCTATAAAAACGAGCTCACATTGAAAGTCGGGCTCACATTGAAAGTAAAGCAAAAATGCAAATTGTGGTCCTTAAACCGTTATTCCTGCTTACAACTTTTTACTACTGTTGGAATAACTTCAGTCAAATGCAGAACTTAAAAAAATAAACATTTCTCGAAAAATGAATCAATCAACACTGGCAGAAAGGCAGATAGTGATAGATTATTATTTGAAAGGAAAATTCGAGCGACAAATTTCACAAATCACCTTAAAATGTAAATCAACAGTGCACGATATAATCAAGCATTATATGCAAGATAAGAGAATATGTAATAAAGAACGTACAGTAGCTAAAAATAAACTTAGCTCCAAAGATGAAAGGTATTTTTTAAGAGAAATAATGAAAGACCCATTTTTATTTGCACTAAAACTGGAGGTCATGCTAAAATTCAATTTGAAAAAGAGTGTATACTCAGAAATAATTTTAAGAGTTTTGAGAAAGAAATGTTTTCCTTTTGAGAAAAAGGTACAGGTTTTCTTTACCGATGAGAGTTTATTTAATTTGTATGGTTCAGATGGAAAGCGAAAACCAAATGGAGAATTGCAATGGCAATAAAAATTCTAAACATACGATTAAGCATGGTAGAGGATCAGTCATGGTTTGAGGCTGCGTCTGATGTTGAAAGGATTAATTTTTTTGAAGGTATAAAGAACAAAAATATGTTCCTTGACATTCTCATGGCGCAAGTAAAAGAAAGTGCGGATAAATAAGGAATTGCAGACAATTTTTAGTTTTACCAAGACATTGACCTGAAACATACGACGCTCTTGGTAAAGAATTGTGTACTTAATATTTGTCCAAATGTCATAAAAACAACCTCACAAGGCCCAGATTAAAATGTTATAGAACATGTATGAGATGAAGTTGAACCCTGAGTGTAGTATCAGAGATGGGCAACTAAACATCCATTCCTAAAAAAAAGGATCCAAAGTGAAGAGTGGAATCAGATTGCAGCTGAAGTTTTTAAAAATTTGGTTGCACCCATTTCAAAAAGGCTGCAGGCAGTCATATAAGAAAAGGGATTGGCAACAAAATATTAAATTCTTAGTTTTAGCATTGAATTACTTATCTTACCGACTTTCAATGTGAGCTCGTTTTAAATCTTTGATTTGATTTAATTTTGTTTTACCGTTATGTTCTCATTTTTTAGCTATGTTTCTGTTTAATTCTGCTCACCAATAAAGAACGTTTTGAAAAAAATATTTACTCAAGTTTCTTCCTACATTTTCATTTCTGAAACCAATGCGAAAGTGCTAAGAAATGCCTGCCCGACTTTCGTTGTGAGCCACTGTACATTTGAATGTGATCTTTTTTTTTTTTTATTTAACTACTTTGAAAGTGCGTATTTTTATTTTTTTTAATTTTTTTAATTTTTTGTTATGCTTTTGTTTGTTTTTAAACTATTTTACGTATTAGAAATATATATGAATATCAAATATAAAAAATTAATATTTTGTTTTTTTATATCTGAAGACTTTTTGGTTTTAGATAGATTGCATACACAAAACTTTTTAAGGAAAACAAAAAGAGGGTGTGACAATATTTAAAGAATATTGTGGGTTCTATTTATTTTAACATAAATTAGTAAATTGTATCAAAAAAATATTCAATTTATTTTTCTAAGGTAAAATACTTATTTATACTTATTTTAAAAAATTATACTTACTAATACTTACTTTTCAGTGTTCTAAGAAGCAAATATACTTATTTTTTAATAACATGAGTTGGTAGCATTACGGATACCCTATAGTAAAAATTTAATTTATGTAACACTTGTGAATATATATTGTGATGGTTATGATAAAATTCTTACAAATAGCACATTATGAACACCTTGAATCTGCCAGAAGAATAAATATCGGATTCAAAGATCGGAATCGAATTGTAGAACACCTTTCAATGAAAAGCCCTCGGAAGTGAATCCGATTCTGACGTAAATTAGATTTCAGAACATGCCTGATTTCATTTTCATTAAGAAAAAAACCCCAAAAAATTAAAAATCTTGATGAAAATACGCCCCAAAAGTTATTAATTTATTTTTTGGTCACTTTTCATTTTGCACTTTGGCCAAGCTACCAATAAATTTTGTTGGCATTGAGTACAAAATTGCTGTTACAACATCGTTATTTTTTAAGTCAGCACTGCTCTCTTTTATTATAGGTTCATCTTAATAACATGTGTGGCGACAATGTTGTTCCTTCACGTTTTTTGCACTATCTTATAAATCTTATATCTTACATTATTTAATGGTTATAAACGAGGCAACATTTTTTTCTGTCAACTTTCTGATCAAAAACTATTTTGAATTAAAGTTTTTTCTAAATGACCTCTATATTAATTATGTTGACTTTATATGATTTAAATACAAATTCTAAATGTTTGATAGTTTAAATCATACTTGATTTTAAATACAAATTCTAGTTGTTTGATAGTTTAAAATCGTTTATTGAGCTTAAGGTCAAAGTTAGAACAATTAATTGTTCTAACGAATTTTTCCAAAGAAACAACAACAACAACAAAGTTTTTTCAATATGAAAAGGAAAAAATCACTAGCTGATCTGATTGCAATTTCTACTCTGCTAAAAGCGTCATCAGAAATCTTTGTGATACCCGTGCAAGCGCGCGCTAACGCACTGCACCATCGGGGCGATGAGATTTGAAGCGTCAATTTCTCAGTTTTTCCTCCATTTCATAATGTCACATTTGTTGTTGTATTTCTGTTTTACTTTAGTTTCTATGCTTATGTTATTATATGTAGTCCAACAGCCTGCTGGAAGTCTGCACTAACAAAGCATGTTTACTGAAGTTGTTTTTAGAATTTTTGCTGATTTTGTTTTCAGCTGTTTCCGTTTGGTCGAGCTCAAATGGTAGAGCTCGACCAAACGGAAACAGCTGAAAACAAAATCAGCAAAAATTCTAAAAACAACTTCAGTAAACATGCTTTGTTAGTGCAGACTTCCAGCAGGCTGTTGGACTACATATAATAACATAAGCATAGAAACTAAAGTAAAACAGAAATACAACAACAAATGTGACATTATGAAATGGAGGAAAAACTGAGAAATTGACGCTTCAAATCTCATCGCCCCGATGGTGCAGTGCGTTAGCGCGCGCTTGCACGGGTATCACAAAGATTTCTGATGACGCTTTTAGCAGAGTAGAAATTGCAATCAGATCAGCTAGTGATTTTTTCCTTTTCATATTGAAAAAACTTTGTTGTTGTTGTTGTTTCTTTGGAAAAATTCGTTAGAACAATTAATTGTTCTAACTTTGACCTTAAGCTCAATAAACGATTTTAAACTATCAAACAACTAGAATTTGTATTTAAAATCAAGTATGATTTAAACTATCAAACATTTAGAATTTGTATTTAAATCATATAAAGTCAACATAACTATTTTGAATTTTCACAAAGCACCACTTAAAAAGTTTTACATCTAGTTCTTTATGTCAAAAAGTCGACGGAAGCTCTACCACTATATCCTATTTTCAAGATTACTTTGATGAAATACAATAGGTAAAAAAATTTACTTCAATTAAAGTCAATTTAAAAGAAAAAAAATTTATATTTCTTTAGAGGTTTTCTTATACATAGTTCTTTTGTTCATATCAAATGTGTAGATCTATCTATCTAATAAGCTTTGAAAAAATTACATATAACTAAATGTCCCACATACATACTAGAGATCAACGCCTGTGATTGCCTCCCAAAAATCAACGCAAGAGCCCACATCTCTAAAAACATTTCATCTTTTCTTTTTCTTGGTTTGTTTTTTGCGTGGATAGCAAACGTTATCAGTTCGTAGAGAAAGCTGCCACATGTTTACTATTATTTGTGTTTTAATTTTTGGTTTTTTTAATGTTCTTTTAAGTATTTTTATTGATTCTATTTTAAGATATTTAGTGCTCATTGCTGTCATTTATTATGTGCGTGTGTGCTGCATTTGGTGCTTTCGCAATTGGACGCTATTCCATCCACCCTCCCCTCCCACCAACCAGCATCAAGATTATTGAGTATGAGCAAAACTTTGTTTGAAACTGCTGCAGGTACTTGGCACTTCCAGGCCGGTACCAACAGCAACAGCAATTGCTGTCTGTCTTAGTTGCTTGACTTTAATAAGTTGCTACATTTTTCAGCCAAGAAAAAAAAAGACTTAGTTAAAAAAGTAGCAACAGCAGCAGCTTAAGAATCTTTCTAACAACTTTTACGCTGTGCTGCAACTTTTTAGTGCTTTTTTTCTAAACTTGTTCTATTTGCGCAACGACTTAACTGAATGATAAATGTTGTTGCTGTTATCTGTAACGGAACATTGCATTAATGCCTCTTGGCCAAAAATAATTGCCTTGAAACCAACGCCTTTTTAACCTACGCATGCCAGCAGGCAAGCAGACAAGCAATTTCAGTGTGCCAGGCCGCCAGGCGTCCAGCCAACGCTCGCTCATTCAGTTCCCGACAGTCGACCAACCGCTGTTATATTGTTGTTGCTACTGGGAGTTGGGCGCTTTTGGCCAAACGCATACAACTAGTAGTAGAAGTAGTAGTAGTTGGCTTGGCAATAAATTTGGCACTGGCTAAAATGCGGTAATAACGGTTTCTTCATTGCACTCATTTAACCTGCGGTTTACTTTGTTGGCAACTTTTGCAAGAGCTTTTAACAGCTTAAAGCATTCGGGTGGGTTGGGTTTGGGTTTTTGGTTTTAATGGTAAATGTTTTTGTTTTTATACCTAGTATGGTTGATTGGATTTTTGTATTGGTTCCGTCTTCGTAGCCTGACTTTGACAGTTTGTCCAGCGTGTGGCCAAACTGTCAAGTGGAAAGAGAAGTTCAAATATATTGCTCCATAAAGGAAATATGAAAAAAAGCTAAGTTTCATAATGACGTTCAACTTTTAGTTTCAGCAAGAATGAGTCGAAAAATAAATAAAAAGTGCGAGTTGGGAGGGATGTAAGTGATCAATAGACATGAACTACATGACTTGATCTTTGGCAGAATAGCTTTGCTAGTTTGAACTCACTTAGAAACACATAGTTTTTTGGTATCTATTCAAAAAATATATACTTCATCAAGAACTATAAAATTGGTGGTATTCCCATTTAATCGGATAAGCCGAAGACATGATATTTGCATGCTAAAAATGCTATGGCGAAGCATTTCTGTATGAAAAATGTTATAATTCGTGAAAGTCCTTAACGGACTTGTAGCTAAGAGGAGCTTTCGGGGTTCAAGCACCCCCCAGCTAGCACAAAAAGGTTGTAAAAGTGTCGCAAAAGAGTCGCCAATACAGATATAAATCGTAACTGTAACTTACTTACAGCTGAAAAAGCAGATATTGTACCCTTATAACTTAGGTTGCAATTAGTCGAAAAATGTGTTATAATAATGTTATAAATGTGTTGTTGGTACAAACTTAAGTTGCACGCCACAAGATGAAACATAATTGAAACATCCAAAAAAAATTTTAAGTGTGTTATTCTTACGTTATAATTCAGGTAAAATAACGTGAATGTAACAAATATTTTGTTTTATTGAAGTTATTTTTTGCTATAATGACAGATTTTTTAACGAGAAAAGAGTATTGATGACATAAATATTCCTGATTGAAAAAACTAAGTTCTTAAAAAGTTTTAAAATGTTATGCCTACACAATTCCTTAATATAATTTTTATTAAACTAGTAATAGTTTTTGGAGTGTAATTTAAAAGTCAAAGACAAATTGGAATGAAATAAAAAGATGTGAAACTAAATTGAAAAAATGAAGATTTGTACACTATAAATTTACAACAAAAGCCATTTTGTCGATGAATGTTTGTGTTTTACCTCAAGAAAACCAACGCGCCACCCAAAAAATAACAATTTTTAAAATAATTTGGAAATTAAAAATATTTTGAGTTCTTAATTTCCGCTTAATAATCTTTAACATACATAGCTAAATCCATTTTTTAAGTTACTAGTGTCATATTGCACTGAAAATTCTAAAAGAAAATAATAAATACTAAAGAAAATCGTACATAAATTTATTCCAAACAAAATTCGCAGTGTAAAAAAAACTAATAACTGTGGCGAGTATGAAGTTTTTAGACACTTTTTTCCAAAGTTCTTGCAAATGAATAATAACCTCAATACATAGTTATTGCAACTAACTAAATATAAAAATATTTTTTTAAAGTTGTTGCAACTGAATAATAACCTTAATGCAACATTTACTTGCAACAATTTTATTCAAAACTTCTTGCAACTGAATTTAAACTCTAATACAGCGTGCATGTAACTAATTACATTACATAAGTTGCAATGGTTTTTTCTAAAGTTCTTGGAAAAAAATAATAATAACCTCAATACATCGTTCTTATATCAAGCAAAACTTTATAAGTTACAATTATGTTTTTTAAACTTGTATCAAAAGAATAATAACCTTATTAAAGCACAAGTTTGCAATGATTATTTTCAACGTTCTTGCAACTTAATAAAACCCCCAATTCAAAGTTATTTTTCCTAACTACATTTTTTGAGCTATAATAATGTTTCCTAAAGTTGTAGCAACTGAATGATAACCTCAATATAGCATAAGGTTGCGATGACTATTTCCAATGTTCTTGTAACTGAATAATAACCTCATTTCAACTTTCTTGCAACAAAAAAAATCTCATAATTTCACAATCATTCATTTTGTAAAAAAATAAAACAAAAATAGATTACATGGAAGTAGAAACCTACACAAAGAAATTGATAAGAAACACAGAATTTTTTGTAAACAATAAAATTTATATTTTGCTTATGGCATTTTAAAGCGTCACAGCAAAATGGGAAATATTTAGTTGTAGTGACTTCCCTATAACTTAATAAAAGAATCTTCAAACCGAAGTTTTGAACATTTTGTTGTTATGACATTGATATAAATTAATATCAACATAAAGCAACATAGTCGCATCTAGGTTGCTAACTCGTTACTGTATTTGTTACAATTACAATACAAAAACATTTTGTATAGATGCTACTAAAAGAAATGTAATAATGTTAATTTAACTTAAAAATTACTTATTTTCTCAAAACTTTATGAAATATTTTTACAACAAGTGCATTTATTCGTGACATAATTAACACTGTAGTTTAACTTATTTGCAACAACACGAATGATTTGTTACAAATTACTTATTTGAAACTTTAATACAACCCATTTGTGATTAAATTTGTTTAAAAATCTGGAATACCACCGAATTATAATATATTTTTGTTAAAAATCGAAATCTGTGCTAGCTGGGCCACCTCCTTAGTCTTTGAAGGTTTAAAAAAATTAGTGAAAATAAGACTAAAAGAAACAAAAAATTATATTTCTTAAAGACAGTTTAAAAATATTATTAAAATATTTTTAGCAAACACCTTCTTTCTGGATTTAAAAATAAAAAATTAAAATAAATTTTTAAAATAAAATGTCCTTTTTGAACATAAAATACACCATTGCCAAAATAATATTTCAAAAAAATATTTGAATAGCAATGAAAAATCTTTTCCCAATATCTCGAATCCTACACACGCAACAAAACGAATGATTTGTTACAAATTACTTACTTGAAACTTTAATACAACCCATTTGTGACTAAATTTGTTTAAAAAACTGGAAAATCACCGAATTAAAACACAATCAAAATAAGACTAAAAGAAACAAAAAAATTATATTTCTTAAAGTCAGTTAAAAAGGATTATTAAAATATTTTTAATAAAGACCTTCTTTCTGGTTTTAAAAATAAAAAATAAAAATAAAATTTTAAAATAAAATGTCCTTTTAGAACCCAAAAATAACAATTGCCAAAATAATATTTCAAAAAAATATTTGAATAGCAATGAAAAATCTTTTCCTAATGTCTCGAATCCTACACGGTAAGAAATCTTGGAATAAATTTTAATACTTTTGGACTTACAGATATGACCACACCAAAATTGTATTGAAATTATATTAAAATTAAACATTTTTTAAACAATTGAGGAGTATTAAAATTAATACTTTTTGAAACAAAAATCTTTGTAATATTTTGCTTGTATTAAAATTTATTTCAAGATTTCTAACCGTGTATCTAAACTAAGATGAAAAAGACTTACGATTTTTTATAAACTTCATAACTATTATACTATAATTAAGTATAAAAAATCTTTACTCAAAAGTTATCTGATAAAAATTAATCATGAATTGTTTAACAGGGACATTAAACATTTAATTTTAAGCCAGGATGGCACATTTAAGTAATGAAATTAAGAATAAAATTTAATTTTATACCTTTAATTACCTTATATGCCCTTTTTTTTTCAATATTTGGATGGTGCGGAAATGTCCGGTCATGTTCGCATAGATATTTGCAATATTCGTGGATAAAGAGAGAATTTTTCTCGGTCTAAATACATTGTACTCTACATAGCTAGGCCTCAAATATTGGCACTAGGCGAGACCAAAGTGGCCAAGGATGCAGATCCACTGGATTTTCAAATACCTGGGTATCGCTTACTGTCATTGTTTTCTTTGCATAGGGTATCGCCCTTTTTATAAGAACAGATTCTCAATATTCTCAAAATTACGGAATCTATGCACTCTGGTTGAATAATGAATGTCCAAAGTGTAAAATTGGTTCGAAATTTGGTGATGGTTTGATGGTTTGCATGCTCATAACGACCAAAATGATGTTGAAGAACTCTTACTGATGACTGATTGTGGTAGTAAGTTTCCACAATTAATAAACGTTGTTCAGGAGTAAGTCTGTTCATGATTGAGTCGTTTTGAATACTAAACACAAACGTCATATGGATAAGCCATTTGACACACAACAGCTGTCAAAATAACCCAGTTGAAATAGGGACCTCGTATTGGATCACCAGAATCTAGGTAGAAAGCTTACTTTTTACAAACTGGGCTCTCTCTCTGATTCCATTATGCATATTTTAGGGCTTTTTCCTGATAATGATATGGTAGTAGCAGAGGCGATTTAAATGTCTACAACCCAGCTTGGAAACGCCACTTTGGCCCATTGACACAAGTTGGCACAGTTGACAATAGTTAACACCAGTTTGACTCATAGAAGCAGGCGATTTCAATGCCTACAACCCAGCTTGGATACGCCACTTTGGCCCATTGACACCAGTTGGACAATATGTTTAGCTATTTTCTGAATCAAACTAATTGATTCAACAAGTGAAGAACCCACTTTTTTCCCTCAAAGTGATATGCATAGCCATAACATCCTTAACCTTTATTTGACTTCGCATCATGAAAAATTTGATGTGAGTCGTACCGTTGTACAATCTTCGCTATTTTTCTATATTCTAACCCCTGCACCTCTAAGCCTAAGCCCCCGAAGAGGTCAGCATGGTTTTGTTGAAAGGCAAATTGGACTGCGTTAAAGAATTTTTATCACAACTTCAATTGGAAATTATGTTCCGCTTAAAGAAATTTGAATGCCGCGGCTGTTATGGTACAAGAAATTCCTTTATTGGGTATGCGGTCTTTTATTCCCAATAAGAGGAGAAGCAATAAGCCCAAAGATCACTCATGGCTTAATGAGTCTTGCAGGATTGCAGTCAGTTCCAAAGAGGCGTTCTACCAAGAATACTGATACCAAAAGATTTCGCATCTAGGCAAGAAAACGTTGTAATGCAATTTTAAAAGACGAGAAGTTTCTGCTCTTTTCTACCTTATCTACGAATATTTTTGGACCAAAATATCAATGATAAATCTTGAATAGTCATACTTTAATAATGTAAGAAAAACTCTGGTCTAAAATAAAATTAAGCTTAAACAATTTTTAAAAAGTGTCTTTTAATGATGTACAATGATGTACAAAATATTTCACTTCAGCTGATTTTGGCATGATCTACACTGAAAATGAAGTACACATTTGGGCCAGGACTTCAAGATCTTATTTAGAGCTTCTGGATCAAATTCAACGTTGTGCGATATATTTGATAGGGTATTAGAGCACTTCACCCTCTCTCAACTCTGGGCATCGACGTAATGTTGGTATCCTTATTCGTGTATTTAAGTACTACCATGGGAAGTGTTTAAAGGAGACATACGGTCTGATGCGACCAGCTCGTGTATATCCCAGGTCCACTTGGGCAGCTGTTCAAGACCATGCATTTCCCATTGCCTTGATGCACAATAGAACCTCGCATTACCAAGATAATTAGGTTTTTTAGTCGCAAGGTAAAATTGTGGAATAGTCACCTTACGAGCGTCTAGTCCTGATACTGTAACAGCCAACCGCGCTCAATTTTGGTTTTGTCGATTCCGTTCCGGTAATTTTGATGTCAAAGAAAGCACCACGCTTTAGAAGGATAATTGTCGAAAATGCCGATAAAATCATGGAAATCGTCGATTCCGTTCCGGTTATTTTGATCTCAAAGAAAGCACCACGCTCTGGAAAGCCAATTGTCGAAAATGCCGATAAAATCATGGAAATCGTCGAGTCCGATCAGTTTCGAGTAAGCACAGTTTCGATTGCCCAGAAGCTAAACATTGCATAAAAAACCGTTTGAAATCATTTGAATAAGGCTGGATACAAAAAGGTGCTCGATGTATGCTAGTCAACGCAAAAAATTCTCATGAACCGAATTTCTGTCTGTGAATTGCTACTGAAACGCAACAAAATCCAATTATTTCTGAAGCAGATTGTTACAGTTAATGAAAAGTGGGTCAGTTACGACCACGTCAAGCAAAAACGGTCGTGGTCAAATCACGTTAAGCCAGGATTGACGGTCAGGAAGGATTGGAAGCTGCTTACCTCCGACCAAATTCTAAATTCGGACTTGTACTGTCAACAATTGAACCGTATCAAAGAAGCAATCGGCCAGAAGCGGCCAACTTTAGCCAATAGGAGAGAAATTGCGGTCCATCAGTACATCGCCAGACAACACACATCGATAGTGACTCGTCAGAAGCTCCGTGAACTTGTTTGGGAGATTCTTGTGAATCCACTTTATAGTCCGGGCCTGGCACCAAGTGATTTCCACCAGTTTCTGTCTATGGCGAATGATTTTGTCAGGGACGAAAGTTTCTATTAAAAAGGTAAAATTAAGTTACCTTCAAAACGACAACAAGTTATCCAACAAAACGGGGCGTATTTTAAATAAATCATATCATTCTAATTAACTATGCTAAATAAAGCTTTCAAGTTCATGCAAAAAAAATACATTTCTTTTTACTACACCAGATACCTATATTTTCAAATACTTTATCAATGTAAAAAATAAAAACAAAAATGATTCATTTAATCTATATATAAATAGGTGTAGGAAAAACAGTTCGGTGCCATTTTCTCCCGGGTTTCTGAACCGATTTGGATCATTTTTCTTTTAAATGAATAAGAGTAGAGAGAAGTAGTGCACAAAGTACTTTTTGTGACCTTTGACCTGAAATATGAGCGTTCACTACAGATTTTCTTAAAAGCTAAGCTATAAAAGATGGAAGAACACGGTGAAAGAAGAATTTAGACATTGATTTTAGAAGATCTTTAGAAGAAGATTTTAGACATTCCTGAGATGTACAAAAAATATAGCAAACATTTCTCGTTATCTCTTACGGATACCCTACAATAAGCATTTTTTTATGTAACATGTGCGAATATATATTGGAATTGTGAAATTTCTTAAAAACAGTAAAGTTTGAAAAATTTCCGTTATTTTGACAAAACTATGACGATATCTCGAAAACTGTAGCTTTTCTCAGTACAACGTTCTTTCTTTCAAATACTTCAGCCTATAATGATAACTTTCAGTGTAGTGCTCGTCACTTTTGTGACGCCAACAAATTCTCTTTTTCCAATGTGAATGAGAATGATGTTATAAAATCTATCATGAAAATTAAATCAAATGCTATTGGGCATGACGGTATTTCATTAAGATTTATCAGAATCATTTTTCCCTATATAATTGGTCCCCTAACACATATCGTTAATCACTGCTTTGCAACCTCATGTTTCTCACAATCATGGAAACTAGCTACTGTTATCCCCGTTCCTAAAATAAATTCTGCTACTACCTTGAGTGATTATAGACCAATTAGTATTTTGACCTCTTTTTCTAAAATTTGTGAGTCCCTTATGGCTAATCAGATAAATCAATATCTTTCAGCAAACAAACTTTTATCTCCATACCAATCGGGTTTTCGAACTGGACATAGCTGTGCGACTGCAATGCTGAAAGTTATCGACGATATTCGAATGTCATATGATGAAGGACATCTTTCACTTCTTTACCTTTTAGACTTTTCGAAAGCATTCGACTGTGTTAATCACTTTATTTTAGTTAAAAAGCTCAAGCTACTCTTTGGTTTTAATGATAATGCTTTAACCTTAGTAGGAAATTATCTTGAAAGTAGAATGCAGAGAGTAAAAATTGGTGATCTTTTTTCTGATTATAAGAACACAAAATCAGGTGAACCTCAAGGATCAATTCTTGGGACCCTGTTATTCAGTGTTTTTATTAATGATATTTTTACGGTGTGTAAAAACGTAATAATGCATGGTTATGCCGACGATATTCAACTATATTCTTCTAACCGCGTTGGACTAGTTGAAGATTTATGTTATAGAATAAATTAAGATCTCAACGCAATTTCCAACTGGTCGTCTAATAACGCTCTTTGCCTAAATGAAAAGAAATCGTATATTCTTCCAATTTCTAAAGATAAATTTGACCTCACTAATATTCCACCGATATTTTTAAACAATAATAGGCTAGAAATGGTTGCCAAGGTTAAAAATTTAGGTTTTTACTTCAATTCGAAGCTCTCCTGTTCTGACCATATAAATAATGTTGTCAAGCGCATTTATTTCACTCTGCGCTGCCTACGGCTTTCCTCACAATTTGTTCCCATTGAGACTAAGAAGAGACTTGCTGTTCTTTTAATAGTCCCCTAAATAACATATTCCGAATTGGTTTATAGTAATCTTGATTCACAATCTTCGCACAAAATCCAAGTTGCCTTTAATAATGTGACAAGATATGTGTTTGGCTTAAGGCGCATTGACCATGTATCCCAAATAAGTAAAGATATTTTGGGATGTAGCATTATTAACTATTTAAACGCAAGAAATTGTTTGTTTTTGCATAAATTAATACATAATAGGACTCCATCTTACCTCTATACTAAACTACGCTTCAGTATTTCAAACCGAACTGGCAACCTCATTATACCGAGATTTAATAATTTAAATTCAAAACGGCTATTTTTCGTCAACCCCATTAAACTTTGGAATTCATTACCGGTTAGCATAAAAGCTACTGTTAGTGCGAATAACTTTAGGTTTTCTCTAATGTCATACTATTCAAACATCTAACTATTACTACTATTTATTAATTATCTTACAACACTTATCACTTTATTGTTTTATTTCATGTTAACTACTGTTTTTCTTTATTCTTTATATAATTGCTTAAACTCAAATTTAATCCAACCAAAATTTAATTCATACATAAAACTTATTATACATTGCTAGTATTTGCTAGCTTTTTTTATATAGTTTTTGTTTTATATTTTTATCTTATATATATATATGTGTTTTGTTAATTATGTATATTATTCGTTGTACTATAAAAGATGTTACTTTATCTTATTGTACTAACAAGTGTCAAATAAATAAATACAAATACAAAAATACGAAACGAAGGCTAAACGTCGTGAAAGAAACGAGCAATAATATATTTTGATATGAATATGTATTGCTTACAGTGTCTCGCTCCACGTTCAGCCTTCGTTTCGTTTTACATAAACATGCAGTTGTTAATCGATAATCGATGAAAAAAGAAGAATTTAGACATTGATTTTAGAAGATCATTAGAAGAAGATTTTAGACATTGCTGAGATGTACAAAAAATATGGCAAACATTTCTCGTTATCTCTTACGGATACCCTACAATAAGCATTTTCTTATGTAACATGTGCGAATATATATTGGAATTGTGAAATTTCGTAAAAACAGTAAAGTTTGAAAAATTTCCGTTATTTTGACAAAACTATGACGATATCTCGAAAACTGTAGCTTTTCTCAGTACAACGTATTTTTGTATGAAAAGCCGTTAGCACTGAGCAGCAAACTGAAAATAGAAATAGATTCGTTTTTAACCCTTTTCTACGCTCATCTGAGAACGAAAGCGATTTCGTATCACAGTGCAGGTCGAAGGTCACAGTATTAAGATCGATTTCCGACCACTGGCAAATTCTAGTATTTTCTATTTTTGATTAAACTTAATTTTTAAAAATTCAAAAATATTTTTTTATGCCTTGAGATCACAGACATATGCGTTAATAATTTTTTATTAATTTGACTGCAAATATTTTAATAGATTTCAGAAATATCCGGCATAAAAATAAATTAGCTTAGCTATTCTGTTCCCAGATAACGATTAGTTTTAATCTTTTTTCGAGTCGATATAATTTTCTTCGGTTTTTTCGTGTTTTTGCTTAAAAATTCTATGAATCTTAAAAATTAATTGAATTCTATGAATTTTTAATTTTTGAATTGCATTTTTATTCAATTCCACTTTAAGTTTTGAAAAGTAAGTTCTTAGTCTTAGTTTAAAATTTTAGTCAACACATAACCAATTCCAAGGAAATGCAACTTTTCACAAGAACAGAAATTTTGTCGCTTTCGTTTCCAAGCGCTTGGTTTTGGTGTAAGTGAGCAGAGTTTAGTAAAAAATAGCTTAAGTTTATACAAATTCAACATACTTCATTTTCACAATTAAATCCTTAAAAAGACAATGAAAAAATGTCCATCTGAATGATCTGACAGGAAACGATAAAAGTATAGACAGAATGTATAGGACAAAAGAAGAACAATTTTTGAATTATTCCATAAATTTTATCAAAAAAATAAAAGCTAAACTCGAAAAAAATTTTAAATGTATTTAAGTTTTTGCAAGAAGTCACATATAATTCTTTGAATATTGTAAGGACCCCTTTTGACGGGGTCAAAACCGGCCCTCACAATAAGAGCCCACCGAACGATTCTACCGATGGCGGCCCTGCTACGGCCACATAAACGACTGGCAGCCAGGCAATACCCCATCGGTACAGCGCCCCTGTGAATTAAATCACAGACGACCGCACAGCAACAGCAGCAACGCTATGCACATAAATAGCCAGCACCTACAACAACAACAACAACATTACCCCAGGTTAAGTAACCGCTTAACAAACAGCAACGCTATACATTTATAGTCAACAACAACAACAACGCTGCTCCAGCATGGACAACAGTCAACGCTACAACAGCAACGCTATGTACCCATAGCCAACAAAGACGAAACCCCCTCCCGATGACGACAAACAACAGCTGCATCAGCCACACATAAACCACGGATCACGCCACTCACGGTAACCGTACATATTTATATAATTATTAAAATTTCATATTCTGACTGCTACTCAAAGTACAGTCATAATAAAACACATCTTTATTTTGTTATTATAAAACTTCATTATTCAAATAGTCTAATCTTTATTAAGCTATATATATGTAATATACAATATACATACTAATAAGTTATACACTGAATTAACCATTTACAATTTAATACTGAGACTTAACTAAAGTACTCACCCTGTATTATATTTAAGCTAGAAACATAAAGCATACACACATTGTTACTCATATAAGAAATTTATGTTAACAAAAATAACACATACATACAAAAGAACTGAGCGAGCTTCCCCTCAAAATATAACACACACATTTATACACCACATAAGAAATAGTGTGTATCAAATTGTGTAAATGATATTTGTTTCTCGCTCAGCCAAGCACAGAATATATGGCTATCGCTAATAGAATAAGTTTATATGCGTCACATGACGACGGTGCCAGCCACCACTTAGAAGATTTTATTTTTGAAATAAAGAGAGTCGAGTGCGAGACACTGAAGGAACAAGACGTGCAGAAGTTTTATTTCGATTTATTTTGAGTTGGAATTATTTCGAAGCTGAAAGCAATTGGGAAGGTAGCTGGTCGGACGGACGCTGACACCAAAGACGGTAAGGTATCCTGAATACAACCCCACACCACTTCCTAAATTCCTTTCACACTAGGGCAAAACGTCGAGAGTTAAGACCTTTCATTGAAAGCTTTTCTTCTCCGTTTTCCCACTTCCAACTCTGCACGAGTACCGCCGAAAGGCCATTCCATCGACTTGTTTCACGCTTGAGGCTGACGATCTCCTTAGGAGCGAATCAGGACCTCGCGTCGAAACGCCTTGCTAGCTATACGCCAGCAAACATCCTATTACAAGGCGAGCGTCGTGGCCAGAGACGTTAAAGTTCTCCGTGCCCCGCTTTGTGCTTTCCCACAGCTCCACACGAGCAAACCAAACATAAGCCTTTTACTAAATTGTTTCACGCTTGAGGCTGGACGATTCACCGAGTCACCCAAGCTTCGCGTCGAAACGAATCGCAAGCTACACGCCAGCTAACCTATCCCATTCCCGAAGAAATCCCCAGCGACGCAAACCGCACGGACGGACAGGCCGACAGGACGAACCGGCCATCCACCTGCAAAGCATCACTACCCGTAAGAAGATTTCCATTCGGACATCGCCGCGATTCTAGTGCTCCCTTAAAAAAGGAGTGCAAGCGGTCACAACACAAAACCTCCACAACAATTCTTGTGTCAGAACCCCGGACAGCCGCTGAGTTATACCCTGGCTGGAAAACCCAATCTGTAGCGCCCCGGAGGTTCGTGACAAGTGGCGCCCGAGCAGGGACTCTGTAGCAATCATCAAGCAAGCAGAGTCCAAGAAGAAAACCCAAGACCACGAGCCAAGCTTTCACATCATACGGAAGCCACAGGCGTGGCCAGAAGCAGAAAGTACAGTCTCAAGGACTACAAAGCATTCACACACACACACACGTCAACGTGCCCAGCACCAAGTGCGACCATACGCTGACAACGGTCTCAAAGACCACCACACTAAATCTTTGAACTTGTTTGAAGACAAAATATACAACGATATTAATCAACTTTAATTCAACAAAAATAAAAGATAGCGGGATGCTACAAAATTAATCATCTTTAATACAACATAAAAATAAAAGATAGCGGGATGCTACAAAATATATAACGATATTAATCATCTTTAACTCAACAAAAATAAAAGATAGCGGGATGCTACAAAATATATAACGATATTAATCATCTTTAACTCAACAAAAATAAAAGATAGCGGGATGCTACAAAATATGTAACGATATTAATCATCTTTAATTCAACAAAAATAACGATAGTAATCATCTTTAACCCTACAAACGACAACGCATAATTTGTCGAACTCGTTTGACGAAAACGAGTACAATCATCAATAACAAAACAACAGCAGTTTCAAGGCCCATTATTGTGCGCCAACTTCATCGTCCAAGCAAGCACAATCGTCGTGAACCCAGGAGACCAACCCTACGATCATCACACAAATCCGGCGAACTTGTTTGACGACAACAAACCACAGCAGTTAGATTTAACCATCATTGTTTTACGACACCGCAACATGATCCGAACCTCGTGGATCCACCATCTCCGGAAAGACGAACTTCTCTCATATGGTAAGGAATTCAACCTCGAAGAAACCGGCACCGTCGAGGAGATGCGCAAAAGGTTTGCAGCATTTGTAAACGAAGACGCGTTTGAGGACGAAGTCGCCACACGGCTACAAGAACTAGAAGGCAAACATGCTAAGGCCACGTCTCCCGGCATAACAGTAACCGAGAGTTCCACCGAGCCTAGACGCCTGAAGGCATACACCCCGGAGCCAGCTACCCTCTACCCCATACACCAACCCGAAGGATCGACATACCGCTCATCACAACCAGCCGTAATCGACCAGGTGAGAAAATGGGCACTCAAATTCGAAGGTGATCAAGACCCTATCGGATTCATTGAGATGATAGAAGAGCTAGCTGAAGTTTATGGCACATCATTACACGCCATTCCACGCACCATGCCCGAACTACTGAGGGGCAAGGCAGCCATCTGGTACAGAAATAACAAGAAGCCATGGGACGAATGGGCCCAATTCAAAGCAGACTTTCTACGTTTCTTCTTGCCACCCCGGTACCTTGAACGACTGGAGGACGACGTACGCCGACGTTTTCAACGGCCATCAGAGCAGTTCAGGGACTATCGTCTTGCGGTCCAGAATATGATGCGCCATTTAAATTACACACCAGCGCAAGAGCTGGAAAGAATATACCGAGGGATGCGCACAGAGTACCAACTCTACATCCGCCGTAGAGATTTCAACGCGCTAGAAGAACTCACGGAACTCGCTGAAGAATTCGAGAGCATCGGTAGCAGACGCTCTGCACCACCAACAGATGCTAAATCCCCAGCGAACCAACGTCAGACAGCCTTTTACCCCGCACAAACGCAAGAGGCACGGTACCAACCACAGAGACGCCAGCCAGACACCCGTGTCAGCGCACTCGCCTGCCGCCAGTGTGCACAAGAGGGTCACTCTTCTGACCGATGCACCAACCCGAGAACCATATTTTGTTGGGATTGCGGTAAACGAAACGTCCGCACCATTCATTGCTGTCGTAGGCATGCGGGAAACGCCAGCGGACCACGCCCACAATAGGGGCAGGCGCGGTCATCTCTTTCCACAGCCCCACCTCGACACAACGCAGTAAACAAAAACCGCCTACGAGCTCAGCAACGCCACAAGCAACTCAAGCTCCAGTGTTCTTCACGACCATAAGAACGTTGCCAACCCCAAAACCACCACAGATGTCATACTGCAATTGCTGCCCCCCGTTAACACAGCCATCGGAACCTACTCCGAAGGCAGCCACAGCTATCGTTGAGCTAGAAACCCCAAAACAAGCCACAGGAAACCGCATAACCCCACTTCAGTTTCGAGAACAAATGTTCGAAGAGTTACGGCAGCAGATCCGAATAAAACACCAGCAGGAAGCTGCACAAGCAGCTCGCAACAAGTCACGAAAAGAGCCGGCGCCATCAAAACAGCCGCCCCCTCCTAAATCGACCACTAGACGAGCTAAAAAGCCTGCTACACCGAAGTTACAGCGTGAACCAGAGCCACCAGAGCAACCGTCACTTTCGAAAACGATCACTATCAAGATGGAAGAACCGGTAGCACCGAAGCTACAACCCATGCCAGCGCCACAAACGCAGGAAGCGCCAGCCAAACCTTTCAAACTGGACATCCCGCAAGAGTGCGAGCAACCCCTAAAAGTGAGACAAGTAACAGCCGAACCTGAACCGTCACAATCACCCATACCCCGGCAGGAAGACGTACAGGTTCCAGAAAAACTTGAGTTACAGTCAGAAGATTCGCTTCCAGAAGAAAATAAGGTAACCATCGATTCCCTCATCGGCACCAGCTCTCAACCTACGAGCACCCTCACGCCAGAGCCATCGGCAAACACCGAAGGTACGTCAGTCGACGTAAAAGTTTTGCGCCACACCTCAGAGCCAGAAAAATCGATACAAGGTGACGATCCCGACGACCTACAGCTCATAAAAAGTAAGTTGCCAGAATCACTGGAGGCCACACCAGCCCAACATGCACGACCGCCAGAAATTCAAGCGTGTTTAATCGGAAAGCGAGACGGTTCACTAAAAGCAATTACACCGCATAACCTTGAAGGGCCACTAGCGCCAGATAAGCAGTTAACTCCCGTCGATCAGCAGAACCATGAAAGGTCACCAGCACCAACGCCAAGCAAACAGCAGAACCACGAAGGGTCACTAGCACCAGACAAACCACTAGTGCCATCCAAACGACGATACCATGAAGGGCCGCCAGTGCCATGCAGACAACAAAACCATGAAGGACCACCGGCCCCAGATAAGCAGACAGCACACACGCAGTCAACCGGGTCAATGTTACAGCCCCATCCCAAGAGACCGCCAGCTTCACGCAACAAGAAGACAACAGCAGCACAGGAACTGCTACAAATATTCCTACTTCTACTGCTCACACTACCGTTTTCTCATGTATTACTCCCGCCAATCACCAACAACAGCAGAAAAAGATTATGGAAGATGCGACCCCCCGACAATAACGACGAGTGGCCAATTACGCCCACCAAGGATGACCTCGCGTCGAGCAAAGTAGCAAACGACGAAGGGCCCATGGCCACAGCTTACGCGAATCATATAATTTGGGATCCAGGCATCGAGCAGAACAGCACACATCAGCGATTTGAAGAAGTTCTTCACCGACGACGAACTATGTCAGCCCGCATCATAATGCCCCACACACCGCGGCCCTAATCCGCGTCAACAACTGGAAGCTACCGCGGCCCTAATCCGCGTCAACAACTGGAAGCTACCGCGGCCCTAATCCGCGTCAACAACTGGAAGCTACCGCGGCCCTAATCCGCGTCAACAACTGGAAGCTACCGCGGCCCTAATCCGCGTCAACAACTGGAAGCCACCGCGGCCCTAATCCGCGTCAACAACTGGAAGCTACCGCGGCCCTAATCCGCGTCAACAACTGGACGCTACCGCGGCCCTAATCCGCGTCAACAACTGGAAGCCACCGCGGCCCTAATCCGCGTCAACAACTGGAAGCCACCGCGGCCCTAATCCGCGTCAACAACTGGAAGTTACCGCGGCCCTAATCCGCGTCAACAACTGGAAGCTACCGCGGCCCTAACCCGCGTCAACAACTGGAAACCACCGCGGCCCTAATCCGCGTCAACAACTGGAAGCTACGCAACCTGACGATGTCATCATTCGCAGCCGTATCTGCCCCACCAACTACGTTTCAGCACTGATTCAACATCATTTGTGCCACCGCAGCACCGTCTGCGACACCAAAAGGGACCCGCAGCACCATCTGCGACACCAACTAGGACCTGCAGCACGTACCTGCACTAACAACTACCACCAACAACATGTCATCCCTGACACGAAAAGTTGCAACCAGTGCAACAGCAAAACGACACAACCTCAAGTCATGTGACAAGTCACAAACCATCACGCTACACATCAGCACCTACCAGAGAAGGTCACTGCCAAGTAAAGCCATCGCATCAGTCAACCAACCAACCGGGCTAGCAGTCCAAAGAATCACCTTGCGACCAGCTACCGACATGACCCCGCTGAAGCATGTCATCAACATGACAACTAGCGTTTGCATTATACACATGCAACGAGCGTCAAAACCCTCAGACCGCTCGTATTTTAAATTTCATTCGCCAAGCAACGCCTACCAATGCAACCATCACGCACCAAATGCACACCAAATCGTCAAAATTTACATCAAAAACAGAAGATCGTCAAAATGCATTCATCAGTCATCGTCTACAGTGCAAACGCTCAAGCAAGTGTCACACACGACATAATTACGGAGCTACATGCCAGATGCACAACCAAATGACACTTTCTGTCAATCTCACCACAAGAATTCAACCATCATGCACCGGCTGCACATCAAATGGTAAATTCACATCAAACTGCGTCATACAGCAAAGAATTTATAACTGGCAACACCGCAACAAAACGAAAGGAAGTTTGAACATAACTTCAAAACAAACCATTGCAATTTGGACCGTTTCATATGCAACAACGCAATTGAGTCACGAGCGCGATAAAACTTCGCAGTAAATTTAAAGTATAAATTTCCAATCGTATTTTGCCAACCTACAGGGATTCCGCCAAACTGTTTTTTTCAAAACAACTGACGCAAAGCGAGATCGCCTCCAGCACAGCCATGGACCAACTACAGCTGAATAAGCAGATATTCATCGCTAAATTGCGAGAGCGAGTAGAAAAGGAGAAGCACGCTGCACAGGTCGCAGCGAAAGCACCCAAGGTGCGAAAGCGCCATCGCAGGCATCATCACCGCCCCAGGCAAGCAGCTCCGTCGAGTGATCCGACCCACGTCCATTGTGGAGCGATTCAAGTGGTCCAGAACCCCTCGACCACCCTAGACAGATCGATCAACGTTGACCGAGCATTCCGGCCAGATGCCACCACTACGCCGAACTGGTCAAACTGCCCACCGTCAGCTCCATACACAGCCGACGACCTAATCGTGCACAGGTTTTACAACCAGACGGCAGTGACACCATTCGCAATCGAATGCACAGCGCAACTTGAGCAAGAGATGCAGCAGATACTGCCCCAAGCAACCGCAGAACTCGACGCCGAACTAAATCGCTCAAGTGCACCCCTCGCAGCTAGCAAAGACTCGACACAGTCTCAACAGCCGGCACAGACGCCGACAACAGCGCCAGCAGCGACAGCCACGACAGCCATAGAGCTGTCCAGCGACAACGACGACGACGACAACGAAAGTCCAGAGCATCTGTTCACCTACCCACCAGGTCCAGGAGGAATCACGATAGAAATGAACGATTATGCCTGTCTCGCTACAGACGTCTACGTGAATGACAAAATCATAGATTTCTACCTGAAGTGGATTCAACGGGTGTTACTGCATGACGATCAACAAGCTGAATATCATTTCTTCAGCCCACATTTTTACGAGCACCTCACGCGCCCCAGAGGACGAGCAAGCGATACAACTTTGTCACTTGCTCAGCTACGCTACAAGGAGGTCCAGTCTTGGACCCGCCGCCACGACATACTAAGCAAGCGGTACATCATCGTACCAATCAATCAAAATTTGCATTGGTTTGTAGTGATCATTTGCGCAATAGCCACCGCAACGCCGGCTACGCATGCCATCACGCAACCCGCACACCAGCAGCCAGCAATGCTGCTATTTGATTCGCTCGCGTACACGGACCGCTCTCAGGTATTTCAGCCACTACGTGAATACCTCACCCAGGAGTTGCACGCCAAATACCCAGAGCGAAATCACACCACATTCACCGCCGAGAACCTGCCAGGACACCGCATGGTGGTACCACAGCAGCGAAATATGACGGATTGCGGGCTCTTCACCCTACAATATGTGGAAAAATTTGTAGAAGACGCCAACCACATCCCGCATACCAACATCGAACGCGCCACCTGGTTCGCCACGGAACTCGCCACCCAAAAGCGCAGGCAAATAAGCGAACTTATACAGGAATTGGCAGGTCAACGTTTGCCTCCAATACCCCTGCCAGCATTACCCACAAACAGCAGCGAAGCAGCAACGCAACCAGATACGGTTGCCAAGCCACGCTCGATTTCATCTTTACCAGACATCACCGACATACTCGAGCTAACACAAAAGGACACAGCTCCACCACACCCAACTACAACAGCACCAACGGGAAGCGCATACCAAGCACCCCTCTACGTCGATACAACCACCTACTCCTGGCCTCCCTACCTGTTTGACAGCGGGCCAGCGATCTCGTCATTTCTGCCCACACAGGATATCCAACAAACGGTAGATATCCTCGAGCAGCTCTGCGTGAGCCCACGCAGCTCAGCAATCAGCGAAGGAAGTCAACCACAGCCAACATTCTACACTGGCTGGGATTTAGAACCGGACCTGTGCACTATAGAACCACACATCGATTTCGACGCCCTGTATGCTACAGATCCAGATAGCGATTTCGACAACCACCATGTCGCATCAGAGCCACATAGCAGCAACGACCAACGATTCGCAGGCAGTTGTCAAGACGCCACGAGCGCAGAACCATCGTCGCCTCCACACTGGCAACCCACAGCATCCGACTTCAACATGAGCGCACACGAAGACAACAACTACAGCGGCAGTCAGTATCTAACCCACGATGAGATTCTCCCGGAGAACTGCATAGGCTGGCTCATCCAACCAGACGAAGCCACCCCCACGACCATAGATTTAACGCAGACCGAAACGATGCCGCCGCTACCATGGAATCTCCAAACAGAGAGCCACTACGAAGTGCACCCAGCCTGGCCTCCACAGCTACAACAACGGGTCAGCAGCGAGCAGGCTCGGCATAAGCGTGGAACCCAGCGCATAATAAATACACGTATCGAAGGGATACAATACAGGGTCCGGATTTGCCGATCCGGAAAAGTGAGAACGCTTTTACCCCCGAACTACCAGGGGGGTGTAAGGACCCCTTTTGACGGGGTCAAAACCGGCCCTCACAATAAGAGCCCACCGAACGATTCTACCGATGGCGGCCCTGCTACGGCCACATAAACGACTGGCAGCCAGGCAATACCCCATCGGTACAGCGCCCCTGTGAATTAAATCACAGACGACCGCACAGCAACAGCAGCAACGCTATGCACATAAATAGCCAGCACCTACAACAACAACAACAACATTACCCCAGGTTAAGTAACCGCTTAACAAACAGCAACGCTATACATTTATAGTCAACAACAACAACAACGCTGCTCCAGCATGGACAACAGTCAACGCTACAACAGCAACGCTATGTACCCATAGCCAACAAAGACGAAACCCCCTCCCGATGACGACAAACAACAGCTGCATCAGCCACACATAAACCACGGATCACGCCACTCACGGTAACCGTACATATTTATATAATTATTAAAATTTCATATTCTGACTGCTACTCAAAGTACAGTCATAATAAAACACATCTTTATTTTGTTATTATAAAACTTCATTATTCAAATAGTCTAATCTTTATTAAGCTATATATATGTAATATACAATATACATACTAATAAGTTATACACTGAATTAACCATTTACAATTTAATACTGAGACTTAACTAAAGTACTCACCCTGTATTATATTTAAGCTAGAAACATAAAGCATACACACATTGTTACTCATATAAGAAATTTATGTTAACAAAAATAACACATACATACAAAAGAACTGAGCGAGCTTCCCCTCAAAATATAACACACACATTTATACACCACATAAGAAATAGTGTGTATCAAATTGTGTAAATGATATTTGTTTCTCGCTCAGCCAAGCACAGAATATATGGCTATCGCTAATAGAATAAGTTTATATGCGTCACATGACGACGGTGCCAGCCACCACTTAGAAGATTTTATTTTTGAAATAAAGAGAGTCGAGTGCGAGACACTGAAGGAACAAGACGTGCAGAAGTTTTATTTCGATTTATTTTGAGTTGGAATTATTTCGAAGCTGAAAGCAATTGGGAAGGTAGCTGGTCGGACGGACGCTGACACCAAAGACGGTAAGGTATCCTGAATACAACCCCACACCACTTCCTAAATTCCTTTCACACTAGGGCAAAACGTCGAGAGTTAAGACCTTTCATTGAAAGCTTTTCTTCTCCGTTTTCCCACTTCCAACTCTGCACGAGTACCGCCGAAAGGCCATTCCATCGACTTGTTTCACGCTTGAGGCTGACGATCTCCTTAGGAGCGAATCAGGACCTCGCGTCGAAACGCCTTGCTAGCTATACGCCAGCAAACATCCTATTACAAGGCGAGCGTCGTGGCCAGAGACGTTAAAGTTCTCCGTGCCCCGCTTTGTGCTTTCCCACAGCTCCACACGAGCAAACCAAACATAAGCCTTTTACTAAATTGTTTCACGCTTGAGGCTGGACGATTCACCGAGTCACCCAAGCTTCGCGTCGAAACGAATCGCAAGCTACACGCCAGCTAACCTATCCCATTCCCGAAGAAATCCCCAGCGACGCAAACCGCACGGACGGACAGGCCGACAGGACGAACCGGCCATCCACCTGCAAAGCATCACTACCCGTAAGAAGATTTCCATTCGGACATCGCCGCGATTCTAGTGCTCCCTTAAAAAAGGAGTGCAAGCGGTCACAACACAAAACCTCCACAACAATTCTTGTGTCAGAACCCCGGACAGCCGCTGAGTTATACCCTGGCTGGAAAACCCAATCTGTAGCGCCCCGGAGGTTCGTTACAATATCATATTCGTACGAATTGATTTTTATAATCAAAATAACTTACACCACCCCGCCGGAAAGTCCGGCATATGGGCCTTTCCTTAACAAGAGGTATATCGCAGAATTCCATTTTATATTTGAATCATGAATGCTCAAGATTAACCCTAATTCAAGAATAGGTCTCAGAAATTAAAATCAGTATCACGAAGAAAATTTTTTTATAACCATTCGACAGCTTACTTCCTTTGTTTTTTGAATTAAAAAAATTTTTATCGCCCAAGAAATTTCCTAATAAAGCTTTATAAGTAATAAGATAAGAATAAAATTATCCAACAAGCACTGCTTTGTTTAAGTTTTTTAACATTTTTTTTTTTTTTGTTTTTAAACTTAACAAGAGGCCAATTTAAATATAATAATTCATATAATTCATATTTTCATATTTATTAGATATTAATTAGTACAATAAGATACAGGAGATCTTTTAACAGTACAACAGAATTATATGCATAATCAACAGTTAACATAGAATTGAAAACTTAGAATAACATAAAATACTTACGGCCGTATTCATTACATTTGTTATGCACTCGTTAAAAACTGTTTTAGTTAGAACACAAACTATCCCTTAAAATGCTGTTTATGCATAAACGTATTTTAAGAGCATTTTAAGCAATATGAGAAAAACAGTAAGCATCTGCTGACAGTTTAACGAAAGAACTTGACGAAAATCAGACTGTTTGTCGCCAGATAGCTGATTTTGACAAGTTATGTTAGGTATTAAAAAAGCAAAAAAAAGTGAAGTGAAGAGTAAAAAAAAATATAAAAACAATGGACATGTTCAATATTTTGATTATCTGCGCCTTAGTAGAAGAAGAGTATCCTGTTCTAAAGCGCCGAAAAATGTATAGAGCATGGATCAACCCCTTTTGATCAAAACAACGACGAGGAGTTCCGGAAAAAATACAGATTCAGCAAAGACAGTATGCGATAAATAATAAATATGCTTGCAGAAATTGTCAATGGAGGCAAAAGGGGTGGAAAGAGACCACCGGAGTTGCAAGTTATCTCTGCAATTAGCTGTTCGAGTAGAAACGACGTCAAGGATGATTTTGACGATCGTTAAAATACTTTTAGAATGTTGATGCTAATATACGTTTATGCATAACAAAAAGTTTTTCACTGTATAACTATCGCTAAAACAAGTTTATGAATACGGGGGTTAATATAATTATTATTTTAATAGTGCAACAAATTTATATGTATAATCAACTGTCTTCTTAAAATTTGACAACTTAAAATAACTTAAAATACTAGATATATTATTTATGATTTTAATAAATAGACAGTCTTATAAATATAAAAACAAAGATGAAACCTAGTAAGAAGACAAAATAAATAATTAGAAAAAAGAAGTAATAGATAGTTAGATGTTTGAAACGTATAACATAACATAAGACTTAAATTTATTCGTGCTGACAATAGATTTTAAACTAGAAGGTAAAGAATTCCAGAGTTTGATGCCGTTGATGAAGAAAAGTCGCTTCCCAGAAGCGGATGGAATATATTCCGAATATATGAAGCATCAATTACCTTGTAATGACCACTACTTCCGACTATATTACCTTACTATGCATAAAAGGCCTTACATTTAACATTGAATGAGACAGGAGGTAAGTGATCGCCTCCCTTCAGCATTACCTAGAAGTTGTGGAGTAACATACTACTTGTATTAAGTTATTCGGATATTTGCAAAATCACTGCATTACTTTTCCTTGTATGCTACATTACAGGTAATGAGGTATGAGTTAATTACTTCTGCTATATGCAGACGCATTACTTTTTGAAAAAGTAATGCTTCCTTACCTGCTAATTTATTCTGTATTAGTTCTATGGTAGCCACTGGAAAATCCGCTGCTGGGTTAGTATGTAGTTAATTGAATTTAGGTATTATAAGGTTGTGTGTTCGAGTAGAAACACTGAAGCGTAACTTCTCATAGTGGTATGCGGGAGTTTTACAGGAAATTAATGTATGCAAAAATAAACAATTTCTCGCATTTAAGTAGTTTATAATACTACAACCTAAAATGTTTCTACTCACTTCAGATACATGGTCAAAGCATTTTACGCAATTTCCTTAAAATAGGGCAGAAATGGGAATATACGACAGCTCATTTTTAAAGGTAATAGCTAAAGTAAGTAATGTGGTTGGTAGGGAAGAGTTGGTGAGAACGTATCCTCACAAGTAGCTCGAAGTTGTTTTTGTTTGAAGTACGTAACCTCGAATACCTAAAAACCCGGACCTTCCGGAGCTGATTCTGGATATGCAGCTGATATGAGCTGATATGGAGTCTTCGCAAAAAAATATGACGGATCCACCCAGTTGTCAAAAATCAAAGCTTGCTAATTTCATTTTCAACTCTGTTTATTGACATGCTGAAAAAACAATCTTACAACATGACAAAGTTATCAGCTTTATTCAGTATGTTGCTGGTTTCCATTTTGTTTTATTATATAAATATTTTGATAATACGCTTGTAAGCGTATGTATGTATGTGCGTTTGTGTATTTCCGTGCAGTGTGTGTTTTGTTGTATTATCGAGTATATTCAATGTCATTGCAGTCACTTAGTATTTAATAAATGCGCAAAGTGAATGAACTTTTATGTTAAACTTAAATTGGGGATTATATTTTTTTTCCCTCTTCTTTCTTATTATTTTGTTTTGTGCCGTTTCCACTTCAATCTTATTATTTCTTTTAATATCTTTTGAATTTCGCTTAAAAATTATTGAAAATTACATTTTGACACCCTGGTGAGGATTTCTGCCAGCTCTGTCGGTGTGTGCGAGTGGGTGTGGAAGCTTGTTTGTTCCGAAAAAGCCATAAATTAAGCTCAGCATGTTGAGGATGTAATCGCACACAAATACGCACGTTCTCACAGCCATACATAAAGTTTGTCTGTCTGAAAATGAGCACGTTGATTATATCTCTGACTGTGAAATTTTAACATTTGAAATGATGTTTTTTCCTGCGCAGAAAATGTTTTATTTATCAAAATAAATCTGTTGAAATTCTAAGAATTCTTGACCCATGACTGGTTCATGCAGCTTCCTTTGCATTATTTAGGTAATATTTATTTTAGCATTTTTTAATAATAAAAATGTTAAATTGAAAAAATTTTTTATTTGCTATCTAAACACAATTTGAACTTCAAAATCAAACATTTTTGTTGTTCATTGGAAGGCCAACCGACCATTTCACCGATTTTATCTAATCATAAATATTTAGTTTACACTTCAGCGTGATTAATTTTTCGGTAACATGTAAACAAAATGTCAGCAAACATGACTGGAGATAATCTAATGTAAACATTCAACATGAAGAAACATCTACCTGTATTTCTCAATATCTTTCAAATTATTATTTGTTATTTTCGTTTAGAGTTAATCGACGTAAAGTGAAAAATGTCAACACATGTGATTTATTGCCAGATGTATTTATTCAGATATGAAGAATGATTTTGGAAATAATAAAAAATAGTGGCGCCAAAGTGTAAAATAGTCGGGATTGAATCGAAATTCAAGTTGTTTTGTTTTTACATTTTCAATGAACTAGTTGGAAGTAAGAAAAATATTCAGAACATTTTCCTACCATCAAATGCCGTCAATTTGGCGCCTAATACATACAAAGTTCAATGTTAATCGCCACAAAGATTATGTCACTAAGACTACATTTTGGCAATTTATTGATATTTTGTTTCATTTTTGGTGAAATATGCTTTCCAAATGATTTTATTCCTAAAACAAATTAAGAGATGTACCCGGAAATAGCTCTAATACCCATTTAAAATAAAATAATATGGTCCACAAGGTCAAATTTACCCACATTTATATTCTTTTTAACTTTCACATTCACTTTCGGATTCATATTAAAATTCATTCTCATATTTATATTGATATGCATAATCACATATTAATATTCATATTCATATTTCATGTTCATTTTTATGTTCAAATTCATATTTATATATGTCATATTCAGTTTTATTTATTTTCATATTTATATTCATTTTAATGTTCACATGAAAAATCACATATTAACAGATATTGGCATTTCTATGGTAGCGCACGTAACGTTCGTATGCCTTTTATGTTTCTTAAAACTAAAAAAAGCATAGAAAAACTTTTTTGTACTTTTGTTAGAACTATATTTAGTGTAAAAGGTAGCAATGATCGAAAGTATTGTACAAGGATATAAGCAAACAAAAAATAACGCGTTACGATACAAAAAATGGAAGTGATTTTGGTCTGCATCAATAAAAACGACAAAATCTGCAGAGGTGTGTACGAGTTTTATTATAAAAGTTGTTATAATACTATCTATCTGGAATAATGTAGGGCCGAAATTCCCAAAAATCAGATAGTGATGTTGTCCTTTTCATATTGAAAACGTTGTTGTTGTTTCTTTGGAAAGATTCATTAGAACATTTAAATGTTCTAACCTTGACCTAAAGCTCAATAAACGATTTTAAACTATCAAACAACTAGAATTTGTGTTTAAAATCTAGTATGATTTTTTTATTTATTTATTTATTTATTTCCGTCTATGGATAAGTTATCCTTACAGACAATAACAAATCAGGATATAAAATAGGAAAAAAATTAAAAACTGTTTCAACAATAGAGTAATAGTAGTTTTAAAGGCATTTTTAGGCATAGAAAAATCAATTAAGTTATTATTATACATTATGTTTATAGCTATAAGTACTCTATTAATAGGCTCATTAATGGCATAATTGGTTCTATGGAAATTAATATAAAAATAATCATAGTTACGAAGCATTCTTTGTGGAATATTAAACGATAATAATTCAAGTAACTTATCACAGATGATGTTTCCGTTGATCAAATCGTAAATGATCATAATACTGTGCAATAACCTTCTAGCTTGAGAAAACAGACCAATAAGCAGGCAACGCGTTCTATAGGACTGAAGAGGATCCGACAAATTAATTGAACGTCAAGCAAATTTCAAAAATCTTTTTTGAACCTGTTCCAATCTTGTAATATGCACTGAATAAAATGGGCTCTAAATAAATGAAGCGTACTCAAGGCTAGATCTTACGAGGGACGAATATAA
Organism: Dichetophora obliterata; assembly: GCA_963920525.1. Classification (NCBI taxonomy): domain Eukaryota; kingdom Metazoa; phylum Arthropoda; class Insecta; order Diptera; family Sciomyzidae; genus Dichetophora; species Dichetophora obliterata. The sequence continues at coordinate 187,968,693 of OY986438.1, forward strand.
ATTTTTAAATGTGTATGAGTCAGAGAAGCCGGTACTATTTCGCTTAACAAACGCTAATAGGGAATATGCTTTGGGGATAATATGGTTTAAATGACAGCTAAAACTAAGGCCTGAATCAAAAATAACGCCTAGATCACGAATTTCGGATAACCTTACAAGCTTAGTGTTATTTAAATTATAATCAAACGATATACGAGAATTTAACTTATAATAAGAAACAACAAAGCATTTTAAAAGGTTTAGTGACAATTGGTTTAGAATTAACCAAGAAAAAACGTTTACGAGATCAGCCTGAAGACGATAAGCATCCGATTGATTTTTAACCTTTATGGAAAACTTTTAAGTCATCTGCATAAAGTAAAAATTGGGCATTATTAAAACTAGAATTTGTATTTAAATCATAAATAAAAATCAACATAATCTTTTTTTATTAATTTTATAAAAGCCAAATATGATACGTTACGATACATACACTGAGGAAAACTTGTGTTAAAATTTAATGAAATCGTGTTCATATTAAACAATTTTGTTTTTGAAATAGAGTTTGAAATAATTTCATTAAAGTTAAACACAAATGTTTTTAAAGTAAAATTTAAAACAAAAGTTTTATTTTACAAAACAATGTTTTTAATAGTAAAAATTTATAGTACAAAAACGTTCATAAAAAAAATTTAAACCAAAACTTTAATATTGCAACAAATATTTTAAAACATAATTTTAAAATATTGTTCTTAAGTTAAAAACCCTTAAATTAAAACGCCATTTTTTCGATGGCGTTTTTTTAATGTTTCTAGTTTTGGACGTCAGATTCGTGATCAGCTACCTCTAAGACACCTCGAATACCAAATATTAACTGCAGTCGATGAAGTTTTCGTTTTATTGCAGCTTAAAATATTGAAATATTTTAAATATTAATATAATTAAATGGTTTTTATTTCATTTAACGTTCAATATTTGTAAAACCAATTCAAAAATATTTTCAAACTATCAAATGTAAAATTGCTTTTTTCTCAGATTGGTCTCAATTTTCTGGTCAAAGATTCTACTGCTCACCATTTTTTAATTAAATCTCAGATAGCTACGTATTTTTTGTTATTGCAAGAAATAATTAGAGAAATCTATGATAAAAATAAATGAGCTAAAAGTTGAAAATAAAACACGCTTGTTTTAATTTTTGTTTCGTAGAAATTTAACACAAATTTAATGTGTTAAGTTTCTATTTTAAAATTTTTTGTTTAATTTTAAAGTATGTTTTTATTCTCAGTGTATGTTACAATAAAGATTTTTCACTTTAAAGAAGAACAAATATTTCATAGCTTTATTAATTTAATAAAGTTCAATTTATTTAATTGAACTAGAAAAACATATAAAGTGCAATTCAGGACCTTGAAATTTCAAAAACTGTTCAAACTATTCATAGCATTATAAAATTCCTACTTTCGTTAACATTTTTTATTTTCTGCCACCATATTTCAACTTCTGCTGCATGTTTGTTAGCATTTTTTAAATTCAAATTGAGATCAGCTCTCAGTACTCTCATAATATAAAATTAAGCATAAAGGTTACAAAAAAATGTTCTTACTTACTTACTTAGTTGGCGCTACAACCGTATGTCGGTCTTGGCCTCTTCTAAGAATTTGCGCCAGTCATTTCTGTCTTTCGCTCGCTGGCGCCAGTTGGAAATTCCAAGCTTCGTCAGGTTGTGCTCTGCTTGGTCTTTCCAACGAAGATGCGGTCGTCCTTTTCTGCGTTGACCGCCGCTGGGTACTGAATCGAATGTTTTCTTCACTCGAGCATCGTCTTTCATGCGCTGAACATGACCAAGCCAGCGAGGCCGCTCGATTTTAATGCGCTTGACTATGTCGATGTCAGCGTACAGCTCATACAGTTCATCATTCCACCGTATTCGGTACTCGCCATTGACGCAGATTGGTCCGTAGATCTTACGAAGAATCTTTCTCTCAAATGCTCCTAAAGTATTTTCATCTGAACTGCTCAGCGTCCAGGTTTGTGATGCATAAAGTGGGACGGGCATGATGAGCGATTTAAAGAGCGTGATTTTCGTTCGTCGAGAGAGGGCTCTGCTTCTCAATTGCCTACTGAGCCCAAAGCAACACCTGTTGGCAAGAGTTATTCTTCGTTTGACCCAGATAAACGAAGTCCTTCACAACCTCGAAGGAGGTATTGTCAACTGTAACGTTTACTTACATTCATATTTACATTGTGATTCGTATTCATAAATTCATACTTGTATTCAAACTCAAATTCATATTTATATTCACATTCATATTCATGTCTATATAAATAGTCACATATTTATACTCATATTCTCGTTGAAATTTATACTCATAAGCATAATCACATATTCATATTAATTTTTATATATATTCCTATTAATTTTTATTTATATTCATATTTGTATTAATTTTCACATTTGAATTGGCATTTATGTTAATATTCGTGTCTGCATTCATATTTAAATGCATATACAGTGATGTGCAAAAAATGCCCGAGCCTGAAGTCAAACCAGGAACCTCTGGATTGATAGTCTAGCGCACTCTCCTCTAGACTACAGAGGCCGACACTATAGCAGACATGAAGGCCATTATTATGTCATGCTTTCAAAATATAATATACCTTTTTTTGGTTAAAAGGTTTAAAAAAAAAAATAACTTCTAATTTAAACAGAAACACTCTCTTTAGGAAAAGCAATACTGTTGAAGGCTCAAAAATAGAGTTTTTGTAGTTTGCTCCTTTGAAATCGTTTTCATATATGGCCCGAGTATGAAAATTATATAGAAAGTGAAATCAAACGTAAAAAAATACTCAAGCATTACATTTTCCTATTCAACAGTATTTGTTGAAACCAACGAGAAAATATCAACAAAATACACACAGTAGCAATAACCTTGATATCTTTCGACGCTAGCAAAACAACAACAATGCTATGCATATTTATTTTTTTGCTGTCGAAGCGCAATGCGCCGATAAAATTTTTCGAATTACAACATACACAAAAGTTGTTTTAAGTGAACTTAAGGGGGCACAGCTAGTTGAGACGTACAAGAAATGGTCTTGTTTATCATTTTTTTTATCCACACATTGAAGCAATTCATAACAGATATTTTTTTATGACGAAATATAGGATTAATTAGTAAACCCGTGTGGCGCTAGAACGCCAAAATCAAACATACCTAGATTTTATTTTAAGCTTTTGAATAGATTTTTAACTGATCAAAATAGAAATGAAATTAATTTTGGCCTTTTTGCAATATACGCGGTACTGCACGCGCAATGACGATATCATGTTAGCATATTTGATTTCACATCCAAATTTATTTTAAATACACAGGAGTAAGAATATGTCTTGCAAAGTTGAAAAATGCTTCAACAAAAATGTTTCATTACCAGTTTCCAATTTCTTAATAAATTTTTGTGTAAATTTTTAAAAATTAAAAATTCTCTAAGCAACAGCTTAGAAATGTTTTTTCAACTGTAAGAAATCATTCCAGTATTGAATGTGGTATTGAATATATCAATTCATAAGGGGTATTCACGGGTTGATGCGAAACGCAGTTGCGACGATGCGAAAAAATCATTCCAACAACAAACACATTGGAAGCAATTTTGTAACTCTTCTTGAATTGCGCACTGCTCAAACCAATTGCGAGAACGCACAAGCAGTGATGCTAAACAGATGATTTATGTTTTAGTTGTTGTCGAACGTAGTTGCCACCTGGGTAAAACTTTAAAAAGGTTAAGTTTGTACGTTGATTTTAATAACTTTTTATGATTTTGAAATAAGGTGGCTGAAATAAGATTTTGAAATATTTACTGTTCATTCGACATTTAATTTTATTGCATAATTAAGTTGCAATATTGATGTTCACGCATTAAAGCGCAAATTATCTTACATTTTTACACTCTTGCAACTCGCAACAACCCGTGAATACCCCTATAGTCTTCTATAGTCTTTGCTGTAAAATTATAAAAGATTATTCGTCAGTATAACAGTTTCATAGCTATTAGCCGATAGGTGGTGCTAAATACCTCACATATTTTTAGGCATATGCTGAAATCAAGAAGAGAAAAAGCAACATAACAACAATTATATGCAAACTTTAACTCGCTACAACTTAAAAAATATAAATTTTTAAGAAATAAAAAGTGCAGTTTGCACATTTACAGGTCTAAAACTACCAAACCATACTAAATTTATTAAGATTGGACTGTACTTATAAAGCCTTACGCCGGATAAATTTTGCGTTTGCGTAATATATATAAGATTAGAGAAATAAAGCAAGTTTGCTACGCACCCAAAAAAAATTTATTTTGCTGTTCGTCACTGGGTCATCTAAAATAAAAAAGGGATCATTAGTTATTGAAATAATCTCCTGATAAGAGAAGGGATTTGAAACATTCTAATTTTTCGAAAAATGGCGGCTGTTGAAATTTAAAGTTGCTTATTCGAACAAAATTTCACTCATATTTTCGGCTATGAAAAAAATTAACTTAAAAAAATAATGTTATGTATAAAAGAAGTGAGAAAAATTTCAAACTGATCGGTAAAGCCTTTATAAAGTTACAGTGATCACTGACTTAAAAAATACAGTTTTGAGACAAACGCATTTAAAAAAGTTTTCAGTACGATGTGCAAGCATAATTTATCTCCAATAATAATAATGCGATTAGTCTGAAATTTTTAGAGAATACTTTAGCAATATTCTAATTTTAGAAAATGACAAAATAAATAGTTTTTTTTTCTAAGACTTTAACTTCACGGTTATAAATTTTTGAGTACTTTTTAATCCAAACGTTGGTTTAAAAGAGTTTTTAATCCAAAAAGTACTAGTTTTTAATTTCTACTTTAGTTTAATTTTCTGAGTCTTGAACCCACGTTTCTGAAAGGACATACTTGCATTCATAATGATGCAAAGTAAGCGAAACCTTGTTAACAACTGAGTTGGACAAGTGGATAAGTTGTTGGACCAGCACATCAGAGAACGTGTGTTCAAATCATGAAATGTTTAGAGTAATTTTTTATTTTAATTTGAACATTTTTAACTTTTCCTTGGATTAAAAAGTAACTTTTTTTTTGTGTTGTCGTTTATGTAATCCAAAAAAGTTTAGAATTTAGTCCCAGATTTTTAACCGTGTAGTTGTGCCCCCTTAATGTGCTGCCAATATGAAAAGGTTGGAATGATCGCAAAGTGTAAAGAGATTCGTGTAAAAATTCAGCTCCATTCTCTCTTCAGTATAACTATAAGAAAACAGATATCTAGCAATAATTTGTACAACTTCATTTGCATTTCGCTACCTTAATATAGAAAGGCCCTAACTCATTTTTTGTTACTTTACAGGAAATGGAAAAAACTTAATAAAAATTATAATTTTGCAACTCCGAATTTTCTTAAAATGGATTTTTTGTTTAAGACACTAACCAATTCAATGCTGTAGCAATATTTTTGCAGCAATTTTTTTTTTTCTATAGCAATTTTTTTGCAAAAATCTGTAAAAAAATTTATTTTGAAAAAAAATGAGTTAGGGGCTTTCTATATTAAGGTAGCGATTTATATCTCTAAGAATGATAATTTTAATTTTCATTTATGTCTATCAATATTAATATTTTTTAAGGTTATATTAATATTGAAGGAAATCAATTACCTAAAAATATGAATAAAAGTATATAATCGTTTCTTCATTCACCACTTTTGCCTATTATATATATTATATTTCAAATGCTAAGGTTATCGATCTTAAGGAGTACACTTCAGTCGCGCGTCGGAGCTGATAGAAAAATATTTTTTTTGTAAAACCAAACATTTTTTCACAATTAGCAAGTATGCCATTTGTTAACTATAGCCAAATCTAATTTAATAAAAATAAACCCTTTTTTAAATGTCAATCAATTTTTGCAGCAATTTATTCGAAAAATTCTTAAGAACAGCTAATATTCGAAATAAATTCTAGTTGTAAGAAAATGCTTGATTCAAGAATATAAGTGACGGCACAGGCAATTTATTTCTCTTCTTGTAAGAGATAGCTAGTTTGCTATGTGTTTTAATTTTGTTTACGCGTTCTGACTAAGAACTTTATCCGCAAAGAGATACCTTTCGTGAACTTAGCTTATGACTGTAGAATGGAACATATTTTCAAATGGAATTAACATAAAAAAAAACAAAACCGTATTGCATGCTCCGACAATACTATACATTGCATGTTAACAAGAGCAGAAGCATTGTTTTTGCTTTTGATTTTATATTTTAATGATCTTAACGAGCTGAGTTTTTGTATCGATTTCTTGAATTATTACAGATGAAAACAATATTACTGTAAGAAACTCCAATAATGTATTGCTTTATCAACAGTTTCTTGGGTACTAATGTATTACAGCATCATGAATAAAAATTTTTTATCTCTGCTGTTATTCCTCATCATTGTTTGATTCTTTGATTTTTTGCTCATACGCAAAGGTAACGATTGCCGCTCAAGGAATGCGGCTTAGATATGTTGATTGTCGATTCTTTTTTACGATATAGGTGAGGTTGCTTTGCTGGTTTATTGTGTAAAAGCTATGTATGAATAAAAATTAAAGTGTAGGAAGCTGTTTGAATAGCGGCCTGTTACGGTACTCACGTTATTATGTTATGAATATTTTAAATAAATGTTTTTATTTTTCTTTTATGGCTACACACTCTCGTGTGAGTTTTTATGATTTGATATAATAATTGTTATTGTTTCGTATCAGCCACTACCACAACGCACAGTGGCTAATACGAAAAGTTAACAAGGCTCGAAACATTGCATGTGCGATATAAATAAAATTAATAATCATAAAAAAAATATCATTTCGTAATGCATGAAACAAAAGAAAAGCCAAATAAATTATTCACGCATGAACACAAATGCATTTTTTATGCATTAACCTTTATGTTGCATATGATTTGCACAGCACTGTTGAACATGTTTAGAAAGTGCATGTAATGCATTTATTATATTATTAGCATACACATACTTTATAATCTTTAATAAGAAATAATTATTTTTACGAACAACAGTTGTGTTGCAGTTAAACACAACTCTGTATTTTTAGTACTGAGCTGCACTGTAAGAAAAATAGTAAACATTCCTTATCTTCACAACTTTCGAGTCATTGACTATAAATTTCAACAGCACTCAGTAACTCATCAATAACATGAACGGATACAACAACAATGATAGCATCACTTCATCCACCCACGAGGTCATCAGATGCAAAGGCATCGTATCAACCGAAGGAATCAACCGCAGCCGCAGTGCACAAAAAACATGCTAAACGCATTACAACAAATACTGCATGTGTGGCAGCAGCCAGCAATCATGCAACATTAATGTGCACACATTTGCACATATTTGCAATTTTCTTTCGAAACCATTGAAGTAAGCTTCTTTTCCTTTTGCTTCTGTTGCTTTGGCTCACCACAGCTACTGCGCTTGTTTTCATCGCTCTTACTTTACATGTTGCATTCATGCTTAAGTTTTCCATTTTCACAAAAATAGCACCAACACCTTCAGAATAATCAGAAAAAGCAGCAGCAGCAAGTAGCAAGAATATGTAATCAAGTGTGCAACTTTGTCGTATTTCTTTTTCATTTTTTAGTGCAAATGCAACACTGCTGCATGTTGCCACTATTTGCGCCATTTAATGCGCACCTGGGTGGGAAAAATTCAGTAACAATGTTGTCTACGTTATCTGCTGCGTTTTATTGTCTGCAATGTTTGAGATATATTACACAGCTCAACAAAATAAAAAACCAATGTGAATGTTTTGATCTAGTTTTCCAAATATTTGTAAATATTTGAATTTGTTGATTGAATTTGAATTGTGCCATGTATCTACCAAGGCATAAATTAAATATTTATTTCTAAACCAAAATATTTCATTTAATTAAAGATTGAGATTTAGATTTATTTTTATAGTTTTTTAGAAATAATTATTAAGTTCATTATAAACGTAAAAATAAGTTTGATTAATAATTAATTAGCTAAAAACATAAAGATTCGCCTTTAATCTGTATTATCTAGGAGTTAGTGATCAATGTTGGTATGATAAATAGTAAATACAACAAAAAAATGTTTAAAAAATTATGATTATAGCTCCGACGAGCGACTGCAGTTTACTCATTAAAACCGATTACTCTGGAATTTGATATACATAAAGACAAAGGAGGTAAATGGACGACTGGTGAATGGATTACTCTTACATTACTGAAAAGATTATATACTTTTACTCATATTTTAATATATGCAAGGTGTCCCGCAATAGAGTGCAAATAAATCGCATGGGTGGTGGTCTGTTTTCACATCCTTAGAAGCGACAGTGTTAATTATTATTTCATGACTTTGATGCACATTATTGTTTTCAGCAAAAAAATAACTCACGGAAAACTTATTAATAATGATTATAATAATAATAATAATAATAATAATAATAATAATAATAATAATAATAATAATAATAATAATAATAATAATAATAATAATAATAATAATAATAATAATAATAATAATAATAATAATAATAATAATAATAATAATAATAATAATAATAATAATAATAATAATAATAATAATAATAATAATAATAATAATAATAATAATAATAATAATAATAATAATAATAATAATAATAATAATAATAATAATAATAATAATA